>JAJPUD010000608.1:278232-385161 GCA_023553655.1 Myrmecobius fasciatus | reverse complement strand
GAAGGGAGGAAGGGGAAGGGAGGAAGGGGGAAGGAGAAAGAGGAAAGGAGGAAGGGGGAAGGGGGAAGGGGAAAGGGGGAAGGGGAAAGGGGGAAGGGGAAAGGGGGAAGGGGAAAGGGGGAAGGGAAGGGAAAGGGGAAAGGAAAGAAGGAAGGAAGGAAAGGAAGGAAGAGGTGGAGGGAGGAAGGAAGGAAAGGAAGGAAGAGGTGGAGGGAGGAAAAACAAGTATAAAATTCTCACAAATTACCATGCACTCTGCTAAGTGGTAGTGATAGATAAACCAGTAAGAAAGATAGCCTCTGGCCTCAGAGTTCCTATTCTAATGAGGAGAGATTGCACATAAAAGACAATTGGAGGTAGATAGGATGAGGAAGAGGGAAGAATAGGTATGGTTCAAAACTAGGCTAGACAAGGTGAAAGTTCAATGAACAGAGTCCAAGGCTGCAGGGGCAGGAATTCTTTTATGTTCCAGTTGGAGGAGTAAACAGACTACAATTACCATGGCCCAGAGATAGCTAAAAAGTTCACTCAAAGAGGACATAAATGGAGGAAAGAAAAAAAAACCCTATAAGATTAAGAAATTAAGAACTCATTGGTAATCAAGAAGAAATTAGCTTCAGTCAAGAAGCAGGATTGGATGCCAGATAGCAAGAGGCAGCTTGCAAGAAAGAGCTAATCTTCATTTTCTCAATAAAGTAGAAGGGAAATCCCTTAGCTGAGAAAAATAGAGGGATAGTTTGGGGTGTTTAGAAAAAGGAAAATCACAGGACATCTTCATCATCCAAAGACATGGGCATGTAAAGAACATTTTTAGACACATCTTGACTCTCAAATAACAACCTAATTAGTCCTCAAACCTAGCCATTGAATTTCTAGATTTCAGCTTGCATGAGCTGTGATGCCTAAAAAAATGAAAGACAGGTCTATGTGTTTTATTACCCACCTAGGTAACCAAAGGAGGTTTCAATTCCTCTTCCTTTGTATAGTGACCCCCTCAGAAGTAATCAGCCAATGAAAACAATTTGTATTGTTAGGTCTAACTGCCCTTGGCAACCATTACAAACACAGTGCAAACCCCTGAACGAACTCTTGAGAATTATTTATATAAGATCCAATAGCTGGTCAGGGTAATAAAACAATAGTTTACAAGAAACCCAAATAAAATTCAATACCATCCTGAGTAAGATATCCTGCGGCTAGTGGCGAGGTAAACATTCTCACCACAGTAAGAAATCCATTGGTTTGCCTGCTCCTAACAAGGCAAGGACAAGCCTAGAAATAAATTGGAATTGAGAACTTCCTGTACTTTCATGCAACTCACTTATTAGAACCTACAGTATTTAAAAGAGGGAAGATGTTTTATTTTATTAATCATGAAATCTTGGCTCAAAATTCTTCGGATTTTTAGTCCTTGCAGTGAACTCAATTGTTTGGGTACAGAGGCCTCAAGATGACCTTGTAAACCCCAGGGATTCTCTTTTGTTAAGCTCCAAGGAAACTTTCTAGTAGTAAGGCTGTCATCAAGCTGAAAAATGAATGAAAAGTGTCCTTCAATTCTCTAAAATTAATAAGGGTATATACCATGACATTCTTATTTATTTGACTGCTGTATGAATGAGTTGCACTTCCTTATTTTAAGCAAGTAGGTAGCCCAGTGGATTGAAAGCTGGACCTAAAGTCAGGAGGAAACAACATTACATCTGGCCTCACACACTTTGTGACTGAACAAAGGATTTACCTGTCTCAGTTTTCTCACTTTGCTAACTCCTATCCAAATGGAGAGAATCCCACCTCCTCTCCAAGTGGAGAAAATAGCACCTACTTCCCAGGATTGTTGTGAAGATAAAAGGAGATAATAAATATAAAGTACTCTGCAAACCTAAAAGTTCTATATGAATTCAAGATTTTTTATCACATTATTTAAACTGGGCTCTTTCAGGAAAAAATTAAGGGGGTAAGAAGAGTGTATTTGGGACATTTTAGGGAGTATCTTTGTATATTCATATACATACATGTTGACTCCCTATATGGAATGAAAGATCCTGAGGTCAGAAACTGTTTTTATTATATTCTTTGTATACCAGTGTCTATTAAGTATTGAAAACATAGTAGGTGCTTTAAAATACTTGATTATTGATCAATTGAGTATTTTGGATATTGGATAATTATGTTTTTGGGAGTAATGTAAAAGCTTTCACTGTTTTATGTGATTTACATTTCCTTAATACAAGATGTCTCCTTTTCCATCAGACCGACTGACCATCAACATGTCAGAGCAAGGCAGGGCCCAGGAATGCATCCTGCCACCGTGCTCTGACATGTTAGAAGTTATCCTGAGCCAGTGGACTGACCCAGCCCCTCCTGACTCAGCCACACTGGTGAGGATGTGGGCTCAGACGGGTGGTTACTTTAAAGAGATAGTGATTATGTGAAAGACTTGATTTTCCTGATCCAGATCTTTTCAGACTGTGGATTCAACAGGTGGTTTTTCTTGTCCTTGGACTCAAATATTCCCACTGAAATTCAGACTAGAACAACTAATACCATATTATTCCACTATGCTGACTCAGAGACAGATAAGACAGCCTGAAACCAAGAGGAGTGGAAGGAGGGGGAAGCCTTTAGATAGCAGCTCTGGGCCTGCAGGCAGGCAGGACAGAACTAGGAGGCCTGGCAGAGTTTTTAAATAATTCTTGGCAAAAGGAAAGGGCATTTTTGTTTGGGGGAATTTTAAAAGTACTTCTGATCACCTTAATTTGTATATTACTTCTTAATGCATATGTTCTTTTTCCTTGTGAATACTACAAAACTCCAAAGGAACTATAATCTCATCAGTGTCAATATTCCTATAGATGACACTATTTGGTGCAGTGCTAATCATTACCCATCCATGCCCACCTATCCTGTGCCACTCTTGTTCATGTCCTTCCATAAATTCAAAAAAGGGGATCCACTGAATAAGTGGAAGACCTCTTGCCTTTGCATGGAAAGCAATAGAGCCCACAGGCTCTCTGTACCTCATTCTCAATGTGACCTGGATGATCATTTTTACTAGTCACACATTTTTTGCAATGGCATCCTTCACACCATTTTTCCTATAATTCTTCATCTGCAATGAGTTGCATCCCACTCATACTCACTATCATGTTCTACAACCATTTGCTATTCTCTAGTTTTATCCTTAAATATCTCTGATATTATCTTTGATGCTTATTTGGGGCTTTTGTCAAGATTTCTTCAATCTCACTTTTCACTCCTTTTCATCACTATTTTTAGGAGGCAATATTGCTTAAAGTTTTCTACTAATTGCCTCCATAAAATTTAACAAAGTAGCTTGTATTCTAAATTCATGTTGCCCTTGATTTCCATATATTTCTGCTTGGCAAGGAAAGAAAGTGTTTTCTATAGGAGAAAAGTTACTCCATTTGGACTTCATGCAATTCAATGTTTTTTTTTTTTTTTACTTTAATTAAATTTCTTTAGGAAACTGTTTCAATCAATGATGATATACTTTTCCCCATCTACTTCCCAGTTCCTATAACAATAAGTTATTCAAACTAGTCAGACTGAAGGTGTTTCAACTGAATGTCATGTCTTTGTTTCTCATTTTTATTTTTTCCTAATTTTGCATTAATCTTCACCTTTGATCTTATAAGTTAGTGGTCTGACTGTAACATAGATAATTAATTCAGAAATGATTCCCAACAATTTTATCAAAGACATATTGATATACAAGGGCAAGTTGTGTTCAGTCATTTCAGTCACTTTTGTGACACCATTTGAGGTTTTCTTGGCAAAGATACTGAAGTGGCTTTCCATTTCCTTCTGCAGTTCATTTTAAAGATAAGGAAACTGAGAAAAATAGGATTAAGTGACTTTCCCAGAGTCACACAATTCAAACAGGGTTAGTCACTTGCCTGTGACCACACAGTTCAAATATGATGCCAGATTTGAACGCAAGAAGATGAAGCTTCCTGATTTCAGGCCTAGCGGTCTATCCAACTGGCTGTCCATTTTTACAATGACAAATTTAGTTTTGCTATTGAGAATATCTCCCTGATTAATAAAGCTACAATTTTTGGCTGCCCCTCCCTCATTGAAGGTCTCAAAACTGGTTTATCAAATCTCATAGGATAAAAAGTTGGGAGGGATAGCTAGCATCCTGTGTGACAGAGTAAGAATGTAAAAGGATCTTGAAGACTAGAATATTAAAATATCTAAGAAGATAAAATTCAGTAGAAATAAATGCAGTCTTACACTTTGGTACAAAAAAAATCCTTTGCAAATACAAGATGGAGGAAGCAGTTTATATGAAATATGTGTTGAATGGACTATGACATTTAAAAATTACCTTTAATTTTGGACTGCATTAAGAAATGTAAGAATAAAGGAATAAAGAAGTGATAGCCCTTTCTATATTCTGCCTTAGTCAGCTAGATCTTAAGTATTGTGCTGAGTTCTTTGTGCCTCAGTTTAGGAAAGACAATGGGCTACCAGAATAGTAAAGGGCCTTGGATCTATATTATCATATCACAAGTCATTAGCTAAAAGAATTGAGGATATTTCACATAAAGAAAAAAAAAAAACTTGGAATTCTAGGGGAGGGAAGGGACATGATTATTATTTTCAAGTATATGAAGTCCTATTGTGTAGAAGAGAGATTAGATTAATTCTGCTTGGCCCTAGAGATCTAAACCAAGAGCAATGGTTTACAGCAATATTGTAAAGAAGCAAATTCAGGTTTGATGATATGATAAACTCACCTACAATTAGAACTACATAAAAATGGATTGGGCTGCCTTAGAAAGTGTTCATCCTTCCTCAAAAGAGATCTCCAAGAAGAGAGGCCTCTTCTCAGTATTTTGTTGTGGTGGTTGGTTTTTTAGAAAAGACTTAAGCTAAATGACCACTGAGATCCCTCCAAAATACAAGATTAATGTCACTAGAGTTGCCACTGCTGGGAAGAAAGAGGTAGTACCCAAAGCCCACTGTAATGTGTTGGTGAGTATATATGAACATAACATTATCTTCTTCAAAAGTCTTCAAGCTTCCCCTTTGGTGTAACTACCTTCCCTGCCTGGATCTCTTTAGCCAATTCATTTCAAATTAACAAATATTTATTAATTACCTACTTTATGTCAGACACTGTGCTGTGCACTGTGGATTGAAAAACACAAATATAAAACAGTTCCTGCCCTCGCGCAGCTTATACTCTACTGGGAAAAAAATAAGTACATAGAAATGGTTGGAAGATGGGGTACAAGGCAAGAGGACCAGAGGAAGAAAACAACTGGGAGATCAGGAAAGGCCTCTTGTAGAAGGTGGCAGCAGAGTTAAGCCTTCCATGGAGGTGGGGATTCTAAGACTCGGAAGCAGAGAGAGAACCCCGATACAGGATCAGCTTTGAAAGGCATAGAGATGAGAGGACGTTGTGAAAGGTGAATAGCAAATAAGCTAGTGTGAGTCAAGGAAAGAGTCCATGAGGGTGTCTAATGTAAAGTAAGTTTAAAAGATAAATTGGGGCTAGATTATAAAGGGCTTCAAATGCCAAAGTGGGGTATATTTCATTGTAGAGACCTCACAACAGGTTTTTAAGCATGTAATGAGTGCCTAAAAGGCTACTATAGAAGACTGGAAAGATTCTCCCATCAACATAACAAGGTTGGAAGAGTTCTAGCCTTGCTGAATTTGTGTGTATGTGGGTGGGTAGATATGAAACTATTAAAGTGAGGAAGCTAGTCACCTCGCTTGCTCATTCCCACTTCTATTTCCAACTACCTCAGCTACCAGGAGCTAAGAAAAAGACCTGTCCTTTTCATTTTTTTCCCAATTTATAGTTTTCATTTCCTTTTAAACATCAGAATCATTTCCCTATTTATTGACACTCTTTGAATCCTCATTCTAATGATAAAAATTTATACAAAATCTAAACAGCAAAGTATGTATATGATAGTATGTATGCATTATGCCACAATCATAAACCCCCATTGATAAAAGGTAAATTTCCTACTCTTTTATCTGGAGTATAGATTGTTTATTGCAATTAATCTTTTTAGTAATTTTTCTCATTTATATTATTATATTCATGGTACAAGCTATTTTCCCAGTTCTACTCTCAATATCATGCATCAGTTCACAAAAATCTTCCCTTGTTTCTCTGAATTGCTCATAGTTGGGTTTTTTTTTATAATTTGTGTATATATATATATTGCTTTTTGCTGAGGCAATTGAGATTAAGTGACTTCTTGCCCAGGGTCACATAGCTAGGGAATGTTAAGTGTCTGAGATCAGATTTGAACTCAGGTCCTCCTGATTTCAGGGCTGGTGCTCTATCCATTGCGCCACCTAGCTGCCCTGTTTTGGGATTGTTTGGTTTTTTTTTTACAATTCAATAATACATCATTACATTTTTCCAGTCATTCCTTAGTCAATAGACAGATAGTTTTGTGGTTTTTAGCTGTCCTCCAAAGGATGTTTTTTCTTTGCCTCCAAAGGATGCTGCTATGAATATTTTATTTTACATGTGGGGTCTTTCTTTTAGTCACTGATCTCCTTTAAGGATATGTCCAGTGATGAGATGGCTGTACCAAAGAATATGAATGGTTTGGTGACTTTTCTTAACCAAATTCAAATTGTTACATCCCTTTTAAAGGATTTCCAATGTATATCACTTCACCAGAAACTATATTTACACATATGATATACCCCAAGGGCCTGAAACAATTCCAAAGTTAAAGGCAAAAATCTCATTTCTACTACTACTATTCTAATAATTCAAATTATGAATATTTTCATCTGAAACATAATTAAAATGGATTTTACATATTCATACAATATCATAACATAGTCTACATTTAGATATGATATAGATTCAGGTACCTTTAGCTTCCTTCAGACCATTCTAGGATGAGTACAATTCTCTACTTTCAATTCTGGAACCTGTCAAAACTTCAGTTGTGTGAACATGAAAAGAATAAAATCAGAGAAAAAGAAAACTATTCCCATAATGACATCATTGGTAAAGCTTCTAAACAATGGAAAACATTCGTGTTGATTGATAAAACAGCATGCTATACTGTAGATTAAAATAAATATCGTGTAATCTCAGGAATGCGATTAATGGAGAGCTTTTTTTCTAACTTCTTTGGAGATTCTAAACGTCTTGAGTTAAATAGGATGAAATGTAATACACCAAATGGAAAGTCATCAACATTTCCTAGGCCATTCAGAATAACTTAAAAATCATAACTCAAATGAAATAAAAATAAATATTTAGTAAATGTTCACAGTGTGCAAGGCACTGTAGAGGAAAGTAAGGGAGCTACAAAGATGGACATGGTATGGTCCCTGACCTCATGGATTTTATAATCTGTAAAAAAAAAAAAAAGTTATCTAATTTGAGCTCTGGCCTGAAAATTCCAGAATGCTGCCAAAGATTAATTAAAATGTAATTGGAAAATGATTAACAAAATGAATAAGAGTAAAATTCATCATAGATAATGTTAATTTGTGGTTTTCTTAGTCAATACGTGACCCACAAGAATCTGCTTCTATTTGAGTTTGACACCACAGGTCTAAAGGATTTCACTTTCTATGTGTCCTTCATTCCTATAACCATAAACTTTGAAAGCAAGAAGTCATCATTCAGGAACAGGTAAACTGAAAGGGCATACACATTAAAAAAGTAAACAGAAACTAATCTGCAGTTAGCACAAATGTCACAGTTTCCACAATATGAATATAACATACTTTTATGAATGGAGTGATATTGAAAGGTTCAAGATATATTCCTTTCCATGCTTGTTTTCATGAATGACCCCTTCTATCTGGCATACAAGTAACTGTTGTGCACATGATTTTCAAGTAAAATACGATTCTTTTTTCTTCTCTGTGTTTACAATTGGTGGCCAACTACTTGTTCAGTCTAAGAAAATTAATAGACCCCAACCCTCTAGAAAGAGCATTTGCTGTCACCAAAAACCAAATGTAGTGCTGAAGTACACATGAGTCCAACATGAAAGTTAGACTAATCAGAACTGAAAAGGGAATGTTTTCAACTTAAATTTTTTAAACAGTATTTCAGATTCCCTTCTTCCTTCAGTTCAATTAAACAAATTACAAGTTATGTTCAAGACATAAAGGCAAAAACAATGAGAGGCAAACAAATATGAATAAGATTTTTCCTGCCTTTAAGGAGCTTAAATTCTAGTAAAGGAACTATCCAAATACATGATTACATAAAAGCTTAGGAGCTGTAAAACAAAGTTCTTTGAGAGATAAAAAGATAAAGATAGGAGTTTTGTGCCAACCAAAAACTGGAAAAGTATTTACAACCTTTTCTCTCTAAAAGTTCATCTGAACAGTACCTATATGTTGGACAGGGACATGTTGATTAATACTGGATTAACTGAGAAGGCCTCAATTAAAATGTACTGGGTCTAAGATCCTAGAAGACACCATTCAACTTTGGCTTATAAAGACTAAAGACATCAACCTGGAATAAAATTCAGTTTGTATTGCAAAAAATAACCCTTTGGCTGCAATTGTGCATATATGTGTTTTCGTCTGTTTGTTTCTACATAGAAATAAAAAGGCCATAATACTGTGAAATTAATAATGTGAAATAAAAAGAAAATAAAAAACAGGTACAATGTTACTGAGCATCTGTTTTGCAAAGCTAGCATTTGCATAACAAATCAGGTCATCTTACTCCTCAGAGATCAAAAACAAGGAGTGGAATACAGAGCTAATTTTTATAACAAAAGAAAAGGAATAAAAAAATTACAGAAACTTGTTTTGAATATAATTCAGTTGGACAAGACAAGTCACCTGACTAGTTAGCTTCTCCCAGACTTTCTTAATCTTACTGCAGAAGTACTTGCCTTTCAGATGATATCTTTTTTGTAACCAGAAATGTTCATTTAAATGATCCCACAGATCTAGAAAAGGGAACTTGCATTTTGGAATTAGCAATTATCCCCTATATCCTAAATCCCAACCTTAGAAAGAGGAACTTGTGAGGAGCTGAGTCAACCCCCTCCCATCCAGCTGCAGCTGTCTGAAAAAGAATCTGATTTTTAGTGGAGTCCTGTGATATATAAAACTTCATCTATGAAGTTATATTTCTTATTCTAACTTATCTACTATTAATGATGAAGTTTCATCAATCTATCCATTCATTAAATCGTCCTGCTGGTCGTTTCTTACAGAACAATAATATTCCATAACATTCATATACCATAATTTATTCAACCACTCTCCAATTGATGGGCATCCCTTCAGTTTCCAGTTTCTAGCCAGTACAAAAAGGGCTGCCACAAACATTCTTGCACATGTGGGTCCCTTTCCTTCCTTTAAGATCTCTTTGGGATATAGGCCTAATAGAAACACTACTGGGTCAAAGGGTATGCACAGTTCGATGACTTTTTGAGCATAGTTCCAAATTGCTCTCCAGAATGGTTGGATCCATTCACAGTTCCACCTGTGCATCAATGCATCAATGTCCCAGTTTTTCCACATCCCCTCCAACATTTGTCATTATCATTTCCTGTCATCTTAGCCAATCTGAGAGGTGTATAGTGGTATCTCAGAGTTCTCTTAATTTGCATTTCTCTGATCAATAGTCATTTGAAGCACCTTTTCATATGACTACAAATAATTTTAATTTCTTCATCTGAAAATTGTCTGTTCATATCCTTTGACCATTTATCAATTGGAGAATAAGCCTAACTTTTCCTAAAGAAGAGAGTTTAATAATGTAATCAAACTAAAAATAAATCAAAGTAATCAATACCAACTAATTTCCTTTTCAATTTTAATCAGTCACATAATCCCCTATGTATCCCTATTCTTTCAGAGATCTGTGTGTGGAAGCCTTCATTTTTGTGAAACTTTAGACAGTGAAATATAGAAGAGTCTTATCTCCAGGAACAATTAGAAGAGGAAACTGTTATAATAGGTTAGTTGGTAAGGCATTCAGTTCTTTGATCACTGAACTTTTAAAACACCTAAGCAGGCAGTACCAAATACAAGCATTATGGACATAGCTTTATGGGCTTCAAGCTGAAAGGAAGCCATTGAGTCAAACCCCCTCACTTTACAGATGAGAAAACAGAAGTATAGGGAGAGATTAAATGACTTGCCCAGATTCTTACAACTAGTGAATGTCTAAGGCAGAATTCAAACTCATGGGTTCCTGAAGCCAAATCCAACACTCTTATCTATGTCACCTAGCTGCCCTCTGTCCTCTGTGGATTGGCTTATTTCATAGCCAGCTTTTCCAACGTGCCCTCTGAAATCACCAAACATATCAATCCTGATTCTGTCACAATTACTGAGGTTTATATCTAGGAATATGCTGGTAAATAATTAACAACAGGCTCTCCATAAAGGAAGAAAAAAGCACCATGATAGTTTAATCTGCATTTATTAATATTTTCTTAAGTGTAGGCAAACAATAGAACAATCAATTGGAGTCTGATTTTTAGTGTTTGCTGGTTTCCAAAATGTAAATGCTCACTCTGAAAACTTAACAATTGGGAATGTTGGAGGTGTGAGATAATTGGGACACTAATGTGAAGTTGGGAACTGATCCAACTATTCTGGAGAAGAATTTGGAACTATGCCCAAAGGACAATCAAACCGCATTTCCTTTGACCCAGCAATAGCACTAATAGGTCTATGCCCAAAAAGATCATAAAAAGGGGGAAAAGTCTGACATGTACAAAAATATTTATAACAAATCTTTTTATGGTAGCAAAGAATTGGAAATTGATAGCATACCCATTAATTGGAGAATGACTGAACAAGTTGTGGTACATTAATGGAATGGAATACTATTGTACTATAAGAAAAGATGAGCAGGCAGATTTCAGAAAAACCTGGAAAGATTTAAATGAACTGATGCTAAGTGAAGTGAGCAGAACTACTGTATACAGTAATAGTAACACTGTGAAATGATCAACTATGATTGACTTAGATTTTCTCAGCAAAACAATGATCCAAAACAATTCTAAAAGATTCATGAAGGAAAATGCGATCCACATCCAGAGAAAGAACTGGTGGAAGCTGAATGCAGATCAAAGCATACTATTTTTACTAAGGGTGGGGGTGAGGGTGTTATTTTTTTTACCTTTTTTTCTGTGGTTTTTTTTTCTCCTTTTGTTCTATTTCTTCTTTCACAATATGACTAATGTGGAAATTTTACATGAATGCACATATGTAATCTATTTCAAATTGCTTACCTTTTTGAAGAGAAGGAGGGAGAAAAATTTGGAAATCAAAATCTTTCAAAAAAATCAATGTTGAAAATTGTCTTAACATCTAATTGGAAAAAAATCTATTAAATTTTTAAAAAGAAATTTGCTCCTTTTTTCTTAAAAAAAAAAAAAATTGATTCCAACACACCCCTGTCTATGACCATCCACAACTTGAGGTTATAAACACACTCAGCACTTATACAGATACAGCTGCCATGCTGTTTATTATTCAATAGACAGTGACTGGGGCCAAAGTAGGGAGAAAAAGAAGGCTTCTAAAATGCAAAAAAAAAAAAGCACCTCTTTGATCCCCTCAGTGTGAACTTGACTAGTGTCTACTTTCAGTCCTTTCAGCTGCCCTACTGGTTCCCTCTAACCATATTCCTAAACTCACATCATCTAAATAGCAGGCTTTGGCATGGTATTAACTCTTCTACCTAGGAGAAATTCTACCACAAATATGGTTCTGTAACCTGGGACTTCCTCACTGCTCCCATACAATCTTATATGGCTTCCTTCCCTCCCACAAAAAAAATCAATATGATCTAAAAATAGATCAGCAGTTTATGTGTATAGTTGAAGATGGCTACCTTTGATGACTCTTAAAGGCAGCATTTTGTTGTCATCTAGTAGTTTCAGTTACATTTGACAGAGAAGCAGTGGGAAGAATAAAGGGAGCTATATTCTGCCTTGTTAAGATAGCATATAATATAGTGTTCTGTTTTAGCCATCATTTTTAGGAAGGATATCAAAACAATAACCTAGAGAACATTCAGATGAAATTTTCAGGATGATGAGGTTCAGAACATTGAGGATGGAGCTGTTCTTATTAGTGAATTGTTTTAGTCATGTCTGATTTTCTTTGACTTCAATCAGGGTTATCTTAGCAAAGACACTGAATGGTTTGCTATTTCCTTCTCCAGGTTATTTTACAAATGAGGAAACTGAGGGAAACAGAGTTAAGTGGCTTGGCTAGAATCACACAGCTACTAAGTGTCTGAGGCCAGATTTAAATTCATGAAGATGAATCTTCCTGATTCCAAGCTCTATCCACTGTACCACCTAGCTGCTTAGGATGGAGAGAAGTATCAAAAACAGGCCATATAAGTATTGGTTGAAAGAACTGGAGATATTTAACCTAAAGAAAAATGAAGTATAAGATTTTCTACCTGAGCATAGATGGCAGAAGTAGAGTGGAAATTTCAGTGAAGTACATTTGGGTTCCATATTGGATAAGTGTTTAAGAACTGGTTAACATCCTGGAGTTTGTAAAGGCAGCTGGTGGGGACCTAATTAGATAGTTGAGCCTAGAATCAGGAAGATGTGATTTCCAATTAAGCCTCAGCCACTTACTAGCTTTATGACCCTTGCCAAGTCACTTAAGTTCCATCTGCCATGGTTTTTCTCAAATGTAAAATGGGGATAATAATAATATCTATGTCTTAAAGTCTGTAGTGTCCCTTGAGAATTCTTGGGAGTGACTCAAATCTACCAACTGGTTAAAAAAAAATCTCAATAGTTCCCAGGACCAACTTCACCTTTAAGATATAGACTGAAAAGAAGTATTAGAGAAGGCAGTTAAGCAGCAGCAGCCCACTGCAGTATGTATAGCATAAGTCCTAGAGAGAGCTGGGGATATTCTCTTCCAATTCTATTGCTTATATGGAGTGTTTGCAGTCCCCATTTTTGTATGTCTCTAAGCCAGTGAGTTTTCCTTTAAGAACTCTTGGGTATGACTTAAACCCATCAAACTCTCAAAATTTTTAACAGTACCAAATTAATTGTATTTTGATTGAGAGGAAGTAATCACAAATACAATACAAATAAGGAAACGCTTCCTTAAGAATTACAGCTAATTAAAAGTGGGAAAGACTATCTGAAGTAATGATGGATTTTCCTCTTCATAGAGGCCTTCAGAAGAAAATTGTATATGGTCAGGGATCTTGAAGAGGATTCTTGTTTAGGTTTGAGATGACTTCTTCTTTTTATGTATTTATTTACTTATTTTTCCATTTTATAGCATTTTTCCCCAATTACATGTGAAGATAGTTTTCAACATTCACTTTTATAAGATTTTGAATTCCAGTTTTTTCCCCTATCTTCCTCCCCTCTTCCCTCTCCAAGACAGCAAGCGATTTGATATAGGTTATATATGTACAATCATTTTAAACATATTCCCATATCAGTGATGTTGTGAAAGAAAAATCAAAACAAAAGGGAAAATCATAAGAGAAAAAAAATGATGAAAATAGCATACTTGAACCCACATTCAGTCTCCATAGTTCTTTCTCTGAATGCTGCTGGCATTTTCCATTTTAGAATAGCTTCTGAGGACCATTTTAACTGTGAGAATCTATGAAGGCATGTTGTCACCACAGCCCCAGAACACAACATGCAAAATCAAATAAATCAAATCAAATCAATTCCTACAATAAAGGGAGGAAGGGAGAAAAGGAGGAAGAAAGAGGAAAAAATGGAGGGAAGACTAAACAAATCATGGTATGTGTTATAAAATACTATTGTATTGTAAAAAATTATGAAAGGAGTAGTTTCAGAGAATCGTGAGAAGACTTATGTGTACTGATGCAGAAGGAAATGAGTAGAACCAGGAGAACAATTTGTACAATAATAGCAATATTGTAAAGACAAACAACTTGGAAAGTCTTAGGAACTCTGATCAATACAATGACACAATTCCAGAGGACTAGAAATGAAGCTTGTTACCCACTTCTAAATAAGGAGATGATATCAGCACAGATTGAGACATATTTTTGGTGGGGATATAGCCAAAGGAGAAATTTGTTTACTTGACTGTACACGTTGGCAATAAAGATTTTGCTGGGGAAAGGATAGTAGGTCAGAGGGAGAGAATGCAAATCTAAAAATGAAATTTAATTTAAAAAATTGTTTAATGTTGAGTTGTTTTTTTAAGAAAAGGAAATCTCAGGAGCTATTTCACTGGCAGATCCTAAGGAATGAATCTGAGCTATCCAAGCTGTCTATTCTTGAACTTAATAACAAATAAAAAATAAAAAGGAACTTTTTCCCCTAAATTGTGCTCATAGTGACCCCTCAAAAGGTGGGTATGAGACAAAGAACATATTCTTTCAGTGCTAATCATTTTCTTTTTTTTCAGTCCCCACTTATTGAATAAAACAAAACTGGGGCTAGCCATGAGTAAAACTGCAAAAGGGAGATTCTTTTTTTCCCCATGCTCTCCATTTCAGATATTCACTAAAGCTTGACCTCTCCACAAACTGCTAAAGTTTTCTGTTCCTCATTCCTTATTCTCTTGCCCCAGCAAAACCATGTCTAAGTCCTCAGAATCTTAAAAACTAATTCACATAACATTCACATAATAATTCACAAAATAAATGATATAAATGAAATAAGCATAGAATCCCAGATTTATTTCTTACTACATGTGGCTTTAGCTAAGTCACTTAACAACTCCCTTGACATCAGTTTCTTCATGTACAAAACAAAGGGATTCAAACACAAAGCCACTCAGGTACCAAAGAAGTTAATAACTACTAACAACTTGATGTGTTTCCTCTCCCAGAAGTATCTGAATTTTAAAATATGTTCTTGAAAGAGACAGTGTCTAAATCAAACAACAATGTTTTCAGACAGTGATATGGAGTAATGAGAGATATTTGGAGAAAAGGGATCTTCTTGTCTCAGACTTTCACATCAATCAATCAAAACAAGGTGAAAGGAAGCTCCTGCCCTCAAAGAGCTTCCTTTCACCTTGTTTTGTATGGTTGGCACTTAGCACAGTGCCTAGCACTAAGTGCTTAATGAGTTTTGATTGAAAACAAAAGTTAGTGAAAATAAAGATGTCATTTTTTCTATCTATATACCCTTGAAATCTATATAGCAACTACTTAAGGGTCCATGGGTCCTAACTTAAGGACTGCTGCTCTAAACTAGGCCATTTCTCTCCACAAAATTACTTTACTTTTTAAGTATAAGTTTGTTGTTTTTGTTCAATAGTTTCAGAGTCTTCATGACCCTACTTGGGTTTTCTTGGCAAAAATTCTGGAGTTATTTGCAATTTCCTCTGCCAATTCATTTTGCAGAAAAAGAACTGAGGCAAACAGGGTCGAATGACTTGTCCAGGTTCACACAGCTAGTGTCTGAAGTCAGATTTGAATTCAGGAAGATGATCCTTCCAGATTTCAAATCCAGTACTCTAACGGTCCTAAATACAAGTGGCATAGAACAATGGAAAAGACATGGAGTAGTGATTAAAGGAGCTTGTATTCTAATTCTGGTGCTGCTATTATTACCTGTCCCTCTGACTTTAAACAAATAAGTTCACTTTTTTAGGACTTAGTTTCCTCATTTGTCAAATGAGATAATTAGACACATGTTCTAATATTCTGTCTATAAATTTCTTAAATCATTGTATATGTCAAGTTACTCAAGAATAAGATTGTGTGCAATCTATTTTATTCTTTTGGGGTAGAGGTCTATTTACCCAGAGATCAAAAAAAAAGAAGAAGAAGAAGAAAAGTATCCCTATGTAAAAAAAAAATCTTTATAGCAGCTCCTTTCACAGTGGCAAAGATTTGTAAACTGAAGGGTATTTATCAATTGGGGAATGGCTGAACTAATTGTGTATGTAAATGTAATGGAATATTATTTTGCTGTAAGAAATAATGAAAGTCACAATTTCAGAGAAACAGGAAGATTTATATGAATTGATATAAAATGAAGTAAACATAACAAGGATAATAATTTCCATAATAACAGCAACATTGTAAAGACAAACAGCTTTGAAATACTTAAGAATTCTGATTGATCTGATGATCAACCATAATTTCAGAGGGCCAAAATAAAGCAGGCTATCCATCTCCTAACAGATGATAGACTTAAGATAGAGATATTTAGAGGCATGGCCAATATGGAAATTTGTTTTGCTTCACTATATACATTTGTTTTAAAGATTTTGTTTTTCTTTCCTTCTTTTTTTCCCAATAAGGGAAAGGAAGAAGGAGAAACTAAATACATGTTAATTGAGAAAATAACAAATAATTATTTTAAAATAAGATTAGATATTATGTGGTGTTTTTGTATTACTATATTATCTATGATGTGTATGGAGGTGTTGTATTATTAGGCCTTTATCAAGCCTAATTTCACACAGAAAGCTAAATACTAGTGGATGACCAGAGGTTATTTAGCCATTTCTATCAATGATAAGTCAGTCCTGATATTCTCTACTTCACTGGAACTTTTCATTAGTGTTAGTCTTCAAGTAGTTAAGCAAATGTCCATTTGTCCTTTTGGGGAAAAAACAATCTCTAATGAAGATAACAGAAGTTTTGTCTGTATCTATCTTTTTCAGTGATACAATGAATAAATTTAGTTATAAGCACATGCTTGTCACCTTTTTTCTCCTAACTTAATGGATGAAAGAAGGACATACTGTAAAATCCCTGTTTCCAAGACAATGTTTCTCTACAGAAACTTTGTTTTGGGGGCATGAATTAGTCATTTATGCTATTTATTAAATAGCACGATCTCACCAGTGTCTCATCAAGTGTTGTGGCAGTCTGCCCATTAACTCTGGTTGGATCTTTCAGTAATACAAGCAGCAGCAAGCAGAAAGAATGAAAAGCCTCAGTTTTGCTGCCCTAGGAGTATTTGGGATTCCCCAGCTCCTAACAGCCAAGGCTCCAAGAACCAACAAACACTCCTTACAGACTCCTTCTCAACATGGGGAAGCAAGTCTTATTGTTCAATCTGGTACACCAATCTCTGGCAAGGACAGAATTGAGCCTCTCCTGGTCCTGTCCTGGCATGCTGTGGAGTCTTCACAAATAAGAGGCAAAGAATAAGATACTTGGGAGTCCCTATGTAATCTCTAAGCTATTCCTTCACCTTCAACCAGCTGTTCCCAAATAGCTTTCCAATGGTTTAATTATCACCAGATATCAACACATCTCCACTCCTTATATCCTTCTATCTTGGGCAGGGCTATTGGATCATTTGCCTTCAGAAAACTACTAACCTTCAGACATGTCATTGACAGAGCCAGCCACGTGTCCTGTGCCTTAAAGAAACAAGATCTTGAGAAACCTAATGAATTCTGTCCCTCTTCTTTTTATTGTCTTTCATTATTTCTTCAGAGAAATTTGTATGGAATAGGGTAGGAGAGCACTTTGAGGGTCACTTCTTTTCTTTTAGTTTAATAACCTGAATAGCAGCTGAGTTCAAAGAGTGTTGAAGATTTGGAAAGGGATACTCTTGCCCTAATGCCTTGTACAGAGGCTTAGACATTGTAGACAATTAATAAATGTTTGTCTTATACAGAGCTATTTTAGAGGTTATTCTACTCTCTAGTAAGTGCCAAATGATCAAATGAGTTAACATTATGTACAGTTTTGCAAATTTTAAGTCCATTATTAATATTAGTTATTTTTAGATTTAGAGTCTGGAGCCTGGATAGGGAGAATTAAAAACTTCCAGAAATTCAGGAATAAATAAATTTAATAGGAGGAAGGGAAGGGGAAACCAATCATTCAATCAATAAATATTTATTAAGTACCCACCATGTGTTGGACATTATGCTGAGTGCTGGGGATATAAAAAGAGGAAAAAACAGTACCTGCCCTCAAGAAGCTTACAATCTAACGGGGTAGACAACATGCAAACAAGTATATACAAAACAAGCTATATTCTGAATAAATGGGACATTATAAACAGAGAAAAGGCTCCAGAATTAAGAGAGTTTAAGAAAGTTTTCCAGTGAAAAATATGATTTTAGTTGAGACTTGAGGGAAACCAGGGAAGTTAGTAGTCAAAGCAGAGAAGGGAAAGCATTTCAGGCATGAGATGTCAGCCAGAAGGAATGTGTGGAGCCTGGATATGGAGTACCTTGTTCATGGGACAGAAAGGAGGAGGCCAGTGTCACTAATAGAAGAGTATGTATCAGATTTGCTAACTTTCCATGTAGTTCCTTCTCTAATGAACTAAGTTGTTGCTTGTCCTTGGTTCTTGAGGAGGACCATGACATCAGGGAGGTGATATCATGGCATGCAAGGGAATTAGATTAAGTGAAGGAGGGCTGTGCAAAGTCACCTGCCTCCTTTTCCCTCCAGAGTCATCTGGGTCCAGTGGCAAGATGTTCTGGACAACTGGAGATGGCCCTGGATGCAATGGAAGACCTTAGCCTTTTTAAGCTAAGATCTTCAATAGATCTCAGTTACAATGTGAAGAGCCAAACC
This sequence comes from Myrmecobius fasciatus, assembly GCA_023553655.1. Classification (NCBI taxonomy): domain Eukaryota; kingdom Metazoa; phylum Chordata; class Mammalia; order Dasyuromorphia; family Myrmecobiidae; genus Myrmecobius; species Myrmecobius fasciatus. The sequence goes on along the minus strand of JAJPUD010000608.1, from coordinate 366,668 downwards.
TATGGAATGATAGAAAGTTTCTTTTTATATCCCTTTTCTAAGTATAGAATATACAATATAGATGCTCACCAAATATTATAAATAAAGGTTGTCAAGGTCCTTCCATTGATACTTGGCCAATAGTGATGTTCTTCAGCACCCTAATATTTTAAAATTTGGCTTAGCCCAAAGGTCACTGAACAAATAAATAGGTGTCCTTTTGGTGGTCTTTGCACCTGAAACTTCTTTGGAAGGGTTGTTTCACCTCACCCCAATTTACTTTGCCCACTTCCTGGGTCTTCTTTCTTTGCGCAAAGCAGATGAATGGCTTTGCATGGGATGCAGCTGGCCTATTTGTGGTCTCTCTTCTTGACCTTGAAGCTTTCCATGGACCCTAGATTCAGCCAGCCTGTTTATGATCTCTTTAGTCTTGAGATTTTCCAGTCTTTCTGTATAACTTGAATCTAAAGTCAGGTTCTGGTCGCTGTCTTAATCCCAGGGCCCTTCCCAAAGCTCTGGAGGCTATTCCCAGACCAAAACTGCTTTGAATTCCTAGCTTGTGCCTTCTACCCAGACTCTCCCAAGCTATGTCTTCTGCTCCTGGATGCATCACAGGACTCAACAAACCCATGATTGTACATCAAATTGGTTTTTTTAGTCATTTTTCAGTTGTATCTGACTCTTCATGATCCCATTTGGAGTTTTCTTGGCAAAGATATGGAAATGATTTGCCATTTCCTTTTCCATGTACATCATGGGAGAATTACAAAAAGTAAGTCACTGATACCTGAATTCTTTCCTCAATTTATTCCTATTTGATGATTGGCAACCCACTGACACTTCCAGACTCTCCCTCAATCATCCTGTTTAAATAATATTTTCTACTTTGAGATTCATTCAATCCATATTTATCACTTGGTCAAGATCTGATAGCTGATAGTTATTTATCAAGACACTTGCCTTCTTTCTTCAATGAGTCCAGGACTTGGTTTATGTCTTTCTCTTTTTTCCCAATGTATGTCTTCAACATACATTAATATGCCCAAAACATCATAACTTTCCAGTTCCTCAGTTTACTCTTTCTTTATAATATCCCTCTACTTTAGCTCAGCTACACTGAGAGATGATAAATGGTCATATCTATTTCCATGTTTGCATATTCTAAAATTCTTTTTTCTGATCATAAAACTTTATTTTTCTAACTTTCTTTTTGCCTTAAGAATCCTAACTCTCTCTTTGGCCCCATTGTCACCTCCAACTGCTTCATCCTTCAGTTCTTTCCCAAACCAACAACTCCACAATGGTTACATTCTCCTTTCCTTATTTTTGAGCCCTTGGTGATTCAGTTCAACTCTATACTATCCTCTAAACTTAAGTCTCTTCCCTACTTATTCTATTGCTGATGATGCATAGTCAAGCCTTAAACTTAGATTGTTCTCACCATGTTCTGCCTTCATTCCTATTCATATATTGCTGGATGAATCTATGGAAAATCAAGAAATTATGCTCCAATATAAATTTATGTGATTTCATCACAGCTGGGTCCCCACTGCAGCAAAGTAATTCTGCCTACCTTCCTTAATTAATATACTATTCACACTCATCACAGTGACTTTTCCAAACATCTTCATCCCTCTTTTAGCCTTACCATGGCACCTTCTCCCCACACCTTTTCAGTTAAGACCCTCACCTCATACTTTACTGGAAAAAATAAAATGAAGCCATGCTATGAGTCTTTATTCTCTTTTCTTCTTCATCTCACATCATTCAAATATCTTTCCCTACTATCTCCTCATTTATCCCAGTTTGACATGAAGAAGCAGCTCTTTTCCTCTGTAAGTGCCTCTGTTTTCTAGCTCCTCACCTCACCATTCAACTGAAAGTGCTCTCTCCAAAGTTACCAGTAATGCCTTAATTGCCAAAAAAATATTTTTTTTCCTTAATCCTCATCCTTTTTAATCTCTCTGCATTCTTTGATACTTTCAGTCATCTCTGATATTATTCTCTCCTGGTTTTCCTCCTACCTCTCTGACTGTTCCTCCTCAATGTTCTTTGTTGGATCTTCATTCAGGTCATATCCATCAGTTGTAGATATGACCCCTTCTTCTTCTATAGTATCTCAGTAGTTGATCTCATTAGATCTCATGGCTTCAATTACCATTACTATGTAGATGATCCTCAGGACTATTTAACAAGCCCTAATCTCTCTCATGATCTTTACTCTCACATATCCACATACCTATTGAATATATTGAATCAGATGTCCTGGAGACATCTTAACTCAACATATCCAAAACTGAACTCATTATCTTCTTCCCCAAAAAAACCCCTCTCTTCTTAACTTTCCTGTTACTGCTGAAAGTACCACCATCCTTCTAGTCACCCAGGCTTACAATCTAGATATCATCCTTGACTCTCACTCTCTCCTACCTGCCATTTCCAATTTATTGCCAAATCCTATAAAATTTACTTGTGTAATATTTCTTGTCTATGCACCCCTTCTCTCCTCTGATAAAGCTACATCCAGAACAGGTCAGGCAAACCATGAATATTTCTTTTATTTAGATGGTATTATTAAAACTTTGGGAAAATTCTATAGAGATATGTAACCACCATTATGATGCCTTATCTCATACTCTTCTTATGTAAAAAATTTGGAGCTAATTGAATGGCCAGGTTCAAAAAGAAATTGTTAATGGTTCAACATCAACTTGAGAGGGCATCTCCAGTGAAGTGCCCCAGATTATTGTCACTCCTTCATGGTGATGTTGCCCCTAGGGAATTTGGGATGACATTTGGGGAGATTGGCAACCATGGTGAACCTTAGCCATGGTGACATCATCAGGAGACATTCTCATCTTGGGCGAATCCATCCCCCTTATTTCTTCAGTTCCAAAACCCATTCATTCCCCTTATTCTTCCCCCATGTCCCATCTATTCACTGAAAATGGAAAGAAAAGGAAGTCAATTCTGCATCATAGTTTCATTGCAATTTGATATCCAAAAATTCCTTATAGTCTGTAATATTTTGCTACATTTTTTTCAATTAACTTATCATGTTCTAGTAAAAAAAAAATGACCTTTAAAAAACAAATTGTCTAAGTCAGATAGTCAATAAGCATTTATTAAACACCTTCTCCGTGTAATTCATGAGGCTACAAAAAAGGCAAAAGGCAGCCCCTGTCCTCAAGAAGCTCACAATCTAATGTGTTTATAAGTGAGGTTTGGTAGGGAATCTGAAGGAAATTCTAAGAGCAGAGGCTCAGAGAAGAAATGAAACTTTTCTATTTTTTCATGAATTCTTGGCTTATTCCAAGTCCTGTTTCTAGAATGTATATAGAACCCAGGACTAGGGATGGAATGGGGGGCTGGTGCTGGGGGGTAAAAGAGTGAGAGTGTAGATATTGGGGGGAAGGGGGGAAATTTTAACATGTATGTGGTTGGGGTGCCATCTGGTGAGTAGTGAAAGATACTGCAGATATTTGGAAAATACATGCACCTGCCATATCCCCTATAGTAGCCACTTATTTGGTGGCCCAAAGTTCACACCATCTAGCAGCCAAAATATATGTTCTGCCCCCCAGGTGGTTAATTAAGTTACTTTCCATGATTTTCTGTGGATTGCAAAAATCAGGGGAATAAGCTAGGTATGGATGGGTATAGCCCTGGCAACAGATTTATCCAACCAAAACCCACACATTCCCGTCAACATTATCTAAATGTGTTATGGTTAATAACAAATTGCTGTTAATTAAATAATGGGGAATGAGAGGTAGTGCGGTAGAGTAGAGAGAGTACTAAATGTGGAGACATGAAAAAGGCTGGTCAATAACAGTAGTTTAAGTCTCAGGTTTAACAGTATTCATCTGTCCCTGAGCAAGTTATTTGATCTTTCTGTAACTCAATTTCCTTATCTGATATATGGAGATGATAATATTTTACCTCTCTATGAGGTTGTTATCAATGTTTGTAAATCCTATCAAAATTATTAATATTGTTATTAAAAGCTCAGTCTTTTCATTTATTTTCTCTTTTTGTACTTTACCACATCCCTATGGAGTAGGTAAAAATAATTATCATTTTCTTCATTTTATCACCAAAATCATGATTCCAGAAACAGCCGGTAGAGCAATAAATAGAGCACTGGTTCTAGAGTCAGAAAAAAAAACTGAGTTCAAATATAGTCTCAGATCTTAACTAATTGTATGACCTTGGGTAAGACACTTAACTTCTGTTTGCCTCAGTTTCCTTAACTGTAAAATGGAGTAATAAGAGAACCTACTTACCGAGTTATTGTGAGGATCAAATGAGATACTATTTGTAGTTTTTTAAAAAAAGGAACTTAATACATTACCTGGCACATTAAACAAAGGGGATGGATTCACCCAAAATTAGAATGCCTCCTGATGATGTCACACGACTTCACTGTGGTTGCCAATCTCCCCAAATGTCATTCCAATTGTTCTCTAAGAGCAACATCAACTTGAAGGAGTGACAATGACCTGTATGTGTTTGTGTGTTTGTGTGTGTGTGTGTGTGTGTGTGTGTGTGTGTGTGTGTATGCCTGGAACATTAGATAGATAGATAAATAGATATCCTCTTCCTTATTTCTGATTTTACTATTCTGTTCCTCTTATAGGTGTCTCTAATTATCTCTGTGATATCTGATATCTCAGTGATATTCCAAAATATCTCCCCAAAACTATCCAAATAAAATTAATGCTAAGTATTCTAACCATATAACTATGTGCTGTTCAATTTATGGGAAGGCATTATTGCAAAATCAAGCAAATAAAAAACAAATTATGGAAATTCCATGACTGGGAATTACAAAGCTGGCAATTAAATGATTTGCCCAAGATTACCTGAGTGATAGAAATAGGGTTAGAACCTGTTTCATGATTTCCAACCTTAATAAATGTCCTATTCTCTTCCCTGTACTGTCTAGTAATTCTTACCTTGAACCCATCTTTTAAAAATGTCAACAAAAAAGTTATCTGATAAAGATTAACAGCACCAAAATTATTGTTTTCACTAGAAATTATGACAGAAAATCAAGATTGAGATCAAATCAACAGACAGCAAAATATCAAATCCATTCAGCTTTTCAAAAGAACTTCACAGAACCACTTATTGATTTGGTCAATAAACTGAAAATTATCAATATTTGACCATAACAGAACTTAATGAAACAATTTTAGAACACTATCTCATTTAAGCTTTACCACAACTCTTGCTCACTAATCAAAAATCAAGAAGACCAGAATTCAAATCCCACCTCATTTACCGGGCAACTCATTTAACTTCTGTTTGCCATACTTTTCTCAATACAAAACAGGAAATATAATAGCATCTACCTCCCAGAGTTGTGAGGATCAAATGAGATATCTTTAAAGCATTTAATACAATGCTGGCACAAAGTGGTTGTTTTATAAATACTAGTTACTCATATTTTTATTATATAGACATTCTAATATGTTTTAAATGATTGTGTATGCATAACCTATATTGGATTGTTTGATAGGAGAAAAAAATTTGGAACTCAAAAGTCTTGTAAAAATGGATGCTGAAAGACTATCTTTACATGTAATTAGAAAAAATAAAATACTATTGAGAAAAAAAATATATATAGGCATTTTTATATCATATAACAGATGAGTGAACTGAGACAGAGAGATTTAAGAGATTTGCCCATGGTCCTACAGCTTCTAAATGTCAGGAGAAGGATTTGAAACTAGGTCTTCTGAACTCCAAATCTGACACTATACCAACTCTATATAGAAGCCAAACATTAGGGCAGAGTGACCCAACCCATAAAAATAGTGTTGCCAGCTCTCCATATGCTCCCCACCCCTGATGTATCTCCAGTTCCAAATTTCTCCTTATGGCTTCCTGGCATGGTTTTGGGTTTTTTTTTTTTTTTTTTAATGTCAGCCATGCCTTTTCATTCCCTGGACTTACATCATGACTATATACATTGTATATATAGTCTGGCACTGGGCAATAAAGACCAAACACTTCTATTTTAAATGGTAAATTCTTAAACTGAACCATAATTCTCAGTTTTCTCTCAAGGAATTCCCACTGTTCTTTTAGGGCTACAAGTAGAACAAAATCTCACACATCAGCAAAATAATCAGCAGCATCAGCACCAGTGAGAACATACTGCATATTCAAAACCTCAAATAATCATAATAGAATGTTCTTATAAAGAACATTTTCTGGTTAATGCAAGATTTACCAGGAAACTCTTTTGGTTTCAACCCTCATTTGACAAAATGTTTCCTAAAATTGTGCCAGGGCACTTCCATACTCCTGTCAGTAGAGTATCCTCAAAAAAAAAAAAAAAAACCCTGAACTTTTGATGAATGAGGATATTGTAGGGCTTCTGAAAATCACTTCTCATTAAACAGTATTTAAAAGATAAAACATATAGGAGGTATTCCAAAAATTGCTCTTATTTTTAAAAGTCTCAGATATCAATTGATTTCTCCATGATTTGCCTCTTTTTCTTAAAAATCAAGTGCCCCCAGATCTCCTATTGTTTTCCAGTTAGTTGCATTAGACTTAATCAAGGTTTTTACAGGAAACCAAGGCACTCCCCTATGAATCACAATCATAAAATATTAAATTTCCTTCAACCGCCCAAAGCTTGAATTGTTCAGGACATATTCAGAATGTCCCAATAATTTCTGGGAAACATTGGGACATCCCAAATAAAAAGGATACCTAAGAAGATTTCATCAGGAAAGGCCTTTAATAGAAATAGTGCATAGGCTTTCACAAAAGAAAGCCCTTTCAGCAGCAACTGATCCCATTTCAAAAATCTGTACATTTAAAATATATTTTGAGACACTCCCTTCATTCTCCAAATACCGGAAAGGTGCTAGGAGATTACACACCATCTAACTTTTCAAACACCATTCATAAAATCAAGACTTTATAGACCTGTAAATTCCAAATTATAAAATGCTGACCTTGTAGGGTGGTGATTGGAGTTGTGCAGGCACAAAGAACAAAGTCAACTCACAGAAAAAGCCCCAAAGTCACATCCTCTCTCATGGCATGTTCTCCCCAAATGGCTCCCAGTATGGATTAGGAGATCCAGGTAGGCTTTCTGGTAGCATAAGTCTCCATCTGGGAGTAATTTCTTTATTTTACTCGTGCTCACAAAGAGACAGCATTTCATCTTCAGGCAGAGAATTACAGACCTATAAAGTCTTTATTTTATGAATGGTGCTTGAAAAGTTAGAACAGTGCATAACCTTTTAGCACCTTTCAGGGATTTATGAGAATGAGATGAGGAGAGTTGACAGAAACTCAATGAAAAACTTCACTAAAATGATCTTGGGAAGTGAGTAGCATTATCTACTCTATCCAGTTAGACCATACAATAGTTTAGGGAATAAGATGCCTCAAATTCCACCTAGACATTTAATTTAATGAAACACCAGACAATGTCACCCAACCTATATTTGAGCAATAGTAAAGTGGTTAGTGGATCTGGTCAACACAAAAACAAAGAAACAAAATCCCACAAATCTCATCCTTGTTCCATGACCTATTTATATAGGGCCACCTCTGGTAGAATAAAACAAATTCCTATACAGACATATAATGAGATCTCTGTAAACTTCAGCCAAATTTCTGGCTCCCCAAAAGTGACTTTATATGGCACATAATACAGAAACACTCCAGAGACTATATGAGAACTTTGACAAGGCTAATATTAAACTTGAACCAAATAGAACTACTGGCACCATATTCTCTCAGCTCTTAAGGAAACTCATCCCATTAAAGAATAGTACCTAAGATATTTTTTCTCTCTGAAGTGCATAGTAGCTTATAAAAAGCAGGAGGGGCTGCCAAAGCATAAATGTGTTTGAGGACTCTTTACCCTCATTAAAAAGCATTCCCTGGCAGCCAAAGGCCTCAACTATTCCAGTGAACTTGATTTTATGAGGGGAGTAGGTGTGCACACTTATACAATATAGCTAGAAGCCACGTTGTCCTGTGGCAGCTCTGTATTAGACCCAGCTGTACATTCAGTCTTATTATGAGAAATACAATAGACCCCTAGACCAAGGTTAAGAATTCTAGAAACATACTGATGGGGCAAGCATAAAAGCCAATCTAAAACTACATGCACAAGGCACAATTTGTACCCTAGGAGTAAATGGGAAAAGAAAAGACACATTTCTCTATGGGAATAATAATCATATTTCTATGAATCTAAATATACACATAAGTTTTGTGCAGAATGCTGAGAATGAAATCACAGTCATTTTTCAAGCAACCTCAGAATCCTTAGCTTCCTTCAAAGTTTAGCACAGGGGCCACCTATTAGAGAAAGTCTTTCCTCTTCCTCCAAGTTTTTAGGGCTCTCACATTTATTTAGCTGGTTTAATGTTGGACATTGTTACCACTTCCAGTCAAATAAAATGTTAGCTCCCTTGGAGGGAGAAACTATCCTTTTTCTTTGTGTCCTTGCCTAGCACGCTAATGCAAAAACTTCTTCCCTAAACAGATCTGCAATTCCAGTATCTATCAATAAGCATTTAATAAGTGCTTACCATGGGGCAGGGGCAAAAGCAATCATTCATTCCTTTTTAAATTATTTTTATTTATTTTGAGATAAAATACAAAATGATTTTAGAAATAGAGAGTATTTCCATGTTCATGCACAACATAAATAGAAGATTCAATATAAAATTATGAATTTCCATTTCATATTGTTTACTTTTTTAAAAACTATGTAATAAATACTACACTCATTTTCCAAACTACTCTGCTTTTCTGTTCTTCTTCAAAATTTTCTTTTGTTTTCTGCTGTGCACTTTTAATTTTTTTTTTCTTTTTTCCTCTCTCCCCACCTCATCCTAAAGAAGGCTACCATTAGACACAAAAAAGTATGTTTGTGTAAAACCATACTATACATATTTGTACTTATCAGTTCTTTCTCTGGATGTGAATAGCATTTTCCTTCATAGGTACTTTGTAGTTGAGTTTTGAATATTTATAATACTCAAAATTACTTAGTCATTCAAAATTGTTCTTAGAACAGTATGACTGTTGCTGTGTACAATGTACTTTTGATTATGTTCATTTCTCTCATTATTTCATGCAAGTCTTTCCATGTTTTTCTAAAAATCAACCTGCTCGTGATTTCTTATAGCACAGTAGTATTCCATCACAATCTTGTATCACAATAGGTTCAGCCACTCTTAATTTCCAGTTCTTTGCCACCACAAAGAGCTGTTAACATTCATCCTTAACATACCACCTTACAGAGGTGCCAGAGCGCACTAAGAGGTTAAGTGATTCATTCAGGGTTCATAGTTAGTATGTGGGTGAATATAGATCATCCTAATAAAATGTACTATGTACTACACCCCTATTGCCTTTGCCTTGCAAGACTTGTTGAATGAATGAATGATAATAGTTGATATTTATGTGGTGTTTTAAGGTTTGCAAAGCTGTTTACTTATGTGATTTCATTTGGAGCACACAACCATCCAAGGAGAAAATGGTTTTATTATCCCCATTTTGCTAATGAAGAAAGTGACTTTTCTGAATTTTTACATCTAGTAAGGGTTGGGAGAATGATTTAAACCCAATTGACTCCTGACTCCAATTTCAACACATTATTCATGAGAGCATGATGCCTCTCAATTATAAGTGGCATTTCTATATCTCTTTTGAGAGGCTCTAGTCTCAAGGAGAGATTGAGGTATGCAATTTTAATCTGAATTCAAATCCTGCCTCTGACATTTACTGATTGTGGCTTGCTAGGCAAATTACTTTACCTCAAACAAATTACCAGTATTTACAGACTAAGTCCTAAATAGGTCACAAGGTCTCTAGGTGTATGAATGGAGTTCCCTATCCTAATGAAATTGCCAATCCTTTGTTTACAAATTTGCAAGTGTACATATATTTTATCTTTTCAGCCTCCCAACAATACTGTGAGATAAGTAATTCAGGAATTATCATCCCTTTATTACAGATGAGGAAATTGAGAGGTTAAATCCCCAAGTTACTTAGTAGTATAAGAAACAAAATATCTTACCAAGAACTCCACTGACTTACTGATGCATGCAGGAAAGATTTATTTTACATTCTTGCAAGAATGGGTGTCTAGGTGAGTAGTCCAAAGGCAACATTTTATTTCCTATCCCGAAGCATAAGTATCTCCCTGGATTCCTCATTAATTGGATGTTGCAGAAGTTGCACATCATGAATCTCCAGATTCATTACATAACCAGTCCCTGCTCCCAAGTAGCTCACATTCTAGAAAAGTGAAGCTAAAAGTAGAGGATTAGGGACAAAGAACAAAAGATTCTTTTCAAATCTCAAGCCACCACCCCTGATTACAAAAGCTAGTGCCTGCCCCCCAGGAGCTTACATTCTTTTGGGAAAGATAAACTCCATTCTTAGTGATTTCTTGATGTCCATGTAAGTTTCAGTTTTCTAATTCAAGTTTCATTTCTCCAATTTAATTTTCCTAACTGTTGAAACCCAAAATGCCCATCCATTTCTCACAGTAGCTAAGTCTATTTCATTTCTAAGTTGTCCAAGATTTGATTTGAACCAAAGACTTCTTAACACTTAGTACAAGGGGTATCCAATGTGCCATGCCTAGGAGGAACTCATGGAAGGAAGACAGAAAAAGGTAGTAAAGATACTAGAAGTAGTAATATGAAATGGATTTGAGAGAGCATAACTGTAAAAAAAAATATTGTAAAAACCGTATAATAGATATTTGGTCTGCAGATTACAGAGATTTTGCTATCTGTTGCATAAATTAAACACACAGTTCAAATAAATATGACTAGGCAAGGTGGAGTCATAAATGAATGAGCAATTTGCTTTTGAGGAACACAACTTTTATAGCTCAGGGTTGATAGAGAAATGGGAGGGAGCAGAATCTACAGAGTAAGGGAAGGAACCAGGAAGGAGTTTGGTAGCTCAGAGGGAGGAGGAGGAAATAAAAGCAGAATCTAGAGAATGACAAGGTTGTATATCAAGATGATGGAACTGTCTTAAAAATAATCTGGGAAAACTGAGTTTATATCAAGATTATCTCAAGTACACTAATCAAGACGGTCTAGGAAAATGTGGATTCCCACCTTGGCTGACAATAGGAACAGGATATACAATTCTGATCCAGCCCACAATCTGATTAACCCAGGCTATCACCCTCTGACCATGATCAAGACTAAATGTTAATGATAAAGCTTTGTGCTGGACTCAGAAAATTGTTTGAATTCAATTTGGAAGAGCTTTTCCAGAGCTTCCTTTTTTGAGCTAAGATTGAAAAAAAAAAAAAAGTTTTTCCCCTAGATCTTGGATTGGATATAATTTAGGATTGGTCACGGGAAAATAGGAATTCGAATTTACCTTGTATTGAGATATGATGGGAGGAATAGGACACAGTATAATATAAGCAATTGTGACATAGGAGAAAAACATAATATTCTGAGTTGTAAAACCTGGATTTGATGTAACATAGCTTCTAGGGGAGACAGCAACAATTTTAAGATCTCTTAACCTTAGGGGGCTTCTGTTCTAACAATAAGTCAATGATTCTCAGGGCTCTGGCTCTATAATCTGTGACTGACATCCCCCACACCCAACCTGAGAATTCTAAAGTCTTCTAATCTCAGATAGTCCCACAAACCAAACTCCTGAGACAATAGTGAGTAAACCACTCCTCAGTTCATTGCTGACTGTCAAATGGATAATCTGTTGGTCAGTGATAACCAAATTCCAGAGACCACTCCTTGGTCCTTCCTCTGGGCCATAAAATTAGCATATCTATAACATGAAGAACTAAATAAATGTGTTTCTTTGCATCTGTGTCTTTGCTAAATTTTCTTGGAATTTAGACTGCTTCCAATTGGCATTACAGTGGCAGTAAACTTTACCCCTTGACTTGGAATGGGTTCAAGCCTGCAAATTCTTGAGACACCTTGAGACACTGGTCTGTGACTGCAATCTTTTGGGGTTCTTTTCCCAAACCTCAATATTTGGTGGCCTGTTCTGGGAAGAATCTGGCCTCCTCTGGTTTTATTCCCTCCTTGTCAAGGTAAGTCCCCTTTTTTTCTACCACAATCTTATAACTGGAACACTCTAGCTATAAACTGCTTGTCTAGTTTGTTGTGAGCTCCTTGCTCAGCAAGTTTTCCTTGACTCGGGATGCCCAAATGGGGAAATTCTTGCCAATTTTTGGCAAAGTTAACCTTTGCCACCCTTTTACCTTCCCTGCAATGTCAGAGAAGAAGAAATGCCATAGGATAGATTTTGGCAACATTTTATGCCTTTTGGTAAAGATGGGATGGTCCTCTTTCATGTTATTTTGTCTGTGTCTACATCTCTGGGGAGAATGTCTGTGTCATGTTTGTTCTGTGAGCTAGATTTTGTTACCTAGAAAGATTTAAAATGCAACTAGCAAGAAAAAATCTCTATGCTGTAGTTAGAATGCTGGGAAAATTTCTTTAAAAGCCTGACTTTTTCCTGTGGACTTCAGCTCTGGCTAAGCTGAGGGTTACACAAAAAAGTTAGCTCATTAAAATTAAAATACCATCTTAGCAAATTCTCAAAGTTTTGAGAGCAGTGATTAGCCTTTTTAAGATTGCAAGAAAAATTCTGGAAACATTAGGGATTAATTCCAGGAATTTACCCCATTCTGGAAAAAAAAGAAAAAAAGGAAAAACACACTAGGTAAATAGCAACTTTTTGCTAACTTTTCCTTGACTCCTATCTTGTCCGAAGTCCCCCTTCTTCTCTGTTGGGAAAGTACTTCAGAAGTTATCAAGGGACCCTCTGCACTCCACTCCCAAGAGTGGTCTTGAGTGTATCTCAGTTGTGAGGATTGCTACAAGATCAATATAGCTCAAGTCCCTTTGTTTGCTAACTCTTGTCTCAGAACTGTAGGAAAATTCAAATTCCTGCCTCACTTGTAGAAATAGGAGAAGCAGCCATGGGGACCCCATACAAAACAAACACCTCCCCAACCCAGGTTGGGGAAATAGGGATAGAGTGGGGGTCAGGTTCCATGGTCAGCATTCCCTGAACCCTGGCACCTGAAACTACCATTAAAGAGATATCCTGACACCAGTCACTCCAGCTTTCATCAGGTTCTGTCCAGGAACTGCCTGAGAAAAATTCAGGTACTCCTGCACCCAGCATGGCAGTGTAAAGTGAGAAAAACAGTCACCCTCTGTATTTGACATTCCTGAATATTCCTGTGAACCCACAGAGGACCTGAAACTACTCTTCCATAGGACTCCTGGAGACACTGGAAACATACTAGATAGAGAAGGGTGAAATTGCCTGTGTCCTTCTCTCCCTCACTCTAGCTTTCTTTCTTGTTATTTTCCACTTTTTCCAGGTGTACTTTTAACAACACTCTGAGGATGAGAGCTCTGCTCTTAGTATTTTCTCTCCAATTCTCCTGATGTCTCTCTGTGGGCCCCCACCAGTGGGGAGATAACTCCTTAGTCCTTATTCAGACTAGGGAACTCTGGGCAGTGGGGGCATTCAGGATTGTTGGGGGTGCCCTCAGCATCTCAGGGAAGCCCACATATGCAACCTGATGCATTATTTACAAAGGCTTCATTCCCAAATGTCACCATCCCCATCCTGGATGCTACCCCATTTGTACTAGTTAGCTACCCCTCTAGAGGAATAACTTTAATTTGGCTATCCCCTGTTTTCTTGCCAGAAAGGATTCTTACCCACATAATAATTGCAGGATATCCATTCCAAAATTTTTCTAGCAAACTCATTCATAATGCTTCTACCCCACCTTCTTTGAAGCTTCTTCATAACCTCCTGAGAATTATGTGTTTCTTCCAGACTCCAGATTATGAACTTCCAACTATTTGCTCATCCTGAATAACATCAGCTAACTGATTCTGATACACAGCACCCCTCTGAATGTTGCTGCTTCCCCTCCTGAGTCTGGACCCCACTAGGCAGGGACAGCTTTACACCTGTTATCAGCATGAAAAGGCTCCAGAAGATTAGATCTTCATCCTTTTGTCCCAAATGAATTTGGGGTGCAACTGCTTGAGGGGAGAAATTATGTAATATAGCTTCTAGGAGAGACAGCAATAAGTTTAAGGTCCCCTGACCTTAGGAGGCTTCTGTTCTAACAATAAGTCAGTGATTCTCAGTCCTCTGGCTCTATAATCTGTGACTGACATCCCCCACACCCAACCTGAGAATTCTAAAGTCTTCTGGTCTCAGATAGTCCCACGAACCAAACTCCTGAGACAATAGTGAATAGACCACTCCTCAGTTCATTGCTGACTGTCAAATGGATAATCTGTTGGTCAGTGATAACCAAATTCCAGAGACCACTCCTTGGTCCTACCTCTGGGCCATAAAATTAGCATATTTATAACATGAAGAACTAGATAAATGTGTCTCTTTGCTTCTGTTTCTTTGCTAAATTCTCTTGGAATTTAGACTGCTTCCAATTGCACAATTACAATAAACTTTGCCCCCTTGACTTGGAAATGGGTTCAAGCCTGCAAATTCTTTTTGAAATACCTCATGACTGTGACTGTGTGACAGCAACCTTTTGGTGTTCCCTTCCCAACCTCAACAGATTCAAGTCCTAATTGTCCTATTTACTGTCTTTGAGACCTAAATGTGGGGCAGCTAGGTGGTGCAGTGGTTAGAGCACCAGCCCTAAAGTCAGGAAGACCTGAGTTCAAATCTGGTCTCAGACACTTCCTAGCTGTGTGACCCTGGGCAAGTCACTTAACCCCAATTGCCTCAGCAAAAAGCAAAAAAAAAAAAAAAAAAGGAGACCTAAATGTGTGGGACAGTAGCAACCACTAAAACAATCAGAAGTCCAAGTATTCGTGCAGGAAAAAATTTTTTTCTTATGAGAAAGGGCAAAGTGTGGTTTCAGAGAGAGATACATATCCAGACAAAGGGTATTCCTTTCTTATTCCCTAATACCAGTTCCCCTCCCCAACCCCCTGGACTCCTTTCCCCATTGGCAGTTTCTAAAAATGAGTTTAGAAAGCCTGAGGCTACCTACCAAAGTAGGGTTTCCCACTCAATCTAGTCCCTACCCCCAAGAAGCTTGCATTCTTGAGGTATGCTCATTCCTAAGAAATTGCCAGAACTTCCAGACTCAGGTACTTAACACTGCAATTCTTAAATGTTGGAATCTTTCACCCTGCCATTAGAGGCAAACTGATTGATATGCAGAGGTAAAGGGCTATTACAGCCTGGTTTATTCCCTCATAGAAGGAAAAGGTAGAACAAAACATTGCAATTCTCCTCAGAAATGTTATTTCAGAAAACTGAAGGATCCTGCAATTGAATTCATTCTCATGTTTTTCCATATCCAAAGGGAATGGTACTTTCTGGGTATGGGATAACCTGTAACACAGACATAGAAATTGCTTTTTGTTCAGACTTTTTTTTCCCCAAGACAATTGGGGTTAAATTACTTGCCCAGCATCATACAGCTAGGAAGTATTAAACGTCTGTGGTCATATTTGAACTCGGGTCTCCTGACCTCAGAATCTGAGCTCTATCCACTGTACCATCTAGCTGCCCCTTTATTCAGACTCTCTGCAGAGTATGTTATCAATTCTTCCCCAGGCACTGATGTCTATTGCTTGCCTTAAATCTTTGACTTGATTACAAATCTTCCTAAGATTTCTATTTTATCGATTCCCAACTTACCCTTTTGATCTGCATTTTCTAAATGTCCAGCCTTTGTAGCAAACCAGATTGGACAAGCAATTCCATAAAATCCTTTTTCTGTCAGGACACAAATACTTATTGTAACTACTTTTCCATAGCCAGTCAAGCTTATATAACTTCCCCCCATAGTGGATCAATAAACTCCTTACTGGGGACTCAGATAGTTTGCAATCCATTCACCAACCAGTTCTAGTTCATTCCCAAACCAATGGGGCCCAAAGTCCTTTGGGATATAGGGCCCATCTAGAGAGAAACTTGAAAGCTTAAGAAAAATTCAAGTTAGTGTGAATCAAGATGCCTGACACACACAGAGACTTAAAACAGAGACACAAAATAAGCACTTTTAAATCTTAAAATGGTCAGATTTTTCCCTTTGTAATTCAACTGTCTGAGAAAAACATAGAAGACAAAATACTCACACTCACACAAACACAAATTGCTTTTAAATTTCTTTCTGTCTAGTACAGTGTTGCTCCTTCCCTACTTCCTGGAGGAGAACTTCTCTTCCAGAATCCCATTTCTTTATTGCTTTTCCTCTGGAGTTTTCTTGTGCAAAAGTTTCCTGCACTCCAGCATAGAAATTGCCACACTCCAGTGATCCCAGATCACTAATATTTACTCTACCACAGATTTCCCGATATCCCCTCTCTTCTAAGACTATATGAGAGTTATTTGTGGGAAGGGGGTCTCACAAGTCAACTTTGACTGAGACTTCCTATTTTAGTTCCTAATATCATCTACAGACAAAGATCGAATTTAACCTACTTTGTCTCTTGCCAAAATGAATTTTGAGCCCATCAGTCCAACTATGTCTTGGCTACAAAGTCTATGCCAGTTACCTTGTGTCTCATCCTGGACATCTTGCAACCAAGACTCATGATGGGGACCCTCGTCAAGGACTTCATCAAAGACTTCCCACTGCCCTCACCTCCCAGTGGAGGTCTCCTCAACCTAACCATACTAAACAATACCCACCTCCTCTGCCTATCCAGTTCCACTTTTTCTACCCTTAGAATTGCTATGGGCTTCTCACACATACACATAATAATTATCAATTTTAGATTTCAATATTATGACGATAACACCAAATAATTTAATTAACCCAGTCACCCAGACTCTTTCTCACCTGGGATCTGTGCACAGACTTACATGACTGCTTCATTTACTTTTGGTTTAAAATGGAGCTCTGAGTTTCCCCTTAGTTTTTCTGGCTCTCCTATTTGGTCCTCTTCTTGGGCTTTGTCTCACATGCATACAATAATCCCTCCACCAGACCAAGGGTCATTGATAAATGATAAGTGGGAAGTCCTGCCAGTTGGTCAAGGTTGAGAGATCCCCATTCAGTGGAACTGTTATCCTGGATGAGCCCCCAGCTCTATGGGATAGTAGCAACTACCAAAACAATTAGAAGTTCAAGTATGAGTGCAGGAAAAAGTTTATTTCTTCCTCATGAGAAAGGGTACACAGTCTGTGACACACAAAGTATGGTTCCAGAGAGATACATAACCAGGCAAAGGGCATTCCTTTTTTATTCCCTAATTCAAGCTCCCCTCCCCAACTCTTGGCTTCTTTCCCAATTGGCAGTTTCTAAAACACAGTTTCTAAAAATGAGGTAAGAAAGCCTGAGGCTACCTAACAAAGTAGAGTTTCCCACTCAATCCAGTCCCTGTCGCCAAGGAGCTTTCATTCTAGAAAGGGAAGATAGCAGTGGAAAGCTAGAGGCAAAGAACAAAAGATTGTGTGCAAATCTCAGCCTACCACCCCTGATTACCCCTAAAGAGCTTACATTCTTACATTCTTTTGGAGGAGATAATCTCCAGCCTGACCACCTTCTGATGTTTCTGTGTATTTTAATTTTCTAATTTAATTTTTATAACTGTGGAAATCAAGTAAGTGCCCATCCATTTTTCACATAAAGCAAATCACTTAAGCTCCTTGATCCTGTTTCCTCGTATGTAAAATAGAAATAATAATGACAATATCTCTACTACCTACTTCACAAAGTTATGAGACTCAAGAGAAATAATATACATAAGGTATAAAAAAACAGCATATAACCATGATCCCCTATTGTGGCCTCAACTCTAGTACTCTTATTTATCTTGGTTTGGTGGAGAGGAAGGGAAAGGGGTTAGGTTACTATAATTATGCAAAACTTAAAAATGATTACAATAAATGCAATTAACTTTTATATATAAAATAAACTCACAAAAAAAAAAACTTCAACCTTTTTTATTTTATTAACAAAATCTATCAGGAAGAAATAGAAAAAAAGAAAAAAATTCTATTAAAAATAATCATTGAATGAATATAATTTCTAGAAGTCTGCTTACCAAGATACACATGGAAACTCTACAAGTACAACAATAAACATTTTTTACAGAAATTCAGGCTTAAATAATTAGAGATTTGCTTGTGGTTACACAATGCTATATAATAAAAATGGCAATATACTACCTAAGTTAATTTAATGCCTTGACTATCAAATTAGTAAGAAACTATTTTGTAGAACTAGATAAAATGATAATAAAACTCATATGGAAGATCAAAAGGTCTTAAAGTTCAAGGGAAATAGTGAAAAAAAAAATAGGAAGAAGGCCTAACAGTGCTAGATCTCAAACTGTGTTACAAAGCAGTGATCAACAGAAGCATTTGGTATTAGTTAAAAAAAAGGAAATTTGATCAAGGGAACAAATTAGAAAAAGAAACTTTAGAAACAAATAGAGCAGCATAGTGCTCAATAAAACTAAAGACAAACTACTTACAATTTGACAAAAACTTCTGGGGGGAAATGGAAGAAATTAGTTTTAAAATCAGGATCCTTTTCTTAGGGTTCAATGATTCTATGATCACTGTGAATAAATTTCAAGACATTCATAATCTTGAATGAGGAAAAAAAACACATTTTTATTTTGATATAATTAGCTTTTGGTAATGTTGTACGTTTTATTTTATACATTTAAAAACTTTTCTCTGAGAAGGGTCCAGAGACTTGACTAGACTACCAAAAGGGTCCATTAAGCAAAAAATGTTACAATATTCACTTATTTGTTTTTTGTTTTTTCTTTCTCATGGTTTTTCCCTTTTGTCTGAGTCTTCTTTTGCAGCATAACTAATATGTAAATATGTTTAACATGATTATACAAGTATAGTGTATATTGGATTGCTTGTCTTAGAGAAGAGGGAGGGAAGAGAGAGAGGAGAGGAGAAAAATTTGAAACTCAAAATCTTACAAAAATGAATGTTGGAAATGTTCTTTCCATGTCATTGGAAAAAAAATAAAATACTATTAATGATGAGATCCTGGGTCACTAAGTGATATTGGCAGAGAAAGCCTGAAGTACTGATAAGATTTCTCCCTAAGGCAAGCAGGGAAGGGGACTGATGGGGATCAGTTCAACCTACCTGCTGTGGAGGTCATAGGTAACTCCTCCTTACTGTATCTAATCAGAAAGCCAAGTTATGTCAAACTCCTGAGGTTAAAATGTCCATGACCCATGCAGTCTTTGCTGAATCCTTTTGGGTTAACCCACTATGGCATTCTGCTGCATGATGCCTTTCTTCCCATCCCCTTCTCCATGGAGTCCTTTCCTTATCCCATCCCTCCCCCATGCCTCATGGTGTCTAACTATATGTTTTCCCAAATCTATTTCATATTTACCATTCCTTGTGTCTGTTTTACCCCTTCATTTTGTCTGAAACCTCTTCTCATAAATAAATCTACCTTTTGCTAAAAAGAAAGGCTATTGTGAAAATAAATAGAAAACAAAATCATTTGTCATTTTCCACCCCCAAACATACAACAGGTACAACGTACAGGTGCCAG
Source organism: Myrmecobius fasciatus (assembly GCA_023553655.1). Taxonomy (NCBI): domain Eukaryota; kingdom Metazoa; phylum Chordata; class Mammalia; order Dasyuromorphia; family Myrmecobiidae; genus Myrmecobius; species Myrmecobius fasciatus. The sequence goes on along the minus strand of JAJPUD010000608.1, from coordinate 347,128 downwards.
TGATATAATACAGGGAATTCATTCAAAGGTGGAAAAAACTATTTATCTTCCAGTGGGAGCTAAGAAGATATAGTCACTAGTTTTACAGGATCTAAAGTCATCAGTATTCTGTTAGGATTCTGAGTTCAGAGACACCACTGTAGTCTTACCCATAAAGTCTTTTTTCCTTCTATGTATGCTACCCTACCTCATACTTCTTGTATAATTTAAACACCAATTTTATGAGTTTTTCATGTCCTGGAATTCCCCTCAATGAATGATAGCTTCTTTCCACAGCTGTTATGGGCAATAATAAACAATGAGCAACATATAGCAACCCTAACTATTAAAAGTAAATTATTATATATCATTATTATATCTTTAAAAATTAAAAAGGAAAATGTTTAAGTCCTTCCTTCTCCATATCTTTCCATTGCATTGAGGTTTTTATATTTGTTTTGGAGTTAAATTAAGCCTTGAGAGTTTCTCAAGAGCAATATCAAATTCCTTTATATGATTTCATATTCATATTCAATTTTCCTATTCAAATAACTCAACTTCTTGATTTATTGTTTTCAAGAATAAATTTAATACTGGTTCCTATATTGCTGACCTTATTGTTGGCTATCTCTTTTTTTAAATTTTATTCTTAATTTATTAATTAAAATAAGCATTTATATAACATAGTACAATGAAAAAGATGACTGTACATGAAACTGCAAAAGTACTATGTACAACTTGCTATTCCTTTCAAATATACAACAAAAGTATCATGTAAATTTCTTCTTTTTCTTTCTTTCCTATCTCCTGCCCTAAAGTATATACATACATACATACATACATATATATATATACATATATATTTAAACGCATATATATCTTGTTTCAAAGAACACTATCTTATTTCAAAGAATCTATGTGTATGTGCATATCTGTGTCTGTGTATATATATATATATGTCTATCTTGTTTATTATATATGTGTCTATCATGTTTCAAAAAGCTCTTATACACAGACCTGAGGCACTTTTCAGAGTGACAAGGGAGTGGGAATAAAACAATCGAAATTATATGTTTTTGGTGATTCATTGTTCAAAATGCATTCAAAATCATAGGAGAAGAGAATAATTGCTCCCAGGGCCATGTCAGCTCATTGAAATTCATATTAGGATTGCAAATTTTGATCCCCTTGACAGAAACAAGAGCATTCACTGGCTGAAATTTTAGAAACTCAAATCCATCAGTTATCCAGATGGTCTAAGACTGAAATTGCTTCTTTTTGCCACATTGCTGTGTCTATCCATCTAATGTCCAGCAGGATAGTAAAATGTTCTGACTCCAGAATTTCATTTAATTGAAGAGTAACATGAAAGCCAGAGGAAAATCTCTAGGAAACAAACAGACTTTTTTTGTTTGTTTGTTTCAAGTATAATGTGAAGAAAAGGGCACCACCTCCCTCCCAAAATTAAAAATGCAGTTTGACTTAGTAAATTATTCACAACCACCTCCCAGAACTTTTAAAAAGGATGAGGAGGAAGAGCAGGAGAAGAAGAAGGAAAAGAAGGAGGAAGAGGAGAAGAAGAAGGAAGAGGAAGAAGAAGGAAGAAGGAAGAGGAAGAAGAAGGAAGAAAGAAGTGGAAGAAGAAGAAAGAAGGAAGTAGAAGGAAGAAGGAAGTAGAAGAAGAAAGAAGGAAATAGAAGAAGAAAGAAGGAAGTAGAAGAAGAAAGGAAGAAGGAAGAAAATGATGATGAAGATGAAGAAATGATAGCTGTTAACTAAGGACTATGAAAATTGAAAGGAACAGAAATATCAAAGTCTTATAACAGTACTCATTTCCAGACACTCCCACTAACTAGTTTGTGTGGCATTGGACAAATCATGTCATCTCTGTGGATCTCTGTGTTCAACAAGAAAATTAGAAATATAAGGGAACTTGTCTTCCAAGTCTGGACTAAATCTAAAGAACTTAGAACTGAACAAGACTCTGGCCCAATGTTTGGCATAGTAAGTGTTTATCAATTATCAGTTACTTAAATGATGATGTACAATCTAAATCCAACCCTCTCATTTTCCTGAATCTGAAATCTCATGAGTACTTAGTACTTGACCATGCAGGATTTAGGATCAGACAGAGTGGCAGACGCAAGATTTGAACCTAGGTCTTCTGACTCCAAAGCCAGCTTACTTTCCACTGTGCCAGATCTCCAAAGTCCCTCTTAGCTCTTAAATTCTATAGCTAAGTTTTGAGTGTGTTGCACATGTTCAACATGTCCTTGAGTATTGTAGGAAACCTGAGTATTGTAGGAAACTCAAACATAGACATGGTCCCTGTCCTCAAGGAATCAAACAAGATTACAGGCAAGACATATGGGAAAAGATCATAATAAAATGTTATGTCAAACCAAAGTCATATAATTAAATTTAAAGTTTCATCAAGTAATCAACAGCTATTTATTGATATAGTCCCAATCTCAGAATCAGGAATATCTGAATTTAAATCTAGCATTAGGCACTAATTAGTTGGATGATCCTTAACAAGACACTTAACCTCTATTTACCTCATTTCCTCATCTATAAAATGGGGGCATATTGAAGAAGGAAATGGCTAACTACACCAGTATCTTTGCCAAGAAAACTCCATGAACTTTGTCACATAGAGTTGGATGCAAATGATTGACTAAACAACAACAATAACAACAATTATTTGCAATGCAATATTTACAAAACTATGTGCTGAAGGAAAGGAGTTCTTTAAACTAATAAAATTTTGTTTTCAAATAGCCATTAGACCTAAATGAAGTTAAATAAACTACCCATAAATTACAATCCCTGAAAATATTTAAATAAAATAGACTAAAAATGATTGTATTTAACTATGTATTTAACCTAATACTCTTGGAGTTTACTACTTATTTAAAAGAAGAGAAAAGAGACAGTATTTAGTAGAGAGCTGACCTTAGATATTGGTCTGTCTCTGACATATAATAGCTATGTGACTTTGGGCAAGCCACTTAATTTCTCAACTATTGAAGTTAACTCAAGAATCTCTTAGAGATTATAAGGTGCATAGCAGTCATTTTTCTGTCTTGGTAGAAGGAGTTTCCTTTCTGAGCAATTCCTTATATTGAAGAAATTAGAGATTTTTTAAAACAGAAGAAATTGTATATGTCTTGGTTTTAATAAATTAGTATCAATGTTCACTTGCATGTCATGGCAAGAATGAAGGAAAATAACAGCAGTTCTGGGACTAGAATAAAGCTTCTCTTGCTGTACTTGACCCATCTCATAATAAAAGTTACCCATATCCTTTCTCTCATCTCTTACAACCAGTATAAGACCAGAATCTCAGGCTCAACATTCTTCAACCAATCCCTTCATCTACTGCCAGAGTCAACAAAAGCCAGAACTTTGTCTCAAAGACCTAGACTAAGACCAAAAACTCAGATACCAGCCTTTCTATCAGAACCTTACTTATAGGGAGGGTCACTGACATTAAGCCCAGTTTCCCATTGCTCTGGTCCTTGAAAGAGAACTGAATCCATCATTTGCTATTCAAAGGATTCTTGGGTGAGAGCTTCAGTCAGTAATTATGATATCTCTGTCCCAAAACTATCTCACCTTCTCTTCTCCCAGTCTCAATAATGCAGACTCTCTGGCTGCCAAAATAAAAACAAACACCATTCTCTACTTCTTCCTCAGTCCTCCTCAGAAATCTTAATCAGATTCTGCTGCTCCTTCCATTGTAGCCTCTGGAACATTTTTCTATTATTGATAAATTTCCCTTGAGAATGTCTGAAAAGTTAAACAAGTGATTTACAAAGATTGTAATGGAATATTATTCTCCTATAAGATTACTGAGAAGTGTGGGAAGATTTATATGAATTGATGTAGAAGGAGGCAGAATCAGAAAAATGATATAAAAAAAGACCCTAACAGCATAAATATAAAGGAAAAACTTTAAATGCTGGGTAATTTTCATGACAAGCTTCTGGGGGAAGCTAAGTTCCTTTGAAGGCACTGCATCTTTGACTGTCCTCTCCAGGATCAAATAATCCTTATCTCATATCCTTAAAATACAATCTAGATTAGGAAATGGAATCAGTATATTTCTTTCTCCCAACTACATTGGCCACGAGGTCTGAAGCAGCACTGGAATTTGACAACCCTGTGGACATCTGAACAGCTTTAAAAAAAAGATAATATTTTATTTTTTCCTCAATTACACATTAAGACAAGTTTTAACATTTGGGTTTTTATATAAGCTTTAAGTTCCAAATTCTGTCCTTCTCTCCCTTTCTCCCCTCCTTCCTTCCTAAGATGGTGAGCAATCTGATATGTTATACATATGCAATCATATAAAACATTTCCATGTTAGTCATTTTGTACAAGAGAACTCAAACAAAAACAAAAAGAATGAAAGGAAAAAAGTAAAAATAATATGTTTCAGTCTATATTCATATAAAGTCAGTTCTTTCTCTGGAGGCAGATAATATGCTTCATCTTAAGACTTTTTATATTGTCTTGAATTATTTTATTGCTGAGAATAAATAAGTCATTCATAATTCTTCATCATACAATATTGTTGCTACTGTGTGCAACTTTGTCCTGGTGCTGCTCATTTCACTTTGTATCATTTCATGTAAATCTTTTCAGATTTTTCTGAAATCATCCCATTTATTACTTCTTTTATAGCACAATAATATTCCATATTATACACAACTTGTTCATCCATTCCCTAATTGATAGACTTCCCCTTAATTTCCATTTTTAGTCACCACAAAAAGAGCTGAGTTCAGCCTTTTTTAAAGGGCTACACTGCTCACTTCCTAGCATGAGAAAATAGCTAGAAAAAGTATCCCTAAAAATTGTCTGGCCTACTTACCACAGCAGGCAAGAATCCTACCCTGTGGTTGAAAAAATGTAAGAAACTTTTGTAAAGATGATTCCACTCACCATTGGAACATGGAATGTGTGCCTGCTTGCAGACAACACAAAATCCAGTAGACCTAAAAGAGAAAACCTCTTGTAGAAAGAACTCAGAAGATATATTCAAATAGTATAACCCTGAGTGAAACAAGACTTGCCAAAAATACACATTTTTCAGGAGTGAGCACAGTGATAGAAAGCACTGTGAAACTAGCACAGGTTTTGTAATCAAATCTAATCTAGTCAACAAACACATCTGCCTACCAAAAGGAAGGAACAATGGGCTCAATGCAATGAAATTGCCATTTGCAGGAAAGTGCATGTCACCATCATTGGTGTTCTATGTCCTCACCATGACAAATCCTGATGAGGATTCAAAAAAAAAGTCTTATGATGACCTGGAGATTCTCATAATCAATGTGCTGAAAGAGAAAAAGCTTGTAAATGTAAGTAATTTATTTGCCAGAGTGGGCACAGTCTATCAGATTCCTAAGGGATCTTTGGAAGGAATAGTCAGAAACAGTAACAGCAGTAGTCACATATTACTGAAGGCTTGCGCATCTTGTGATCTTGTCAGCACCAACACTTTCTTCCTTCTGCCTAAATACAACAAACTTCACAGATGCAGTTAATAGACTACATCACTGTAAGGAGAAGAGACAGGCAGGATGTGAGAGTGATAAAGGCACTGTGTCATGCAGAGTGCTGGACTGCTCATAGACTTCTCCTTTCCAAGCTAAAATTCACAAGCAACAAAAAACAGGAGTCCCAAGGCAAAATGACTACCAGCAAACTTATTGTCAACAGATTAGAGAACTTCTCTAAATGGGATCAGTTTGAGGCTGTCTTAGAGCAAAAGCTGAGCCAATACCTGATTGGCAACGTTGAAGTAGAAAAAGAATGGCAATTTCTAGAAATTTGTAAGACAGCACCACATTTACTCATCTGGTCTAGAATACTTGGAAACATCAGAATGGGTTTGTTGAAAATTATGGGGAAATTCAGAAATTACTAAATGAAAAGTGAAAACTCCACAGGATATGTCAGCAGGATAATTCATACATATCTAAAAAAGCAGCATTTAACTCCATCAAAACCATAGGAGCAGCCACCCAACCCTGCTTCACCTCAATGATGACTGGGGAAACACGAGAGTGTCCATTAGTTAGAACCTGTGCTCGGTCATGGAAGTGGCATACAATACTGATGAATTCTTCCAGGAGACCAAATTTTGGAAAGATGCAAGATTCTTGGCTCAGTAATATGGTAGATGAAATTCAGTTTTATACTGATAGTTCCTATCCAAAGAGTTGTTATGATGTCCTGAAAACTATTTATGAGCCAAAGACTTTTAGTGCATCTCAATTACTCAGTGCTGATGGAGCTATATTGATAAGGACATGATCCTGGAGAAATGAGCTGAACACTTCCAAAGCATTCCCATTAACCAGTACTGAAGTCACTGACAATATACCTCATGTTGAAGTTAATCCATCTCCAGCCAAATTTCTAATGCAGAAGAAGAGGTTTTTGAATGTTTCTAATATGGCAAAGCCCCTGGCATTTGTTCTACTCCAGCTGAGAGCTAGGGAATACAAATAAATGGGACCTTAATAGGCTGATCCTTCACCTGGAAAATGGTCTTCTACCCAAAAAAGCAATAAGGTTTCAGAAAGGACTAAGGAATGGTCAATAAGGTGTTTGCTGCCCAGAAACTCCAGAAAAAATGCCAGGAGCAGAACTGAGTTCTGCATATAATGTTCATCAATCTAACAAAGACCTTTGATACTCTCAGTCATGAGCACTTTTTGGAAGATCATAACAAAATTTGGTCTCCTGGAGGAGTTCATCAGTATTGTATGCCAGTTCCATGACTGAGCACAGGTTCTAAATAATGGACACTCTCGTGTTTCCCCAGTCATCACTGAGGTGAAGCAGGGTTGGGTAGCTGCTCCTATGGTTTTGATGTTTTGATGTTTTCAGTGATGCTGTCAGATACTTTCAGTGAGAATGAAAATGGAATCAAGATCAGCTACCACACTAATGGTAAAATATGTAACTTGGAAAAGCCAAGACTAAAGTGGAGGGAGAATTGGTGTGAGCTTTTTGTTTGCAGATGATTGCACACTCAGTATGGGCTCTGAGGCTGAGATGCAACAGAGTGCAGATTGATTCTCTGCCACCTGTTCTACTCTTGACCTGACATTAACACCAAGGAAACAGGTTCTCCAACAGTCAGCACCACACCAACCATATCTGTACAGTACATGGAAAAATTTTGAATGCTGTGGATAAGTTCACTTTCCATGGCAGTAAACTTCTGAAGGATATACAATGATGATAGATAGATAGATAGATAGATAGATAGATAGATAGATAGATAGATAGATAGATAGATAATAGATATAGATAAATAGATAGATAAATAGATAGATAGATAAATGATAGGTAGATAGACAGATGAGGTTAACACACACCTTGTGAGAACTAGCTCAGTATTTGGGAGGAAGAGAAATATTAGGCTGCTTACAAAACTTTGGAATTTTCTCTTGGATTTAAGACTCTTATTTGAAATGAGTTCTCTCATTCACAAAGGGAGAGCACCTTCACTCCATATTGTTTGATATATATTCTCCTATGTAGTCTTTCTGTGATTTCTGTCTACTATGAATTTGAATATATGGATTTCTTTGATGTTTGCTCTGTGTGTCCATTGTGGAAATGGAATTTGGTGGGAAATAAGCCAAATCTTAAACATAAAGCTTGGGGTCCTTCTCTCCCAATGAATGAAACAGTGATCAGAAATTAAATTGAACCCAAAAAACCACATCCCCTAAACAAATAATGTTTAAAGGAGTAGATAGACATAATTCTAGTCCAATACTTCTTCTCTGTGCTTTCTTTCCTTATAAGAATTAAGGTCTTCATTAGAAAAAAAGGTAGAGAAGGGAGTGGAGGTTAGAGGTGTCCATTGTGTCTCCCTTTGAGCCATACAATACACTCACACCACATATTGGGGACACACAACATACATTTTCAGATTATTCCCATGATAGAAATTCAACATATGAGAAACTCTCCATCCCATTCTAGTCTCTGCAAAATGGGAAATTGTGGGAGGACAGCACATATATAATATTCCTACATTCTGTCCTTACTCTGTATTCTTTGGCTCTCTTCTCACTCTAAAGGTCCTAATGTTTTAAACTGTGGGAAACAGGAAAGGAGTTGTAGATAGGGGAAATGAAAAGAAGGAAAGAAGAAAGACATTGGATAATAAGAAACAAAAATGGGAAATCATCCCAAGGAAGTTTTGTTTCTTCTCAGAAGTTGAGATATGAAATTAAGCTACCCAGAAAATAAAGCTTCATTACTTATCTTCTCTCTCACTTCAAACTCATCATGAAAATAAACTATTTTCTGGAAATAGACCTGGTTATTTTAATCCAAGAGTTCCTTCTTCTCCACCTCCTAGTTCTCATTCTCCTTTGCAATCACAATCCAAAATTAGAATTCTTCGCTTTTACAGTCAAAGATTCAGTATGACCAATAGCTAGGTGGTACAATGGATAGAATTCCAGGCCTAGTGTCAGGAAGGCTATTGAGTTTAAATCTGTTGTCAGACACTTACTAGTTGTACAACACTGACCAAGTCATTTAATCTTGGTTTGCCTCAGTTTCCTCATCTGTAAAATGAGCCAGAAAAGCAAATGGCAAACCACTATGGTATCTTTGCCAAGAAAATTTCAAATGAGGCCAGAAAGAGTCAAATAGGACAGAAAACAATTGAGAAACAACAACAAAAGGTCCAATCGTACCTTCCTTCAGAGACTTTTCTAACATAGCAGCTAGGTAGTACAGCAGGTAAAGTTATCCTCATCTGTAAAATGGGAATAAACACAACTATCCCATAGGATTGCTGTATGGATCTAATAGAGTATATATAAAGTTCTTTTCAAACTTTAAAATATAAATGTTAGCTAACCATCAGAGTACACAAACATGAAAAATGTTTGCCTTCATTATTAACATATATTATTAATATTAAAATGTATAAATTAAGCTCTTCTATCAAGGAAAAAAATTGATAATTCTCTCTTCTCCCTACTCTCCCTTACCCTACCCTGGAGTAGCATTCTAGTCTGGCTTTACCACTAACCAGCTATGTGACCACCCAGTGATTCATCATTTTGTGCTTCAGTTTCCTCATTTGTAAAATAAAGGGAATTGAGTAGATGTATTCTAAGGTGTTCTTTTTCATTCCATGATTTGATAATATTAATAAAATATTTTACAATGATATAAATTTCAGTAAGACTGTGACTTTTGGCATATTTAATTCTTTCCTTTAGCCTCCTTCCAGCCTCCTCCCACTCTGGTTTGTACCTTCTGAGTTATAATTTAAGGTTAAGTTAAAGACCACAAAGTGGAGCCTTGTCATATGTGGTTCTCTTAAATTTCCTGGATCTTGGGAAGCAGAGTCATGTGACTGCCCTTCCTGGTTTGACCTAGTTAATTCACTATTCAGTGGTAGTCTTTGAATCCTTCTTTATAAACGGACAGTGTAACCACTTTCTATTTTTAAAATTGCTAATAGCTTTTTGGATCAAAGCAAAACACAAACTGTTATACTTTAAAACTTTTTTTCATAATTATCAGTCTGGGAAAACCCTTTTAAAAAAATAAATAAAAGACAGCTTTCTTGATTTTTCTTTTTCAGAGAAATCCTTTTTATTTTCAATTGTAGTTGAGCAAAATAACCAAATTTCAGCAAAGTATCATTAAAACTAAGTTAAGGCTAAAGGCAGATTATGTAAGGACTTGGCTAATAAAACAATTATCAGAGGACTTGATAGTACTTCTTAGACTCTATTCCCAGAAATAATTGTGTATTTAACAAAGGACTTTTACTTTAACTATAGCCTTCAGTGAATGAAAATGAAAATTCATATTTTTGAAATATCAAAAGAGTTTGAATTGAGTCAGATATAATTCTAGGGAACTAGACTATGTGAATATATATTTAATGTAACATCCATTCTGATCAGGGCAAAAACATTTAGTTAAGCAAAAACATAATTACTTTTGGGAACAGACGACCAAGCAAGATCCAAAATTATGAATATGCCAATTTGTTCTCTTTCTGTGACATATATTCTAAAATGGGTCAAATTAAAATAAAAAAACTAAGCTTTCTCAAAGAATATGTGCTGTAGACTATCTTTTGAGAATAGTAATTAAAGAATAATGGTAAACAGTGTCCTGGAAGGCCTAGAAAATGGGAGGAAAAAAAAGCCTGATATAAAGAGGACTAGCTAGAGGATGATGCAAATTATAAAAGCAAAAGATAATACAGATCACAAATTAGGTGGTATGATGGGAATGAAGAGGATGAAATGAAATTTAAAACATTTTGAAAAAATAATACAAAGAATATGGAAACCTATTGGCTATATGTGACAAAGGATAACTATAAATCAAAGACAACACTCTGATTTCTACTTTGCATAACTGGAGAAATGATGGTGCCACTGACTAGGTTGGAGGATTTTATTTATTTTTTATTAAAGCTTTTTATTTGCAAAACATATGCATAGGTAATTTTTCAACACTGACCCTTGCAAAGCTTTCTTGTTACAAATTTTTCCCTCCTACCCCTCACCCCAGATGGCAAGAAGTCTAATACATGTTAATTATGTTAAAATATTCGGCAGATCGAATATGTATGCATATATATATATATATTATATATATATATATATTTATACAGTTATCTTGCTGTAAAGGAAAGAAAAAACCTGAGAAGGAAAACATAATGCAAGCAAACATCAATAGAGAGTGTGAAAATGCTATGTTTGTGGTCCACACGTAGATCCCACAGGCCTCTCCCTGGGTGTATATGGCTTTCTTCATCACTGAACAATTGGAACTGGTTTGAAGCATTTCATTGTTGAAGAGAGCCATGTCCATCAGAATTGATCATCATGTAATATTGTTGTTGCTGTGTATAATGATCTCCTGGTTCTGCTGATTTCACTCAGCATCAGTTCATGCAAGTCTCTCCAGGCCTCTCTGAAATTGTCCTGCTGGTCGTTTCTTACGGAGCAATAATATTCCATAACATTCATAAACCATAATTTATTCAATCAATCTCCAATTGATGGGCATCCCTTCATTTTCCAGTTTCTTGCCACTACAAAAAGGGCTGCCACAAACATTCTTGCACATGTGGGTCCCTTTCCCTCCTCTAAGACCTCTTTGGGATATAAGCCCAATAGAAACACTGCTGGGTCAAAGGGTATGCACAGTTTGATAACTTTTTGAGCATATCTCCAAATTGCTCAGTTTGGAGGATTTTAGATGTGGTAATTTTGAAGTGATGGTGATTCACTGAAATGGAAATGTCCTTTAGTCATTTAAAGATATGGTACTGGATTCAAGTGAAAGTTCAAGACTAGAAAAACCAATTGTCTAAAAACTTATCAGCAACTAAAATAACAGACTACAGATCTTGTAATCATATCTACAGACAAGCAAAAAAACTAAACCTGTGACCAAAAATATCATATCCAGCAAAATTATCTATAATTTTGAATGATAAAAACAGGCATTCAACAAACTTGAATATTTTCAGGACTTTTTATCAACCAAACCCAAACTTAGCATATTTAACATATGAACCAATACCAAAGAGAAATTTTAAGGAGCTCAACATGGACAATTGTTTGTTTGGGTTTTTTTACATAGGAAATGTATACTTATGCTTAAGATTAATATCAGCAATAGAATAAGCTCAAAAGAAAGATTGGCAGAATAAAGGTAAAAATAATAATCATGTTACACAAATGAGGTACAGAGGAATAATAAACACAGAGGCATTAGAGAGGGGAGGAGGGCTTGTAGTTCTGAAAATCTGCTCACATTGGGAATGGATTCAATAGGCAACACTACATAAATATCATAAAGGGTATCTTCCAAAATCTATAAAGAAATACGGAGGGAGGGGCAGGTGGATGGGGAAACGACGGGTGGGGGAAGAAGACAAGAGAGGGATCCCTGGATGGGGAGAGGTTAAGTAATAGTAAGACAAGTTATGGAGCAGAATTTAAAATTAAATTTTAAATTTATTTTTTTAATTTTAAATTTAAAATTAAATAAAATTTTTAAAAGAGTCAACAGGGATAGGAAAGACGTGTATATGTGGGGTATGTATGTGTGCATGTGTGTATGTATGTAAATATCTACATATGTATGTACATATATACATAAATATATCTTTTTTTTAACTGTAGCTTGCTTGGGGGTGGAGGGGATGAAAGGAGATATGTGTGTATCTGTGTGTATGTATATATATGTGTATGAATATATCTACATATGTATATATAAATATATCCTTTCTTAACTATAGCCTGGTTGGGAATGGGAGGGGATGAAAGGAGAAAAAAGGATAAAGTAAAAAGTTGTGTAGCAGAGAACAATAAAACAGTTTATAAGGAAGTAAAGAAATATAATTTGAATATAATTTCTATATATGCTTTCTGAATATAACTTATCCGAATATAACAATATACTTATCTGAATATAATTTCTATATATACTTTCTTAAATTGGTTTTGTTGTTAATATTTTGAATCCTCCCTGATGTTCTACTGGGCACATGATAATGTTCTCTTTTCTTTTGTTTCATTTTGTTTTATATTGCTTTTCTGTTTTTCTGTTTTTCTTATTCTGTTTCTTCAAATAAATAAATTTGGAAAAAAAGAAAGAAAGAAAAATTAGTCTAATCTAGAAGATATAAGCTATGAGAAACAAGATATGAATGAAAAAGAGATTCATTAGAATACAGTCCTTATGAAGAGAGTAGAGTAAAAAAAGTGAACACATAACTGATCCTTAAAAAACTGCTCTTACAGAGTTCAAAGAAAAGGAAAAAAAGAGATGAAGTAAAGAACTAGGATTTTATATATTAGCTTAGAAGTTAAAGGAGAAAAATTGTTCTCTTTTGTCCTTTGAACTATACAGTTCAGTACTACAATTCTTTAAGGAACTTAAGGATTTAAAAATTTTTAATTGAAAATGCTATTTTTGAGACCTGGTAGGATTTGAAAATTTACAAAAGAAGACAAATTTGCATTTTCAAAATAATACCATAAAGACGACAAGTACAATATTCCATGAATACCAATCTCAAGACATAACACAGAAGAAAAAAATGACTCTAAAACATCTACAAGCAATGCCTCAAAAAAAACAGAGCATGGTATAAATTCAACTAGAATTTCTGAAAGAAAGAAGCAAGAGTTTGGGTTGTTGTTTTTTTAAGAGTTTAAAATATTTTTATAAATGAAATGAGAATGCTAACTGAAAAACAAAGAACAGAAAAAAAGACCATGGAAGAAAGAATTGGAAAGGGAATTACAAATTTGTCACAAGAGGAAAAAATACTGCCAAGTAAACAAACTCCCTGAAAATTAGAATGGACCAAATAGAATACAATGAATTCATGGAGCAACAAGAAGTATTAAAAACAAAGTCAAAAGACTAGAAAAATAAAAGAAAATGTAATTATATCTCATAGCAGAAATAATTGATCTGGAAAACAGATCGAGGAAGAAAAAAATTAAGTATCACAGAACTGTCAAAAGAGCCTAGCCCTCATATTTTAAGAAAACTTAATTTTAAAAACTGTACTGACCTCTTAGAACCAGAAGAAAAAGTAGAAATAGAAATAATCCATCTATCACCTTCTAAAAGAAACTCCCAAAGGAAAACTTCCAGGAACATCATGGCCAAAGTCCAAAGTTTTCAGGTCAAAGAAAAAAATCCTACAAGCACCCAGAAAGAAAGAATTCAAGTACCAAGGAATCAGTCTAGATCACACAAGATTTAGAACCTGCCATTATACAGAAGCAGAAAGCTCAGAAAACAATTATTTCAAAAAGCATAAGACATAAGCTTTCAGATAAGAGCAATTTACCAATAAATTAAAGGAGCAACAATATATCCTTTTTAAATGATTTTAAACATTTTTATTTAAAGTTTTGAATTCCAAATTCTATTCTTCCCTCCTTTCTTTCACTCCCTACTACCTCAGATTGTAAGCAAATATAGGTTATACACATGTAATCACATAAAACATATCCATATTAATCATTTTGTACAAGAAGACAAAAGAAAAAATGAAACTGAAAAATATCGTGCTTCAGCCTGTATTCGATCAATATCAGTTCTTTCTCTGAAGGTGGAAAGTATGCTTCATCTAGTCCTTTGGGATTGTTTTGGATCATTGTATTGCTGAGAAGAGCTCTCGTTCACAATTCTTCCTCAAACAATATTGCTGTTATTGTGTATAACATTCTCCTGATTCTGCTCATTTCACTATGCAAGTCTCTCCAGGTTTTTCTGAAATCATCCTGCTTGTCATTTCTCACAGCACAATAATATTCCATTACAATCACATACCACAGCTTATTTAGCCATTCCCCAATTGGCAGGCATTTTTTTGATTTCCAATTCTTAGTTGCTGCAAAAGGAGTTATAAGTATTTTTGTACAAATAGGTACTTTTTCCTTTTTTGGATGTCTTTTGGATATATATCTAACAGTGGTTTTGCTGGATCAAAGGGTATGCTCAGATTTATAGCATTTGGGGCATAATTCCAAATTGCTCTACAGAATGGCTAAATCAGAAACAATAAATCTTTAATGAAATCAGGGTTGCATAGAAACTTTGAAATGGAAACACAGGAGGGGCAGCTAGGTGGCGCAGTGGATAGAGCACCAGCCCTGAAGTCAGGAGGACCTGAGTTCAAATCTGGTCTCAGACACGTAACAGCTGTGTGACCTTGGGCAAGTCACTTAACCCCAATTGCCTCAGCAAAAAAAAAAAAAAAGAAATTGAAACACAGGAAACAAAAAAAGATAAATATAAATGAATAATGAAAAAATACTAAATAAGGATAAGGTATTTACATTCAATTATAGGTAGATGATGTATGTGTCCTTTCTTGAACTCCATCATTATCGAAGTTCATAGAGAAAGTTCAAATAATCAAGGCTTCAGAGTTATTCTGTTCCGTCTTGAGGCTCTTACTAAAAAAAAAATGGAAAGGGATGAAAGAGGAATACAGTGGAAACGAGGGAAAAGAAAATTGGAGAATGCTATCTCACCTAATCAGAATACATAAATGAATACTTATACAAAAGAGGAGGCAGACAAGAGATGGGGGAAACAGCTGGCAATTGAGTCTCGCCTGAACTGGTCAAAAGAAAAAAGAACACACCCACACACATGGACCATAAATACAGACTTGCATACAAAAATACATTTCAAATAGGACAAAAAAGGGAGAAAGGGGGAGGAGGAATCAAAGAAAGGATAGATAAGAAAAGGATTAATCCTAAACAAAGCAAAATGCACAAAAATGTTTATAGCTCTTTTAAAATGGCAAAAAATGGAAATGTGAGAGTGGTATCCATAAATAGGGGACAAGAAGAACAAGTTATACTATATAAATGGGATGGAATACTATTAGGCTGAATTCCATATCAGCAAAATGACCAACCAGAATTCCAGAGAATTAATGAAAAATGCTACCCACCTCCAGATAGAGAGGTCAAGTGCTCAGTATGTAGAATGAAACAATTTTTTGGCATGGTCAATGTGAAAATATTTTGATTTATTATATATGTTTGTAATGTGCTCTCAGTGAAGATGAAGGGGTCCTTGATGGGAGGGTTCAAGGAAGTTTCTATATGATTAAAATAATTTTTTTTAAGTATGGAGTTTGGGTATACAAAGGAAGCACAGAGAAGTAAAACTCAAAAAGCAAGGCAGGACCTGTTTCTATGAATTTATTTTTAGGTCAGAGCTCTAGCAGACCACCACTGTTAAAGGTACTCATTCTAAAAAATCTGTTTGATCTTCTTTGTAAATGCTGAATGCCAGCTTCTTCTTCTTGCTTTTCTTTTTAATTAATTATTTGACTTTCCCAAGTTTCCACATTATTATGAACCATTGGTGTCATTCATCCTGGTGGTGCTTCATTACATAACATATAATTTCCCATTTTGTTACAAAGTGGTTGCTAAGCATGGTACATCAAAGGCATAAAGACACCACCCAAGAGATTTTTTAAAGGCACAATTTTCTTTAAAAGTCTTGTTCAAGTGCCTACCTCTCCTAGATTTCAATTCCACTACAGACGAAGGATTACTCCAAAAGAATAGCCTTGGTGGAACCTGACGCAAAGAGATACCTTGTGACAAAAAAAAAAAAAAGACATTTCCCAAATTTCTCCTGCCATCAGAAACTCAAAGAAGAAGCAAAAAAAGAAAAGAGGGAAATACCTATCAGAAGAATTAATCTGTTCTTCACACAAATTATAATGTAGGTACAGAAGTACTTATACAGCCTCTGTAATTATGAATGTAAAGACAGCCTAGTTCACAGATATAATCATGAAAAATCAAAACTCAATTGAAAAAATAACATGGTTAAATAAGAGAAAGAACCATCCTCTCTTCACATCTTTCTACCAGTTTCACCCTATTTTCTAAACTTACCTTCTAATATAATCCAAAGAGAGGTCTTGGGTCTGAAAGTACCTATTTATACTATTATAAGGTATTACTGCTTTTAATATGAGGAGGAGGCAGCTGTCGTGATTTAGCAACCATTATGGTCTTTTTGTAGTTGTTATTGTTGATATGTTGCCCCTTTGCCTTCTACATCATAAAATCCTGTCTCCAAGAGAACAGGAGATTGTCATCATTTGTACTCACAAAATTGAATCCTAAGTTCAAAGACTTGGAAATTTTAACCAACTTCAACAAATGGCTTTGGCAAAAAGATGTGTCTGGTTACCACAGGGTTATGGTGAGCAGTGGGCATTCTACTACCTTTGATCCCAGCCTTCCCAAGTGGAAATCAATATGGTCCTGAAAATACATTCTCCTAAGCGTTTTTACTAAACTTGAATTTCCTGTGAGAGATGAATGCATCTCTCTCTTTCACTGCTGATGGAGGCAAAGTTAATCCATTTGAGGTTTCCTCCATTATTGGGGAGACACAGCCAAAAAAGCTCTTATGGCCCTGGCAGATGTTTCAGTTTTTTCTATTTGATGAAATCCTTTTGGATGCTCCCCACTTTTTATTTTCTCCTATGAGGAAATGCCAAACAAAGTCGGGATCCAGGAACTTGGTTTTTGATATAAGAAACAAAATGGTATCTTCTTAAAGAGTATGATGATACTGTTTTGTTTATTCATAGAAGTTTGATAAATATCACAAAGGAACAGAGGGATCAAAATATTTTATCTAGGTTACCCAAGTAAGAGGAAACATTAAAATTCAATAGTTATAGCCTTCCTGATCCTTTCCCTGATATGGCCCTATTTTTTAAAAATATCTAAAAGATTCATTTAAATTAGTGCATAGATACTCTGTGTTCCAATTTCTGAAATGCAAACATCTGTGCATAGGTTAATAGGTTAGGTTTGATGTTTCTTCCCCTCGTATTTCTTTTAGCTCTAGGAGACTGTTCTTCACCAAGAACAAGAGATTTGAGGAGAAGAAAATGAATTTTCACCCAAAAATATCCATAATTTTTTTTGTAGATTCTATGTATGTGCAAGTGTTGCAGCAGGTAGCTCTGGAGAGTTAAGAAGGCTGAGATGTCATTCACTGATTCAGTGCACTTATTTAAGTATGCTTGGACAATTCCCCTCCTCTCCCTTGAAGTGCCTTTCTCTTGAATCCTTGAAGTATACCAAAGTAAAAAGAGTCTGCTTTTGATGTCATCACCGCCTAGTGTGTTCACCAACTCCCCATTTAAACAAATGGCATCCTAACCTTGGATTCTTGTCAGCTAGATAAAATATAACAATGACATCCTGCATTTTGTCTAAGAATTATAAATTAACTCTAAGTCATCAGGGCAGCTTTCACTAACCAGAGAATCTTCCATCTTCATCACAGAATGTTCTTTTTCTCTCCCCTTCCTCTGCACACATTAGTCATAAGTACATTACAAGGACAGCAAAGTAGTATACAGGGCTTCTTTTTCCACTTGCAATCCTTTTTTCCTCAAGAAATTTTTATGTGACTCCAGTTACATAGGTATATAAAATAGGCATACAAATAAAATATTTATTATAATGAATCATAATTTTGCAACTCCCACATTCAGTTACAAAATTCCATTTGAAATCATGACCCACAGTTTCTATTTGATGAAATCCTTTTGGATACTCCCCACTTTTTTTTTCTGCTATGAGGAAATGCCAACAAGGTTGAGATCCAGGAACTTGGTCTTTGATATAAGAAACAAAATGGTACCTTCTTAAAAAGTAGTCCTTGAAATGATGATGGTTTTGTTTTGTTTACTTATATAAGTTTGATAAATATCAGAAAGGAACAGAGGTGCCATGTATAGAGTTTATCTTCCTGAATTTAAATCTGGTCTCAGACACTTACCAGCTGTGTCACCCTGGACAAATCCCTTAATAATGTTTGCCTCAGTTTCCTCATCTATAAAATAAGCTAGAAAAGGAAATGGCAAATCATCCATTTCTTTGCCAAGAAAGCCCCAAAACTCTCAAAGAATCAGACATGACTGAGCTACAACAACAGCTTAAGTATGTTGACAAGGGTTTTTTTGCATTTTTTAAATTCTAGTAAAAAAAAATCCATAGAAACCAAATTGTGTATTTAAAAACAAAGGCTGTTTTCCAAAACCAAAGAAAAGAAAATAAATTAATATGAGTAAATAGTTCGGAAGGAAATTTTACTTTCTTTATAAAAAAAGTGGAAGATTTTGGAGAGCAAATGGAGGCTTTCAGCATCTCCCTCCCAGCACCAGATCCAATTATAATTAATTGTCAGAATTAACTAGACCCTAAAAATCTATTCTCTCACTACAATTGTATCTGCTTCCTTTATTTGCCTTATACCTCATGTTTACAACAGCCACCACCTCTCCTTTTTATTCCTTGCCCACCTTCAACAACTTCTACCCACAATCCCCTTTCCCCAAAATGGAGAGGTCAGGAGGAGGGTGACAAACTTTGCAATCCAAGTCAGGTCACTCCAGCCAGCAAGAATAGCTCTCTATTCAAGTATCTTGAATCACTACTCCTGCCTTCCATCCCCACCATGAAGAAAAAAGACTAGTTATATAATGTAGCTCTCACTCATTCCTTTCTCATCTGCTCTTCAATCCAACAGACTCATTTTGGCTTCTTTTTGATCCTTCTCTATCTTTTTATAGTTGGTGAACTCATTACCTCCCATTCCCATGTCTAAAAAGATGATGGGAAAATCTATATATCTCAAATTTCTAGTTTAGTATTCCCAATTTCTCCACCTGGAACTCCTACAGGTATCTGAAACTCAGCATATTCACAATAGAACTTATTTCCCCTAAATTCCTCCTTCTTCTTAATTTTCCTATTTCTATCAAGATCATTAACAATTTTCTAATTATTCAGTAACCTCAAGGTCAGCTCCACTGTGTTCTCTTCTCACTCTCTTCCCATAGTCAATCAGTCACCAAAACTTACTGATTTTAACTTTACATCTAACATATCTCTGCCCTTCTCTCACTCACACAGCTTCTCTAGTTCACCTCTTGTCTTGACTTTCAAAATAGCCACCTAATTAATTTTCCTAAATCCAGCCTTTGGATTCTCTAATTCATCCTCGTAATTGGCAGTAATATTGCCATTTCTAAAGCATATATTAGACACGTCATTCCACTGCTCAAGAAGCTTCAGGAGCTCCCTATTGCATCTAGGATTAAACACAAACTCCTGTATATTTCATTTGAAGTCCTTCATACTCCAAATAATCTTTTTAGGCTAATTACACATTACCTCCTCCCTCCCACCTTACCATTTCATGAACTCTGCATTCCAATGAGATTGAATTACTTACTATTTCCTGCACGTGGCGTTCCATATCTTATATTTATGACTTGACATAGTCTGAAGCACTTTCCCTCTTAACCTCTGGCTCTTGAGACCCCTAGTTCCCTTCCAGGAAGCCTCAGTCAAATTTTTATTTTCCTACCAGAGGTCTTTCCTGATTTCCCAAATATTTAGTGCCCACCCACACAAAAATCTATTCTATGTGTCTGTATTTTGTGTCTCCTTATTTGTGTACCAATTATCCCACCCCACCCCCTACCCACTGCCTTCCATCCAAACAGAGCTCCTTTGGCACAAAGAATATTTTGGTTTTGCTTCAACATCTCCAAGGGGCAGCTAGGTGAAGCAGGGAGTGGATAGAGCACTCAACCTGGAGTCAGGAAGACTCATCTTCATGATTTCAAATACTGCCTCATATACTTACCAGGCAAGAGATCTTGGGCAAGTCACTTAACCCTTCTTGCCTCAGTTTCCTCATTTGTAAAATGAGTTAGAGAAAGAAATGGAAAATCACTCCAATATCTTTGCCAAGAAAATCCTCAATAGGCTCACAAAGAGTCAGATATGACTGAATGATAACTATATTCCTAACACCTAGCGCACAAAATGGTTCATAGTATACACTCAAATTAATAAAATTGTGTTCTTTCAGACAATTTTCTTGGAATTATTATCCTGGGATGACACCAGACTAAACAGATATCCTGGACCAATCGCAATATTTAGAATAGCCCCAGAAACTCCTAGATATACAGGTTATAGGATATAATAGGAGGCAGCATAGCATAATTGAGGGTTTTGGTCTTGGAATCAGGAAATCCAGAGTTCAGATCCCTGCCTTAGACATTTGCTAGTTGTGTGATTCTGAGCAAATTTTTTTCATTTTTCTTAGCTTCTGTTTCCTCATCTGTAAAGTGTAGTTAACAGTAATTCCTTCCTCACAATCATGAGAATAAAATTAGACAGATAGATAGACAGACAGACAGATAGATATAGATATAAAGTATTTAGCAAACTTTAAAGTGCTGTATAAATGTTAATTGATATTATTATTGTTATTATTCTAGAGGTTCCATGATGTCTGAATTGAAGCTTTTGTCTAACTGATACATCAAAGAGAGAATATGCTGTACTAATATCCAAAATGAAAAGATAGATCCAGAAACTATTTTTTCACCAAAGCACAAATAACCAAAGTTCAAAAATACCACTAGCATCCTAGTTAACTAATTTGGGCCAAAATCAACTCTATATATCTTCTAAGATAAATATTTCATCTGAAATAATAAGATGCAGTGTGAAAAAAGTGATTTCCAAGGACCATTCCAACTCTGACATCCTATAATTCTGATTTTCAGCAGCTTCCCATTCATTTCTTCATTCATTCACTCATGTCCAATACACAATTCAGGAAACCTAAGTACTTCCAAATTCTAGAGAGCCTATGCAGGTGTGGGATCCCGGCTAAAAATATAATTTGGTTTAGTTATCTTTGCTTCTAAATTTTTCTGGGCTTCTGGTATTTTTAAAATCTTTTTCATTCTGTAACTAGATCCTTCATTGTTATTTAAATTAAGCAGTATCTAATAGCTATTGCTATTTGCCCAACTGTGAGTTACAGATGAATCATTAGAAACCTTTGTTTTCTAACATTTGGAGTTCAGATGGTAACAGTTGCTTTAAACTGAAAGGAGTGAAATACGTAAGATTTTAGCCCAGAAGGGAATTTTTCCCCCTGAAATTTGAGGACAAAATATTTGGCTGTCTTAAAAGTTAAAAATAAATAATACTTACTGGTTTCAAAGACTGTTTGTTTTAGTATAACTCCAAGACAACTTTAATTTGGAAACAAATTACGTTTGGCAAGCAATTAGCTCTCAAGTGCATCTAATTGCATTTTATATTTTAAATAACAAATTAGGAAACAGACAAGGCATTTTGATTAAAAAAATTAACTGCTACATAGTAAATGCTCATATGTTTTACTAAGAATTTCATAGTCACATAGGATGAGCCTTAACAGATGATGTTTCCTGCCACAGATAATTATATCACGGGACCATGTGTTTTATAAAGCATTTCAAAAATCAGCACATTATATTTACATACATGAATGTTCAAGTCAACTGAGAATACAAAACTTATGTTTTCATCCAAAAAATGATTTTAAATCCTATCCTAAGTGATTTAAGTGGTCCTTCTTCCAGAAGCTGACTATCTTAGATCAACAATGGCAACATTCAGAGGAACAATGAGGACATTGGTTTACCAAAAATTTCAATTAAATAAGCTCAGCAATAATAAAAAAAAAAAGTGAAGTAGCTTCCAATAATATAATATTCAAGAGTATAGCATTCTATCAAAATCCCTTCCTTAGCTTTCCCACCACCCCCCTTCAAAGAAAGATGTCTGGACAGAAAGTATATTGACAAAATTCAAGGGCTATTTCACTTTGGTTTTTATCTCCCAGCATATGGAAGATACTTGATAAGTGTTATGGATTGATTTGATTTATCAACTAAGTTCAAAAAGTATTTATTAAGTTCTAGGTCCTGGGGATTAAAATTAAAAAAAAAAAAAAAAAGGGAAAGTAGCCTCTGCTTATAATTCAATGTCTCCCTGATGTAAGAAAACAAATGCACATGGGAAGTGACACATTAAACTATAAGGATATCCTTGTCTGATGAAATTTCCCTGCCTTTCTTACCTAGATGGATCTGTGATTTCATAGATGTGGTATTCTCTCCATCTATGCAGATTATAACCCATCCATTCCTGCCCATTCTGTGTAACTCTTGTCCATGTTTCCCAAAAATCCAACTCAGGGAATCCATGCAATGCCCAATGGGCCCTCTCTTAGCTCTTGACATTTCACCAATATTAATGAATAGAGCATGTGTGTTGTCCATCCTGAGTTTCTATCATATCACCAGCCCTTCTGGTTACTCAGATTCTGTTACTCATATTCTTCTCTATTGAGTCCTTTTATAACACTTCCCCTGCATGAGCTTGTCATCTGCTCATATGTACCATGTAGCTTTCCATTGATCTTTAAAAGACCCTAACTTCAATTCTTTGGATGCTAATTTTCTATGCACACATATGACATTACTAAATAAAAATATTGTTCTTACCTTTTTTTGGCTATTTTTTTCTTCAGAAAAGTATTTGTATCATTTCTACAAGGCAATTCAGCTTGTTCTCCTCCTTGTCCATTTGCATTGTCTTTACAAAAGATGATAGATAGATAGATATATGATAGATATTTAGATAGGATGAATGAAATAGATAGATGATAGAAATAGACACTGATAGATGCGTAGATACATAGGGATAGATACAGTCTAGAGAGATAGAGAAACAGACATGAACAGACAGACATAGGCAGACAGTCACAGATAGATAGATAGATAGATAGATAGATAGATAGATAGATAGATAGATAGATAAAGATATACACAGACATAGATAGATAGATAAATGTTTGGATCCCATATGGGGAACTGACCTTAGAGGTTATGTAGTCTAACCCATTTATTTTACAAATAAGGAAATTTAGAATCATAAAGGTTAAGAGACTAGTGTCTGCAGAAGAATTTAAATCCAGGCATTTACAACTTCAAATCTAGTGCCCTGTCCAATATGTGTGTGTGTGTGTGTGTGTGTGTGTGTGTGTGTGTAATGGGTATGTATGTGTGTTGTAGTATGTATACATATATGTATTGTGTGTATATATACATGTATATGTCAATGCCTCTCTGGTAGAGGTCGCCTATTACTGATAAGCAAGCTCTATAATTTGTTCATACAATTATATAATATAGACTATATTCATCATATTGGGTTTTTCCTTTGTGAATAGTGAGGCTATACTCTCCCAAGAGATCATGATTTTGGGAATTTCTTGGAACAATCTCAAGAATTAGCAAAAAAAGAAATTAGCATAAATTTATATGTCAAATGTGAGGATGAGACTTAATTGATTATCCAATCCTGCTTAAAAAAATAATTACCTCTAGTGAATAGGAACATTTCTTCATAGTTCCTTGACTCAATTGAAGCAGTTATGTGAGAGACTTGGTCATGTTGTAAGTCACTTGAATAAAAAGTAGAAACAATCTCAGAATGAGATTAATATTCCAAGGACCTAGAAATGAAAAGGAAGGTTTAGAGTCATACCAAGTTGAGCTCAGGAGCAACCAAAGAAAGGAGAAAGAGAACACTTGATTGAACTATAGCAGAGAAGAGAGATGTTGAGGATGGTTATGGACAGTATGCATTTTGAAGACTTGGACTGATGCCACCAGTATACCTACTTACCTATTTAAGGATAGTCCTAAAAATAAAAATAATTTTACAAATATCTGCTTATCTACTCTACTTTTTCTCTAACTTTCCCTCCCAATGTCTATCTATCCATAATCATATAATTTATTGATTCATTACTCAAACATTTCCAATAAGCCAAATTTTGCCTCAGTGGCAGTGAAAGGAGAAAGAAGGAAATAAACATTTATATAGCACCTACTAAGTGCTAGGCAGTATGTCCTGCAAGAGAGGTCCCCATTTTACAGCTGAAGAAATAAAGAAAAGCAGCATTTAATCGATTTGCGAAGAGTCAAACAATTAAATGTCTGTGCCATATTTGAACTCTGGTCAAATGCTTTAACCACAATGCAACCTAGCTACCTCAACAGGAGCAAGAATTAACTTTTTTATTGCTATTTTGTCATTCTAGTAGTGCCTGACTTTTTGTGACCCCATTTGGGGTTTTTTTTTGGCAAAGATAGTGGAGTGGTTTGCCATTTTCTTCTCCAGCTCTATTGACAAATGAGGAAATTGAGGCAAATAGGACTAAATGATTTGTCCAGGGTCACCCAGGTAGTGTCTTCAAACCAGATTTGAAGTCATAAGATGAGTCTTCCCAACTTGAGGGCTCTATGCCCTGAGCCACCTAACTGCATTTAGCTCACTAGACATAGATAGAAGTATAAATCAAAACACAATTCCTTCCTCTGCCTAAATATTGGGAATTTTCTGAACTGAATGGTTGAGGTGATTGTGATTGAATGTATAACTTTTGGGGAGTAGAACTAAGATGGCAGATAATAGACAGATCTTTGTCTGAGATCTGCCTGGTTTCCCTCAGAATCAATACCAGATCAAGCCTCTGGATGGATTTTAGAGTGACAGAACCCACAAATATTGGGAGTAAAATAAATTTCAAACAAGAGATATTCTAAAAGAACTTCAGGCAAGGTCTGTCTCAATCAGGAAAGGTCAGGAAAAAACATCAGGAAAGGTGGGGAAAAGGGGGAAACAGACCCAGCACAGGTATGGTGCAGAGAGACCTAGGCAGAGAGGCCCTGCTTGGAGAATCTAGTGGAAAGTTCTTAGCCAAAATACAGCAGCGTTGGCTACTCTGTCCTGGTTCAGAAGCCAGTGGATCAGCAGACTAGCTGTGAGAACTCCAATGCAACTACAGAAGGCAAATAGTGAGCCCCTGAACCCCAGTATAACAGGTGGGATTTGGCCAGGCCCAATCAAGGGAGGGAAGCCGGCAGCACCAACCCCGGGGCAGCATGAAGCACTGTCACCTACAGAGGAAGCTTGAGATATTCTCCCCTGTGCTCTAGGAGCAGGCCTCAATCTTTAAAAATGAGCAAAAAAAGCTCTGATCACAGGTAGCTATTATGGAGTCAAGGAAGAACAGACCTCAGATTCTGAGGACACTAAAAGCAAAACACCTCCAGGTGAAGCCTCAGAGGATAAGATGAGTTGATCTCCAAATCAAAAGACTCTCTCGGAAGAATTCAAAAAGTATCTTAAAAGAAAAATGGGGAAAGGAAGTGAAATTTTTGCAGGAGAGTTTGGAAAAGGAAACACAGAAATTATCTGAAAATAACAACTCCTTAAAAAATCAATTTAACAAAACGGAAAAAAAAATAATTCCTTGAAAAATAGAATTGATGAAATAAAAAAAGAGAACAACTCCTTAAAAATAAAATTGGTGAAATGGAAAAAAAAATCCTACAAGCAAAACAACTCTTTTAAAAGTTCAAATGACCACAATGAAAAAGGAGGTGAAAAAGAAAACTGAAGAAAATAATTCACTAAAAATTAGAATTGGACAAATGGAAGTGAATGACTCAATAAAACATCAAGAATCAACCAAACAAACCCCCCCCAAAAAAAAATCAAAGAATAGAAGAAAATGTAAAATACCTCATTGAAAAACCAGTTGACCTGGAAAATAGATGCAGGAGAGATAATCTAAGAATTATTAGAGTATCTGAAAAACCACAATGAAAAAAAGCCTGAACAATATCTTTCAAGAAGTCATCAAAGAAAAGTGCCCTGATATTCTAGAACCAGAGGGCAAAATAGCCATTGAAAGAATCCACTGATCACCTCCTGAAAGAGACCCCAAAATGAAAACTCCAAGGAACATTGGAGCTAGATGACAGAATTATGAAACCAAGGAATTTATAACTTTTTGTCTAAAATAAATTCCATAAAAGCACACATGCCATTCTATTACACCATGGCTTAAACTGAGGTGATTATTGTAACAGGGTGCTACATAACCATACTGAGTTTCAATGAAAATAAAAAATGGACAGGCTGGGTAGGGGAAGAAATGGCTTTAGAAAATAAATGTGTTGCCCTATTGCCTCTTTAAATTACATTTATTTTATTAGGATAATATTAGGAAAATACTTTAGTTTGATGTCCTTGATTCCACTTGAATAAGAAATCCTTTTCTTTATCAATTATGAAACTATGTTCTGCATTAAAATGTTTTTATATCATTCTTTTTTTATATCATTCTTATCAAAAATCTAACCAGTTTCTAAGGCACCCCCAAAGTAATGACAGCAAGGATTCTTCCTTGAAATGATTCATTATCAGACTAGAAATGGAAGAAATCCTTGATTCTTTCAGTTAATCTCTTGCATTCACCTTTGACAAATTAGGAGTTGTAAAAGAATGAATGAACAAATTAATAAATCATTTATAAAATGTGTAAATGTGTATATATATATATATATATATATATATATATATATATACATATGTGTGTGTGTGTGCAAAGAATTATGCCAAGCCCTTGGACATACAAATAGAAAAGTGTGACCCATTGGTGTACAATACTTTCCTCTCTGGAGGAGATGAAGGTCCTGCTCTACCTAAGAGATAGTGCAGTTAATGAGAGGAAGAGAGACCTCCAGCCTTCTTTTGTCTTCTTCTAAAAGCTTCAAGACAAAGGTTAACATAGTGCCTGCCCCCAAGAAGTTGAATTCTAAAGAGAGAAAGCAAATGCAGGTTTCAGCTGCAAATAAGATGGAAAGGTTCAATGAACCTTACAATGCAGAAAAAAAAATTTTTTTTCGTCCTTTTTTTTTAACATTATTTCCACTGGTAAAATCATATCATTTTCTGATATTGAACTACTTGATATTTTAAAAGTAATTAAATGGTTTAAAATGATTCTTTTGAATGACCAAAAGCTGTGATTATTATTCTGTTCAATGAAGCAAAATGTGAATTTCCACCTAGTCTCTGTAGGTAGATTTTTGTGGATCAATTCAAATGGCTCCTGTGAGAGTTTTCAAAGGCATATAATAACACTTCCATTTTGAACCATTACCTAGGCTAAATTGCTTAGAAATACTAAGAAATACACATTTTATTTATTTGTTTGATTGATTAAAGTTGTTTCTATTGGGCTCTTACCCAAAATGCAAAGCACAGAATTTTTCTTCCATATTTGAAAACTGCCTGGGTAACAACTCATGATCCTCATATTCTATTTATCTAAACCATCAAGAATTTCAAAGCTTTCAGAATGAGCTTTAAAGCTGACTTTTCCTCACCCAGGAGAGAGTTTGTATGAATGATGTGATGTGTAATATGAATGCAATCTGGAAGCCACTATTAAGAATATTTACTCAAAAACTAAAATGGTTTATGTGGAGAAGAAAGGAAAAAAGAAAGTGCTAAGTTGAGAATGACTAGTTAATAAAATTTCTCAAACAAGTTATTTCTCTGTCATTGACTACAAAAAGAAGCTTTGAACTTTTTGAAATAAAGAGATATAGCCATTAAGATAATGCGTTGTTATTTTGTGGAAATGAATGCTCCTGACTGAACAGGAAAGAATTAATTTTAAATACTGCCCCAATTATCAGTTCCTCCTTTCCATTGTCTCTTCTCCTAGAAATGAATGAATTATAGACTAGGTGGAACTGAAAGGGACTTTAGTGATCATCTAGTCACTGAGTCACTCAGTAAGAATTTGTGAAGTGCCTACTATGTGACAGAAATGACTAAACAAAAAAAAGAAAGAAAGAAAAGAAATTCCCAGTGGGATTCTGTAGTCAAATAGCAGTTCTACTGAAACTCAAACACACATACACACAGAGAGAGTTTATTTATTTACAAATAAAATTAAACTAAAATAACAAAAAAAAAAAAAGAAAAAGAAATGACTAAACAACAACAACAAAAATATGGCAGTGTTAGGCACTATGCTAAGAGCTGGGATTACCAAGAAAGGCAAAAGACAATTCCTGCTCTCAAAGAATTCACAGTCTAATGGGGAAGATAACATGAAAACAACCATGTACAAATAAAGCTATACACAAAATAAACTGGACAAGTTATCAACAGAGGGAAAGCACTAACTGTAAGAAGGATAGGGAAGGGGTAGCTAGTAGTATAGTGTATAGAGACCTGAGCTGAGAATAGAAAGATTCATCTTCCTGAGTTCAAATCTGATTTCAGATACTTTTTTAGCTGTGTGACCCTGGGCAAGTCACAAAATCCTGTCTGCCTCAGTTTCCTCATCTGTAAATAAGCTAAAGAAGCAAATCCAATATCTTTGCCAAGAACACCCCAAATGGGATCACGAAGAGTAAGACACAACTGAAATGACTGAATAACCAAAGTAAAAACAATATTTGTGACTTTAAAAAAAAGGATAGGTAAAATCTTCTCTTAGAAGGTGGGGTTTTGACAGGATATTGACAAAAAGCCAGGGGAGTTAGGAAATGATAATGACAAAGGAAAGGGAGAGCATTTTAGGCAGGAGAAACAGCCAGTGAAATGTTGTCCATTCCTATTCTTTTACAGAAGAAGAAACCAGAAAATCTTGTATAGATGGTAAAGGGTGGCTCCAGGGTTAGAACTCAATTTTCTTGCCTCCTTACCTTGGATCTTTTGTACTGTGGTACTTGATGTGCATTGTTTTCCATGGACTATTATTTGAAATTAGATTCATTTCCCTATGGGGTTTTTATCCTCAGCAGAGCAAAAAGTTTACTTGTGCCCTGGGGTCTTTGGTTTTTGTTTTTGGTTTTGGTTTTGGTTTTTTTCCTCTGTCTCAAATCCCTTTCCTATGAATTGTTCTGGAAAGTATAGACTTCCCTGCCAAGAAGTGGTGAACACAGCCATAATCTGGATGCTATGTGTCAGTTCTGGTATAGGTAAGCTCTATACTCTATACTCTGCTTGTAGGACCTAAACATACCTCCCCCTCAATAATGTTGGACCCTGTATGGCATCTAAGAAATTTTGGCTTAAATAGATTACCATAAACCATCTCATAAGAATGCATTTATATAGTCCTTTTCAGTAAGAAAACATTTTTATCTGTTATTCCATGAGATCTTCACAATATTTCTCTATTCATACCAGTTTGAAACTTTGGAGTCAATTTCACTGCTCACTCTGTCTCAAGGTATGCCAGTTGTCTCTCACTTCATCCACCCAATCCATTGTCATGTTTTGCAAAGTTCTTCTGGAATCCCATGGTGACTACCTCTCTGGGGCCATATTTTATTTCACTCTGAACTATGGCACAGAACCCTTTCCTTACCCACTAAGGTTTCAACCAAAAACCAAGATCAAATTGACTGTGCCATTGTCTGGGATGGGGCCTATTTATTCTCCCAAAGTCCCAAAGAGATCCAATTTGGCCAGACTCTACTTTATGTGTTATTTCATATTATAATTTAATATCAGAACATAAACCTCTTTAGAACAGGAACTATCTTCCTTTTTATAGTTGTATCTCCAACACTTAGCACAATGTCTGGCACATAATATTTATAGTTGTATTCCTAATTAGCAGATTGCCTGACACAAAATAAGCACTTAATAATTTTTTTTATCCATTCATCCTTATCTCCCATCCTTCACCTTTGTCCCTTTCTCTACACTCACACAGCCACCAACTTCATTATAGCCTTTCTTACTTCTCATCTGGACTTTTGCAGTATAAATTCTAAATGGTCTCTGCTTTTGCAATCTCAACCCTCTCTATTACAAGCTCCACTCAGCTACCAAAGTAATCGTAATCTGATTGTATCATTTCACTCAAAATTCTTCAACATGTTCCTCTTAACTCTAAGATAAACTACAAATCAGGAATTTAAAGCCATAATCTGTCTCTAGCCCCCCGTATTTCCAGATTTATTTCACATTACTCTTTCACATACACTATTATAAATTCCAGCTACCAAACTGACCTACTTTTTGTTCACCATATATGACATTCTGTCTCTCATCTCCATACCTGCTCATGGAGATCCCTCATGCTGGAAATATACTCTGTCTTCCTCATACCTTCTTGGAATCTCTACCTTCATACATGGCCCAGCTCAGCGAAGAGATACTTTCTTCAGTATCTCTAAATATTAATGTTCCCCTCCCTCTGAAATTATTTCACATATTCTTTGTATTTACTTATATGCACATTCTATTTTCCCCCATCCCCAATAAACTATGAACTCTTTAAGGGAAGGGATTGTGAAATTTTTCCCCTTGTATCTGCAGTACCTACTTATTGTTTTTCAGTCATATCTTACTCTTCATGACTCCACTTGGGGATACTGGCAAAGATGCTGGAGCAGGTTTCCCATATTCTTTTCCTAACTCATTTGATAGATGACACAAGTTAATAAGTGAGGCCAGATTTGAATTCCCAGGAAAATGAATCTTCCTGACTTTAGGCCTAATAATCTATCCATTATGCTACTTAACTGACCCTTAATACTCAGTCACAACTTGAAAATGTTAGGTGTTTAAAAAATGATTTTGAATTGAATTGAACCCTGGAAAGTAAGTAGTACAAGCAAAGTAGAGAGAATAGAAAATGGAAAGAACATCAAATTAGAAATGAGGAAACTAGCATTCTAGTTCCACTGAGGCAATTCACCAGTGGGGTGACCTTAAAGCAAATCTACTTTATTTCTCAGTCTACCATTTGCAGCTTTTAGGGAGCTGGGTAGAATAGCTGACAGTGCTAGACTTAGTGTCAGGAAGATTCCATCTGAGTTCTAACCCTTCCCCACATACTTATTAGCTGTGTGACCCCAGAAATGTCACTTAAACTCTGTAGGGGATAACAATAGCCCCTAGATTGTAGGGTTGTTGGGAGGATCAAGTAAGATAATAGATATAGAGTGCTTTGGAAACTTTAAAGCATTTATATAAAGGCTAGCTATTGTCATTATTTCTATCCTGTGTAAAATTAGGGGGTTGGACTAAAACTTGCAGCTGTAGATTTCTATGGTTTTCAGTATTATTGTCCTCATTTTATAGAATATAGCCTGAAATCATCAGTCCAAGGCAAGATAGGAAGTATTCAATCAGAACTGTGTCTAAAATTCAAGTCTTCTGACTCAAGACCGGTGTTCTTTTCACTATAGTAAATTCCTCCATTAAACACTCAAATTCAACATCTAATGGAGGAGCATGATGAAGACCGAGGGGGAAAGTGCATTCCCTTTCCCCATGCCAGATCTTCTCACTGGTCCAACTTCTAGGAAATGGACAGTCTCGCCGACTGTGAGGAGGACCCTAGCTGTGTCTCTTTCAGGAACTGTTGCCACAGCTGCTCAATCCCCAAAGAAGGGGGAGCTTGGGTTAAGTAGCTACATGGGGAAGCAGAAAAAGGAGAGGTGGGCAGACGCCTGGGGGGTCTGCCACAAAAAGAAAGGAAAGCATTTTACAAACCTGTTCCCTACAAGTTCCACATTCATAAGTGTTTCCAAATGGAAGGCGATCTAAACAGCCAAGATAAACATTCTGAATTCTTTTTGAACCTACCGGACAATATAGAAAAAATCTGTGCATTTTATGGTTTAGGGGCACAACCTTTTAACTATGTTTTTGCATTGTCATGTCCAAGTTCTTTTTTCTTCTCAAAAATTAATATTTCCTTAAGCAATGCAGCTGTTTACTTTGGACAGACATGAATTGAAACCTGTCTCCCTCTGCAGAACAGCCAGCCCCATTAGAGTTATAACATGACACCTAGGGGATTTCAGGGTTCACTGCAGTACCTCCAAAACCATTTCTCTGGAGCCTTTCAGAACCCATGGAGGGGTTTTTTTGTTTGTTTTCAGGGGGCAAGGGCAGGGGTGTCTCATTGTTTTTAGCTGTCCTAACTTGCTTCCACTGAAAGCTAGCACTCAGAAGGTCATGCATCTTTGGAGAACAAAATGAACAAGATGTACAGTTTCTGCTTTTTAAAAAATTAGTATTGTATTACATACAACTCTAGTTTCACCATAGGAGAACAGTAAGCATCCTGGCATGGAACATCCTCTCAGTTCCTTCCTTTGAACCAAAAAATGAAACAAGTTCCTATAAAGTCAATCAGTTCTCTCTCAGCAAGAAACGATTCCCCATGGTGACAGGATATGAATGTTCATTTAATAGCATCTTCAACCCCCTAAAACAATGGTCTCCAAACTTTCTTGATTATGTACCTCATCAGTAAAAAATTCTGTACATATGAACTCCTGGTTTACTTCAAAGTTCAGCTCTAGCAACACCTTCTGCCATAGATTTAAATATATTTATAGTTAAAGCTAGAAGAGCTTCTTTGGAAACTGAAGCTAAGAGATTGAGTGATATGTCTCTGAGAAAGAATTTGAACTAAGGTCTTCCTAACTCTATTCACTGTAATACCTTGGGGACCTCGGTACCCATCATTTCATATTTTGCTAAGGCCTGTTACAGCATCAGCCTCTCCTATGCCCCCTTGTTCAGCCTTCATAAGAGCTCCCCACCCCCCACCAACACCTGCTCAGATCTTGCAGGGAGGTGGGAAAGAAGAAGAAATAGCAGGTTCCCCTGATGGATCCCATGAGTGGCTACTGCAGCTGTTGCCCCCTCCAACTGCTCACAGCTGCTGATACCAGTGACAGGTGTTCCTCTGGCAGCTGAAGCCTCATTGCCCCAAGCCACTCAGCAGTTCACATCTGCCCAGCCAACATTTTCCTTTTCACCCTTTCTCAGCCTCTCATTCTGCCTGCTTCTGTCTATCTCCACTACCTCTGGCTCTGACTCTCAGACCCTTCCCTCAATCCAGTATTTACCATTTTTTTGCCTTTCTTTCTTTTTTTTTTAATTAAAGCTTTTAATTTGCAAAACATATGTATGAGTAATTCTTCAACATTGATCCTTACAAAGCTTTCTGTTGCAAATTTCCCCCCCTAGTCCCCACCCCTCCCCTAGATGGCAGGATTAATTATGTTAAGATACTTGACAAATCGAATATACGTATACATATTTCCACACATCATTGTTGTGCAAGAAAAATCGTGTCTACAAGAAAGAAATATCAGATAAAGGAAACACAATGCAAGCAAACATCAATAGAGAGCATGAAAATGTTATGTTGTGGTCCACATTTCACATCCCTCTCTCTGGGTGTATATGGCTCTCTTCACTGAACAATTGTAAGTGGTTTGAAACATTTCATTGTTGCAGAGAGCCATGTCCATCAGAATTGATCATCATATAGTATTGTTGTTGCTGTGTATAATGATCTCCTGGTTCTGCTCGTTTCACTCAGCATCAGTTCATGCAAGTCTCTCCAGACCTCTCTGAAATCGTCCTGCTGGTCGTTTCTTACAGAGCAATAATATTCCATAACATTCATATACCATAATTTATTCAGCCATTCTCCAATTGATGGGCATCCATTCAGTTTCCAGTTTCTGGCAACTACAAAAAGGGCTGCCACAAACATCCTTGCACATGTGGGGCCCTTTCCTTCCTTTATGATTTCTTTGGGATATAGGCCCAATAGAAACACTGCTGGATCAAAGGGTATGCACAGTTTGATAACTTTTTGAGCATAGTTCCAAATTTTTCTCCAGAATGGCTGGATCCGTTCACAATTCCAGCAACAATGTATCAGTGTCCCAGCCTTCCCACATCCACTCCAACAATCGTCATTATCTTTTCCTGTCATTTTAGCCAATCTGACAGGTGTGTAGTGGTACCTCAGAGTTGTTTTAATTTGCATTTCTGTGATCAATAGTGATTTGGAGCACCTTTTCATATGACTAGAAATAGTTTTAATTACATCATCTGAAAATTGTCTGTTCATATCTTTTGACCATTTATCAATTGGAGAGTGGCTTAAATTCTTAAATATATGAGAAAATTCTCTATATATTTTAGAAATGAGGCCTTTATCAGAACCCTTAAATGTAAAGATGATTTCCCAATTTATTGCTTCCCTCCTAATTTTGTCTGCATTAATTTTGTTTGTACAAAAACTTTTCGACTTAATATAGTCAAAATTATCTATGTATTTACCATTTTTGACAGTAAAAAAGGAGTTGTGAAGAGGAGGGTTTGGGATAAAAAAAAGAATTCATTCAGTTTTGGACAGGTTGAGCTTAAGATGCCTCTTCAGTCATACAGTATTAGATGTCCAAAGGCAATTGGAGATAAATTAGAAGTCAGTATAGAGGTGAGGACTCGATAAATAAGTCTGAGATTTTTCAGATAGAGATGATAATTAAATATATGGGAGTTGATGAGATCACCAAGCAAAATAATATAGAAGGAAGAAAAGGTGCAGGAGAGAGCCCTTGGGAACATCCACACTTAGTAGGTATGACTTGCATGAACAGCCAGAAAAAGAAATTGAGAAAATGGTCAAAAAGGGAGGAGGAAAAGCAGGAAAGGGTAGGGTCACAAAAACCTGGAGAAAAAATAATATCAAGGAGAAAAAGATGATTGACAGTGTCAAAGCTATAGAGAGGTCAAGAAGGGTGGGGACTGAGAAAGATGTATTGAGAGAACATGGGAAACCTTGAAGAGAGCAGTTTCAATTGAATGATGAGACCAACAGCCAGACTGTAGAGACCTAAGAAGAATAAGAGGAAAGTAGAGGCACTTTCTCAATAAAATACTTTCTAAACAGAAAGATACATTAGTCAAGAACAGCACAAGTTCAAAACACAAACTTATTTCCAAAACATTATCTTGAGTCTGGTAGATGTGTATTAGCAACACGACCTCACAAAACAATCAAGATAATAAAAAAGGAAACTGTATCAAGAGAGAAAGCTTGGCATGAGACCCAACTAAATTATATCATCTCAAAAATATTTAAATAAAAAAATTAAAAGGAGAGACCAAGTGCAAAAAAAAGAAAAGAAAAGAAAGAAAGAAAGAAAGGAAGGAAGGAAGAAGAAAGGAAGGAAGGAAGGAAAGAAAAAAGGAAGGAAGGAAGAAAGGAAGAAAGAAAGAAAGAAAGAAAGAAAGAAAGAAAGAAAGGAAGGAAGGAAGGAAGGAAGGAAGGAAGGAAGGAAGGAAGGAAGGAAGGAAGATTCATCTAGTTCAACTCCCTCATTTCACAGATTTAGGAGATAAAAGGAACCTTAAATATCTAGTTCATCTCCCTCGGTTTACATTTGTACAAACTAAGTCCTAGAAAAGTTGTGATTTGCCAATGGTTAGGTAGTAAAGGTTTGAACCCAGTCTCCTGACTTCAAATCCAACACTCTTTCCACTACTCCATAATACCTCCCAATACCTCCAACATGTCTGTGCTATACAGATTTTCCCAAGCACAGAAGTTCTATAGCCAACATAACTGGGACTCATGATACCTGTCGTGGGAGGCATTGGCAAAAGTGTCATGATTTGGGAGGGATCTTCATCTGAAATATAATGTCATCATTCATCATCACATGCATGGTCAAACTGGAGATGTAACATTTCTTCTTGAAGACATACTTTCAGACATTTCCACACTTGGATTCCACATCAGGTTTATCATTTGCTCCATTCCAGCTGAATCAGTTGTCAAAAAATATTAGCATTTACCATAATCGTAGAAATTGTTAGCCTTGATACAAGACTTTGGGGGAAAAATTGGTAGAAATTACAGCAAAAATGAACCCTTCAAAAAATTCCAAGATCTAAATACCAAAGTTGCATCCACCAAATTGCAAAATAAGCTGGCTTATTCTTTTCTCCCCAGTGAACTTCTGTACCATCAAACTTTGCTGAAATGGAATTTGCTAATCTATGGAAATAAGTGATACAGTCTAGTTAAGTAACTTATCTAAGGTTTTATATAAAGGTAATAAATTTCAGAAGAAGAATATTTGACAGTCTCTTCTCAACATAAAAGAAAATGGTTCATTGTTGGATGTTCCCTTTCAATCTAGTACCATTTTCATTGTTGTAATTAAAAACATTCTAATAACTTTTCATTATTATACATAGAATATAATACCATAATTAAGAACATTAGAACATTAGAATAATAACAGGATATTCCAGACATGGAATCCAAGTGCAGAAATGTCTGAGAGTATGTCCTCAAGAAGAAATGTTGCATCTCCAGTTTGACCATGTATATGATGATGAATGATGACATAACATTTCAGTTGAAGACCCCTTCCAAATCATGACACCTTTGTGTCATGGTATCATGAGTCCCAGTTATGTGGGCTAAAGTTAAAGGTCATCTGCTTCTATTCCCTCAATTAACACATGAAAGAAACAAGACTCCTTAGATATTAAACAACCTGATTAAAGTCCCACAGGTAGAAACTTAGGTTGTTTTCATGACAATTCTCAGACTCTTTATAACAGTGCAGAGCAATGTTTCATTAATTAGTTTGATATTAATAATAATGTTTTTGCTATTCAATCATTTCAGTCATGTCCAACTTTTCATGACCTCAGTAGGGATTTTTTTGACAAAGATATTGGACTGGTTTGCCATTTCCTTCTCCAGCTCATTTGACAAATGAGGAAACTGAGGTAAACAGGATTAAGTGACTTGCCCAGGGTCAAACAGTTAATAAGTGTCTTAAGTCAGATTTGAATTCAGGAAGATGAGTCTTCCTGATTTCAGGCCCATCACATTATCCACTGCATGGCCTACCTGTCCAATAATAATTTTGATTTTACATTAATTTATACCTGATGATTAATAATGATAACCATAACAATAATATCCTATAAAAGGATCTTTTTTGAAAGGTCTGATGTGCAATTAAAATTTACACCCCACACAAAAAATCTATGCATACAATTCTGACCCAAGAATCATTGGCTAGAAGGGTCCACATATCTAGCTGATCTCTCTGCTTCAGGAAAATAAAACACCTAAATTATCCCCACAGAAGTCTACTTACTAAACTGATTTGAAGTCTCATTTGAAAGTGTAAATCTTTTTTATCAACTAATAAGCATTTATTAAGTTTCAATATGCACCAGACACTATTATTAATCCTGTAAACAAAGACAAACATAAAAGTCCTTACCCTCAAGGAGTTTACAATCTATCAAGGAGAAAACATAAATATATACAAAAATCATACAAGGTAATTGTATGAGGAAGTTGTTCTCATTGTTTGTCCTTCATTTTCTTTTTTTTTTTTGTCCTTCATTTTCAAAGAGGACCAGTGACATTATGGAGTAATGTCTTGACTCCTATGTAAATTGGATTTAAATGAGTCAGAATTGTATAAAATTGTATAAAATCTTAGATCTAATGCAAGACAAAAGTTGGGACACTGGAGATGGCAGGTATGTAGTGGATCACCTTTTTTTTCAATATCTGATCACACTCTGAGCACACCACAACACTGGCTTCAATTCATGGCTACTGGAATAAATTGTTCTCATCTGCTCATTAAGCTGAGAAAGGGTAGTCTTCACCTGCTTGGGGTAAACATCCCCCAGCCAGTTCAATACCCATCAATTACCCTCAATCTGATTTAGCTCTTCTGCCAAAACAGTTTCCCATGATGTGGATATACATGTGCATTCTTACAGCTTCTTGGAGCCACAGAGGAGACCTGAATGCCGGATGAACACCAAAGGTGGATGAGCAGCCCTGAAAAAAAGACTCAGCAAACTTTGACTCCAGAAGTGCTAGTCTTCTTGAATACTCATACATAGGAAATAGGATTAGCTGGAAAGATCACAGACAGTCTTAAGTAGGAAAAGTATCTGAAATAAGTCCTGGAGGCAGAAATAAAAGGGAAAGGCGTTCCATGCATGGAGAAACAGCCTAAGCAAAGAAATGGTGGCAGGAGATAGAATGTTATGTGTGAAGAATAACAGGAAAAACAATTTAATCAGAATGTAGAATACACGAATAACCTGAAAAGGCAGCCTGGATACAGGTTGTGAAGGATTTTAAATGTCAAACAACAGAGTTTGCATCTGACCCTAGAACTAACAGAAAGACACAGACAATTATTGAATAGGGGACTGTGAGGTCAGATCTGTGCCTTAGAAATATCATTTCGGTATCATTATGGGAAATGGACTGGAGAGGAGAGAAACTTGAGGGAAGGAGACAAGTTAAGAGGCTACTGCAATATATCAGGTGTCTGCATCAGAGGCAGTATGATAGTGAAGAGATTACTAGCTTTGGAGATGATGACCTAGCCTCAGTCTTCATCTGTCACTTTTTACTGGCAAGCAACAAGCCTCTTCTGGGCTCATTTTCCTCATCTTTAAAAGGATGACGGTATATTCAGTGACCTTTGTAGTCTCTGTAGAATCTAAATTTATAATTTTGTAAGTGGAATAGAGACAGATGCAAAAGACATAGAGATTCAGTATGCCTTGGTAACTGATCAGATACAAGGAATGAGAGCTAATGTAAAGTCAAGTATTACTCCAAGGTTATGAACCAGGATGGTGGTACCCTTAACACTAACAGAAAAGTTCAAAAGAGGGAAAGCTTTGGGGGAGGAGGGACGATAACGAGTTTTGCTTTGGACATATTGACTTTGAAATGCCTTAAATGTAATTATAGTTCAAATTCCAGTAAAAGATAAATATATTGTCTCCCTCTTCAGGGATGTCCTATCACCATACCTTTACATATCTTATCTCCCTCCCCCTGGAAACTTGAAGTCTGTCTTTGAAAAACCAGGTTTTTGGCTTGTCTTGAATTAAGGTCTACATCACTCCCTCACCATTTCCACACCACATCCCTTTACAATTCCTCTTTAGCTGTTAACTTCTACCTTCAAAATGTAAAGTCTCTGAGAGCAAAGACTGCCCTTTTTTGCTTTTATTTGTATCCCCAAACCTTGACATAGTACCTGGCATGTAACAAATGCTTAATAAATACTTTATTTAGCTATTTAAAATCTGTATTCTATATAATATCCTCCCATAAATCCTTCACTTTTAGGTCTGAGAGGCTACTGGGCTTGGTTGTTGTTTTCATTAGTTTACAATGATCTGCATCTATAGGTATGACTTTTCAGAAGGCAGTATTAGTTACTTGATCTCCGACAAGAAAGAAAAAAGAGATGTCAAGAGGACTTAAAGAAGCTCTGAATCCCCAGTGGGTCCATGGATAGATTTCAGGAGATCCATTAATTGGTGTTCTTTAATCTATTTTCAACAACTGTATTTTGACATAATTGATTTCTTTCCTATACCTATGTATTTTGTTTAATACATTTATAAACATTATCCTGAGAAGGGATCCATAGATTTCACCAGACTGACAAAAGTGTTTAAGACACAAAAAAGTTAAGAAACTTTGATCTAGAGGAGTAGGGCTTCCATTAAGACCCACATTAAGAAATGATATGTTGTAAAAGAAACAAGTGACAAAAGGATGTATGTTCCTTTACCCCTAGAAGCCAAACTCAATCCAATGTCTATTAATCCACTCCAACTAAATAGAAGATAATATTAGGAGAGAAAACCACTATTTTTATGACTTTTCTTCATCCTCAAAGTCAATAAAGTTTACATACTGGTCTTGCCTATGATTCTAGAAGACTATCTGTCCACTTAAATTTTTCCTGCCTGCTTAATTCTTTTTAGAGAGAATAAAGTTATTCATTCACTAATTAGTGATAAAATGAAAATATCTTGTTGAGGTGACATTGACAAAACTCATCCCCAAAAAGTATAGTCAATCAACAAATGGAAATGACTGTCATCTCTCTTCCTCTTTTATGTAAGAGGAAGGGAATTTAATTGAAGAGCAGAACACAGGGTAACTGACAGTGGATGGACCGGTACACAGGAAAAGGAGTCTGGGAATAACAAAGATGGATGTTGCTACTTTCACAATTTTGCCATGGATAGTACCAATTCAAGTGTGTGTGGCCAGTTTTTATTTTGAATAGCCTCAAACAACCCAAGTTTAATAAGAGTCTTTTCAGTGAGTCTTATGGTGCAAACACCCATGCTTCTTGCCAGTCTGATTTTTTAAATTGTCAATTTCATCACAAAGGAACTTTGTTCTCATGGACTTTATTAATCTAGGGATCACTGAATACCCAAAAACATCTGTTTTCTGAGCCCCAGATGGTTTCTTGTTTAAGTGATTAAAGTAAGAGATGGATGAGCATAAAAGGTATATGTCCTTTGAGAAGTCAGTGCCCTTGTCTGCAAAGAACATGGTTCCACAACCAGAGCAAAGGGATGTCAGATAATCTGTGAATTAGAGACACCAAGGAGATAAAGTCATACCATCAACATATGTCCTTTTGAAAACAACAAGAGCTACTCTTGGCTGTTTTGCTTATATTTTAATCCTTCCTAAAGGTGTTTTGTTTGATGTTTGGGGGGGGGGAGATAGGGATGGCCAAGAGGATGAGGGTAATATTACCTTTTTCCCTGTCATTATCAAGATTAAGTCAGTGATATTCAGGCTGAGTATTCTTCTGGATGATCCTTTCCACTTCTAAAATTCTGATTCAAAAACCAATCCTTCCCCAGCCGTCACAAAACAGGGAGGTCTTTTTTTGAGAAGCAAAGAATAGTGGACTAAAAGTCAAGCACCTGGGTTTATTTCCCTGTGCTGCTATTAGCTGTGTGACAGACCCAAGCCTTCTGATTGTAGCTTCCCCATTTGTAAAATATCAACTACCTCTAATGTTCCCTTGCAGTTCTGAGTCCAAGATTCTAGTTCTCCCTACCAAACACCCCAAAACTGTTAGCCAGCCCTATTCAAACTTCATTAAGTCTCCAAATCCCTTATCCCACAACACAGGATCCACTACGAAACCCAATAATGAAGAGTGGATGCTTCCAGCATGGGGATCACCAGGTCACCAGGCACATCAGAACCTGTAGACCAATGAGTCAGAGTTGAATTTTAGTGTATTATAAATAGGGATGACCATCCAAGTGCTTCTCAATTTAAATAAGCCAAGGTCTAGTGATAGAAAGGATTTCAGTGACTCTCCAGTCCAACCCCTTCATTTTACATAGGTCATCCTGAAATAAACCAAAGCCATAAGTTGAAAAGTAAAGCATCTTTAATTGAGATAACAAGGCAGCAGGTCTTCCACTTTGAAGGGGTGTCCAATGAATTTCCCAACCAAAGAGACCTGTGAAAAGGTTTTTATAGTTTTAGAAGGATAGGGGAAGGAGATAGGTGAGGTAGCAAGGCCTGCTCATGAGACCCCAGTGACCCTTGGCAATCTGAGCAAGGAAAATCATTCCATAGTGACTGTTCTGTATTGTGTGCCATGAATCCCAATGGAGGACATCAAGAATTGAGATCCAGCTCAAGCTAGGTTCCTTTATAAGGTAAAATCCCTGAGTTGGGGGATTTAAGGCATGACTCAGCTCAACCTGATGGAGAGTAAATAGTTTGAGTAGAAATGCAAGGACATTACTAAAATATTGACACTACAAGGATCATTTAAGGCAGAATCTTTTAAACTTTTCCTACTCTCGACCTCTTTTATGTGACCCCAGATATATAAAATGGGTATACAAATCAAAGTTTACTGATAATGTCATAATTTTGTGACCCACATTCAGTTATAGAGCCATAGCTTAAGAAACAGATTTAAGGAAGTGGAAGTTCATATTGCATTTGATATTAAGAATTTTTATCATTTTATTAGCAATATTCTGGCACAAACAAGGAAACTGAGGCTCAGGGAAGTTAAGGAACATGATTCGTCTTACAGCTTCAGAGGAAATAAAAAGAAAATGCCAAATTCCAGCAACAATCACCAGAATAGTTCTTGTGGATTAGGATTACAATCAGTAATTTAGATCAGTAATGCTGTCTGGGGCTGGAAGGCTTTTTAGGTAAATGAGGACAACTGTTTCAACAGCCCTCTCCAATTCCTCACAATCTGTGGTTTTTGTTCCATTGCTGACCCTAATGCAATGAAACAGGCGCTGCAGTGCCAAGGAGACAGAGCTTCTTGGCATCCCCCATCGCTGGTTTCTCAGAATTACTCTGTCTTCTTCCAAAGGAACCTCAGGAGAACCACAGTTAGAAGACTTACTTCATCTGAGGGAGTCAAAATAATTTTGGCAGCTTTCTGGAAAGGAAAAAAAAAAAAAACAAAGACAGCTAATCCCTGCCCTTGTCCCTCCCCATGGCAAAAAAGAAAATTTACAACATAAGGCATCTTGGTACTAGTTCCAAGTTAACTGAAATACAGTAGAAGAGCTGTGATGTTGCACAATGTGGAGATCTGGAGAGGTGCAGATTGCAGCTAAGAGTTTGGAGACTTGCTTAACATCACTATGTCTGGGTCTGGCCAACCTGGCCAGGGAAGTCACAGGAAAGTCTCTTTTTCTATAAAATCAAAATGTTTTGGTAGCTGTGGACATGAAATACTCACAGAATAGGGTAGGGAAGGCAGAGTAAAGGTTTTTCAATATTAGAGTTCACATGGCCCACCACTGCTCCCCATAAAGTAAGCTAGAGGTATATTCCAAGGTTGACAATATCTAACTGTATTGTCATAATTAAAATTACTTATGATACACTGGGAAGCCAACAAGAGCTGCAATACTGCCAAATACCAACAAAATTATTTTATAACATATAACAATAGACCTTCTATTGTCCTTTTTTAGAATGCCAATAATAATGGCCAGCATTTATATAGTACTTCAATGTTTGCAAAGTACTTTATAAATATAAATATAAATATTTCCTTTTGTCCTCACAATTCTCCAGAAGGTAAATGCTATTATTATTCCTGGTTTACAGATGAAGAAACTGAAGCAGATAGAAGTTAAATTACTTGTTCAGGATTATACAGTTAGTATTTGAACCTACCTCTGTACTGTTACTAAAAGATAGACTGAAATATTTTTTTTCCTTATCCAAAAGACAAGATGGCCATATAAACAACCGCAGTTTATAATCTCCTTGAAAAGGCCAAAAATAAAGGAGATTTCCAAAAGAAATCCTTAGAGAATAAGTATAAAATAAGTCTACTCTATAGCCACTTAGACCTATATATTTAGGGTTCACATCAAAGCAAGACAATAGATCATCTTTGGTGGATTGCATTGGATTGGGTCAAAATATCTTGTGAATATTGCCAAGAAAGCTTTGCCTTCTAGCATACAACAGTTACTTTGTGGGTAAGCTTCATTCAATACAGATCATCTGATGATGGAAAAAAAAAATTTGTGTATCTCTCCTGATGTGAAGAAAATGCAAAGAAGGCCCCCATGTTGGGTTAGACCCACTATGTTGTACTTATGAAAGGATACAAGACACACAGGATGTGAAGACAGGGCAATCATAGTGGATTTAGGTTTGGAAGTAGTCTTAGAGTACCTCTAGTCAAACTCCAGTTTACAAATAAGGAAATTGAGACCTCAAAAAAGTTACACTGACTTGCCTAGGTAGTAAATAGCATTCAGGGCATGAGATCAGAATTCCAACTCCAGATTTAGTGATTTTTCCAGTGCCCTATGGAATCACCACATCAATAAGAATATTAAAGTTTCAACAATCAGAAAAGAAGTAGTAAAATATCACCATTATTTCATAAATGAAAGTTAAACATAATTAACATGTAGTAGACTTCCTGCCATCTAGGGGAGGGGTGGGGACTAGGAGGGGAAAATTTGTAACGGAAAGCTTTGCAAGGGTCAATGTTGAAAAATTACTCATACATATGTTTTGCAAATAAAAAAGCTTTAATTAAATTAAATAAGAAAAAAAATTTTAAATGAAAGTTTAAAAAGTACTGGAAAACATAATTCTATGTAACAGCAAATACTTCCTACGCCTATAATAGTAATTAAATTCCTGATGAATCTGTCTTTTAATGCCTTAAACCATCCATTTAGAAAACTTTAAAAAGAATAGCCTTGTTCCCTGAATGATGGAGGTTACCATGAAGCTGATGTCATAAAAGCTTTTACAAGCTGACAGACTCTACACTATCCTCTATAACAAGAGATCTGTTATCCAAAGTCACAGGTGTGCAGCAGCAGCCAGAAAGGCCAATAAAGATACTAGGACCATCAGGAAGAGTACAGGAAGCCAACAGAAAATATGCCTTTTCTTTACAGCATTATCCTAAGTCCATGTTCATAATGCTTTATGGCATTCAGATTGCAACACCTTGTGAAAGACCCTCTGAAACTGGAAAGTGCCAAGGGAAAATAAAACAATATTTCAAAAGATAAAGAGATTTTGTACATAAGGATACTTTAGAGATATAGGATTATCAAAAGAGCTAGAATAGACTCAGAGATCATGTGTTCCAACCCAGACTTTTTAATAAAAAATGAAACAGATTCAGGGAAGCAGAATGGCTTGCCAATGGCATACATGAAGTGGGGGACAGAAATAAGATTTGAACTCAAGTACTCTGACACTAAAGCCAAACATCAAATGATCAAAACATAGAATGTCATAATGACGTGGAAAGAGTGAAATTTGACTTGTTTACCAAATCCCAGAATATCAAATAGGTGCTACCCCAAGAAGCTTAGATAAGATCTAAAAAATAAATAAAACAAAGTTCCCCCCTCCTCCCTCCCTGAGATAATAAGCAATCTGATATAGTTTAAA
The DNA here is from genome assembly GCA_023553655.1 of Myrmecobius fasciatus. Classification (NCBI taxonomy): domain Eukaryota; kingdom Metazoa; phylum Chordata; class Mammalia; order Dasyuromorphia; family Myrmecobiidae; genus Myrmecobius; species Myrmecobius fasciatus. Next base: position 302,182 of record JAJPUD010000608.1, on the reverse strand, counting down.
CATGTGCAATTCTTCTAAAGATATTTCCATATTCATCATGCTGGACAAGAAAAATTAGCTCAAAAGGGAAAAAACCATAACAAAGAAAACAACAACAACAACAAACAACAAAAAATGAAAATACTATGCTTTGATCCACATTCAGTCTCCATAGTTCTCTCTGGATGTGGATGGCACTTTCCACTCCTATCGCAAGTTTACTGAAATTGCCTTGAATCACCTCATTGTTGAAAAGAGTCAAATTGAATAAGATCATTTTAAGACAAATGAGACAGCAAATAAAAATACAAAATTTTATACACACACCTTAAGCAGTTGTACAGGACAAAATATCTAAGTAGATATGATAGTATTTCTTAAGTATTTCAAGGATCCTTGATTTTCTCCATATGGATAGCTCCTCCACAAACTCAGGTCATAACTCCTATGCAATTTAGTAAATGATCTCTGAGAATTGCCATGGCAGAAAAGTTTATTATTTTATGGCTTCTATGGTCTTCAGACAACAAAAATTTTTTTCAAAGTGTAATGATAAAAAAAATAGCTCAAAATAATATATTTACAAAGTTCTATACTAAGATACAAAATATTTAGGCTTATAGATTATTTGGTGGAAGTTATTTGAAGGAAGTCCCTCCTCCACTTTATGTTGTTTTCTTGAGAAAGTCAAAGACAAATTTGTATGACTTACTCAGATGGAAGAGAAGATAAGTGTCTCTAAATGAACAAGATGAACAAGAAGAGTCCCTAAAAACTCCAAGACTCATTAGACAATGCTGAGTGAGTAAGAGATACCATTTATGAGGCTTTTAATCTTTTAAAAGTCTATCACTAGGGACTTGGCTCTCTCAGCAATGAGGTAATTCAGGCCAATTCCAATAGACTTGTGATGGAGAGAATTACCTGCATCCAGAAAGAGACTTTGGGGACTGAGTATGAATCACAACATAGTATTGTCATCTTTTTTGTTGTTGTTTGCTTGTTTTTTTTTCTCATTTTTTTCCTTTTTGATATAATTTTTCTTATTCAGAATGATAAATGTGGGAAAATGTATAGAAGAATTGCACATGCTAAACATATATTGTAGTACTTGCTCTCTAGAGAACAGAAATGAGGGGGAGGGAAGGAGAAAAATTTGGAATAGAAGATTTTGCAAGGGTGAATGTTGAAAACTATCTTTGCATGTATTTTGAAAATAAAAAACTATTGTAAAAAAAAAGTCTATCATTAGTTCCTACTTCTTTAGTAGCATAGTTTGAAATTTCAAAATAGACCAGACTAACTCAGATTCTATGGTTTCTAAAAACTAGATCATCTAGATGGCTGTTGGCCCAAAGATAAGCCTGGGGGCAGGGAAAAGGGGTTGGGAGAGCCTTATGAAATGACCGTAATTTCTGTTAATTTACCAATATGGTGCTGACTAGTGAAAAGGGAAAGAAGGAAAGGCATAGAAAGGGGTCAGGTGGGGAAGGAAACCAACCCCTTTTTTTTTTTTTCAAATGACATTTGAAAATGGTTAGATTTTGTAGCAAAAATGGGAATCTTTCACAAGGAAAAAGCTCCTTTGCCAACAGTCCAGAAAAGTTGGGAGAGATTAGCTAAATTATAGTACTCAAGGAGTGACAGGATTCTATTGTTTTCAAAATAAAATAAAACTTTTATTATTACAAACTGATTCAGCAGATCAAACAAACATGATTCGGTTCATTTCTGTTCTGTAATTGGCCTTCATGCATGACTTCAACCTGGCAAAAGCTTCCTTTAACAATGGAGACATCAAATGCTACTTTTCCTGAATGTGGAAACAACTCTCTTCCAAAACTCATTGATATAATGGCTGTTTGGACCCCTGTTTACTTCTTAAACATAATTTTTCAATTCCTGAATTGCACAGTCCATGTCTTCCAAGGTTTCCACATGTTTATATGCAGCTATAAAAAAAAACCAAAAAGGCAATCTAAAATAAACCTTTTAGTAACATAGACAATATGGATCCATATCCAATGTGGCTTTCCTCTCTGGAGGTAAACTAGATCCAAACCATATAAAGCTGTGTATCAATGATCAATCAATCAGTAAACATTTATTGTCTATTATATTTAGGTTTTATTTGTTATATATTTGTGTACAGATATAAATATTACATATATTTATAAATAAATTTATATTTATTAAGGGACTATTATATGCCAGAAACCTAAATGGTCTGCAGTTCTACTGGATTGGGAAAAAGACTGGATTGATAAATTCAGCCTCAGCAATGAGATTATAATATAAATTAGAGAGATAATGCTACTGGCCTACCAAACTGTTAAACATGTCCTTCTGTACTCTTTCTCCTGTGCCCCACTGTGACTAATAGCTCACATGTGGAAGGCACTTGATTAGGGCCAAGGAACAGAACTTTCTTCTATGCAAAGTGAAGTGGCCCATGTCATTCATCTATTCATTCATCAGCCATCTATTGGTTTGTTTTCTGTATTGCATTGTGATAAGCACTGAGGAAGGTACAATAATACATAAGGTATAGTTCCCGCTTTCAAGCAACTCAGCATCTAATAAATGAGGTACCTAAATCCCTATCACAAAAAGCAGATAGTGAGAAATACCTAAGTGATACAACCAAGAAGCCATTTAGGTTCAGAGGAAGAAGGACTTATTCTGTGAAGCAGAAGAGTAGATAAGATCGGAGGACATAGAATTGAAATTCTGACAACATTTCACCCAACACCAGCTGTGTGAACATGGACATGGCTGAGGCACAGGTAGGGATTTTTCTATTATGCATAGGCTAGTCTAGTATTAAGCTTTAGGTACTGTCCTGAAATTTTCCAGGTGCTCCTTTGCTCCACATTGGGTAACACAGGTTTTTTATTCTTGCCTCATTAATGGATCCTTGATGATTTAGTCTACAACTCAGAACCAAATTTCTGGATAATAAAAACTAGGTTCAACCTAGGAAGAATCTCACAAATCATTCTTTGACTTGTACACCTACCTAGGACCTCTTCCAAGTAACATCAGAATAAAACTTGTCTCATGTGTCTACAGAAAAGGTAAAAGGCTTGTACTTAGGCTATCCAACAGAAAATGCAAAACACAAAGAATTAATTCATATTTATTCTTTGCCAGGCTAAAATCTGGACTCTGTTCTGCTCCAGAAACTTATTCATGCTAGAAACTCACTCCAAGCCTGGAATTCACATAGTGGAAGTACCTTCTAAACCTTCAACTTCTCTTTTAGTTCTCTGAGCCTCAGTTTCCCCATCTGTAAAATGGAAGTAGTAATAAGGCCTGCAGTGCCTACTGCCCAAGAGTTGTTAATGAGACTGAAGCAACATGATGTATATAAGTGCTTTGCAAACAATAGTGCTACATCCAGTTATTCCTATTATGCATGGTGCTATCAGAAGAGACTTCATAAAGGAAGAGATTTACTTAAGCCTTCTTAACTCCAGGCCCAGAGCCCTTTTTATTGAGCCAACCACTTCATAGGGCTAATGTAAAGATCAAATGACTTAAGACATATAATGTGTTTTTCAAAATGTATAGCGCTACCCAAGCTATTATGATACAAATTGCAAGTCTTTAGGGGCACGTGATGGCTCTTTTTACAAAGGGGGGGGTGCTACACATTGTATCAGCTGAAAATTTGGGGGAATGGTTCTGTTTTCTTTCAGGGACAAGATATCCCTATCTTATCCAGCTCACAAGTACAGTACCAGTCATGGACCCAGCCCCACTGCTGATAGTGCAACTTTGACTTTCTCTCTATGACCTGGACCAGTATCTAGATTTAGTGCAGACACCTGAACAGCTTCGGTCCTACTGCAGCCCAGAGCTCAGGGACTCAAGCAATCTACCAGACGGCCTCCCCCCCCAGCAGAGTTTACAAGTATATGTGACATTTGAGTATTATTTTTATATAAAACAGTCTTCTTAATGAAACAGACACTTTGATGTTATCTGGACTAAAAAGTGCAAAGGTATGAAAAGTCAACCTTAGCACAAGACTATCACCCACCAACCCCAAGACAGAATTCCTAATAGCAATTACTATCTGGAAATCCAAGAGCTAGACCATATTAAATTTCCTAATCTTAAAGAGAATACATCATTATATTCTACAGACTTTGCCTATAACCAAACAATAAAACTTCCAATTTCCCCAAATCTTTGTGTTTTAATTAATATTCTAAAGATAATATTGGTGAAGAAATATTATATCAGGTCAAGGCAATAAATAAATGCTTATCTCTGAATTTTCATTTAATGGTTCATTCATGTCTCCTCATGAGAGGTGAGGATGAGGGTGGGAGGGTAGGGAAAGAGCTTCTCAGATACAAGTAAAACTACCCTCTGAGCAACAAATCAACTTAAACTTCCTCCAAATATTTTCGGAATAAATCCATTTATGATTCAGACATGGGTAAGGACTTTTCTATTATACCTAAGTTAGTCCACTATTGAGCTTCAGGTACTGTCTAGAAATTTTCCAGATGCTACTTTGCTCTATAGTGCATGTTACCATGTTGGATAAGATGGTTTTATGATTTGAGGAGTTTCTCTTTGGAGGGGTGTGTTTTTTTTAATTATTCCTTTCTCATTAAATGAATCCTTGATTGATTTAGCCTATAACTCAGAACCAAATTTATATGATAAGCTGAGGTCAATTTTGGAAGCATCTCACAAATCACTCAGGTATTCAGGATCTCCTCCAGTTAATATAAGAATATAGTTTACTCTATGTTGTCTATAAGAAAAAAGTAAAAAGTTTGCACTTAGGCTATCAATACATTAAATATAGACTTTATTTTACTCAACAGAAAATGCAAAATACAAAGAATTCACATCCATTCCCCAAATGCACTCTGAACTTAATCATGGCCCATCCTGGAAATCCATTCTAGGCATGGAATTCACACATTGGAAATACACTCTATCCCTGCAGCCTCTCTTTCTGAATGGGTGGCTTCTCCCAGAACTTTCATAGAAGTAAGTGGTACAGGTCAGCTGTGTTTCATTCCTCTCCAGGAGATACTCTGAACTTTCTTCACCATGTTGACACTTTCATTAATTACATACATCTTTTGCCTTCTTTTTATATGTTGTCTTCTTCCTTAACAGCAGGAACTCTTTCTTTGTGCTCACATTTGCATAAGCTCCTAAAACTGATTATTGCCTGACTTACGTATGGGATAGCTTTCTTACCCTTTTTTGTGAGTCCCATCTCCACAATGGCCTTCTATAATCTTCCAATTAATCTCTCCAATCCTTAGAAAGGAAAATATCCAAAATTTCTCTTTACACAGTCTCCATAAATCACAATAATATTATAGGACAAGGATCAGGTGTACCCTTTAACATTTTAACTTTATCTTTCTCTCCTCCTCCCAACAGATCCTGCCCAGCTCTGGAGTTTTTCTATAGCTATTAAGGTTCTTTGTAGTCCTTTACACTGTCTACCTTGTTTTAAGAGCGATGTAAGCATATCTTCATGTACTTGGTATCTTGGTTGCTTGTATGAGATCTGGGAGCCCTAAACATAAGTCTACATGAGTAAACAAACTTTACACCATCTGCAAATTTAACAATGCTTTTATTCAAGTTATTGATGAAAATGATAAATACAATAGGGCCAAGGATAGATGCCTAAGGATTTCTGACAGATTTCTCTCCAAATTTGAATCCATCTAATTTTATTATCTTACTCACATCTCCATCTTGTCTATAAAAGATAGAGTGGAAGATCTGGTCATATAGTTTTCCTGAAATCTAGTTATGTCACTTGGTTGTAGCGATCTATAAATATAGTTATCCTATCAAAATGGGAAATGAGGTTAATCTGTTATGACCTCTTCTTTAAAAAAAAAATCGTTGATGTGTTTTTTTCTTTACATTATAGTCATTTCAATACCCAATGCCCTGCCAACTAAATTCTTCCTTGAAATTTAAAAAAAAAATAATGTATATAATATATATAATATTCTATTCTAGAATTTCTTTGTTTTCTGCCATGGGATCAAATAGGCAGGTATAGTATATTTCATTATATCTTCTCTAGAACCTTCAGCGATTTTTCAATTGCTATGAATTCAATATCTTCGTAGTGATCTTTCCATTTACATTATTGTGATTATTATTTCTGTTCTCCTGTTTTCAATTATTTTACTCTGTTCATGCAAATCTTCCCACTTTTCTTCCAAGCTCCTCATAGTCATCATTTCCTGTTTCTGATGCATTTTGTTTTGAAATCTCATTGATATATCAATAAATCACTCCCTAAATTATTTAACTTTTTACTTAAAAAATAATGAAATAAACTTTTTAATGTAGTAACTGTAACTGTCAGGAGCTGCACCTTTTCATTTTTTTAAGCAGAAAAAGTGTTTTGTATTTGGTATGATTTTGTGCCCTTTACACCATTAAAGCCAATTTATATATTATTCTTATTAATTTGCTTTCATCTCTTTGCATCAGTTCTGACAAGCATTCTTCTCAGCATTCTTTATATTTTTTCTCCCTTATATTCCCATAATTATAATCACATAATTATGATATACATTATTATTATACATTATAGTCATACACTACCACTTATTGAGCTACCTCCATTTGTTGAGCACATTTCGTGTATAGCTTTTTAGTGCTATAAAAAGGGCTGCTTTCATTATTTTGTCATATTTATTTTTTGTAATTGACTTCCTCAGGGCAAAAACACAATAGTCTGATAGTCAAATCCAAGATATGAACAGGCTATCAAAATTTCTTTTCTGATTCCAAACTGTTTTCCACTTATTTCAGATTTCTCTTCTTTTATTATTATTTCTTATGATTGTTCATATTATTTTGCCTACTTGTCTATCAGAATATGGCTCATATCTTATGGATTCATAACTGGTCTGTGATTTGGCCATTTTGGCTTTTAGTGAACATTCATTCATTCTTCTAAATGTTCAAAAGCTATCCACATTTCTAAAGTCACTACCAATGGAGTCTGGAAAAGTCACCAAGGAAACAAATTATAGGCTAATTTCTTCAAAACTAATTGAAGGAAGAACTTGGAGAGATTTGAAGGCTAACAAATCAACCAAAAATTAGTAAAAATTAGTCAGTCTTAGAGATTCAAAAGACGACCTTTTAGATACAGATAATGGGTGCAATTAACTCCCTTTCATTTTTTGGTTTTGTCACAAAAAGAAAGGAAGCAGTTTGCTAAGAACTCACATGGGGAAAGCAAGTCTTTTACTTGGAAAAGATAAAAGCAGGAAGAAAAGGTTTTTCAAGCTTGAAAGATGGAATCATGACCCTAGAAAGTAAGGCCCCTGATCTACTGGTACTTTGCAAGTAATCTGGCTATTATTACATTTCCACCTCCTTTTCCCTTAACCCTCATGAACTGGAGTTAACTACTGCCAAAGCAAAAATCCCTTTCCCTTGTTAGCACTCCCTTTCCTCTCATGTCTAGTCCCTTTCCTAGTCCCTATTTTCCTCTGCCATCTCTTCTGCTGCGGCCTTTGAAACCTTTGCACTATGATTAAAAAGCTCCTCTTCATCTGCGATCTCTTCCTCTCATACTCTTTCCATTTTTCTCTGGGAGACTTCTCACTGTTATTCACCACTGACCTCAGTGCTGGTTAATTCTTCTCTCACACATTGCAACATCCTAAGCTCCTCATTGCCAATTCTAGACCTCCCCTTTATAGACACCATTTTATAAGCTCCTCTTATTCATCATTTCCTACTGCTTCCGATACATTTTGTTTTGAAATCTCACTGACACATCAATAAATCATCCCCTATACTATCTTCCTTTGATGTTTACTCCCTCCATTTGTATCACCTGGTCCAGATTCCTATTATCATATTATATTCTGTTGCCTCCTTTCTCAAGGAGTTTAGCACTGGACTCAATTTTTCTTTCCATCCAAAACCCTGTCTTTATATTTCCAGACTTTAGTATGTATGCAGCTTTCTCTCTTCCCTCTCTCAAGTCAGCTGGTAGCACAGTGGAGAGATCATTAGACCTGGAGTTAGGAAGACCTGCATTCAAAGCTGTCTTTAGACATTTACTAGCTGTGTGACTCTGTTTGTCACTTAACCTCAGTTTTCTCAATTGTAAAATAGGAATAATGACAGCACTTACTTTGCAAAGTTGTTGTGGGAATCAGATGAAATAATATTTGGAAAAAACACAAGAGGTACTATAGAAATGTTTTCTCCTCCTATTTTACACTGCTGAGGAAGTTATATAATCTTGCTCAGTTCCCTAAAAAGTCCTCATCTAATGTAGAATTATGCTATAGAATAAAAACTCTCATTGATACAGAATAAAATCTACACACATATAATTTACAATCTATACACATAAAAACATACATATATATATATGTATGAGAGAGAGAGAGAGAAAGGAAGAGAGAGAGAGAGAGAGAGAGAGAGAGAGAGAGAGAGAAATACTGCTATAGATATATATGTGTATGGATGTGTACACACACACACTTACAGACCAGCTCCTGCTCAAAGATTGCGGGAGGGGAAACCTATCACCTTCTAAGACTATTTTATTCTTCTCTAATATTCCAAGCAATATTTTTGGAAACCGGGCAAGGTCTAAGGAAATACATGAGGACAGATTAATCAGCCTTAGCCAAAAAGACAAGTCAAAGTTGTCTCAGACAGTGCCATGCAATGGAAAGAACACGCAGCCTGAAGTCACAGGTCCTGAGTTTGAATCCAGCCTGTTCTTCCTCACTATCACTGTGACTTTGTACAAGTTCTATCACTGATCTTAGGGATTTTTGTCTGTAAAATGAAGGAACTGAACTAGATCACCTTTATTGCTATATCTATACTCACACGTTCCTTCCCCATGGCAAGAAGATAGTGTTATCTCCGGATACAAAAGGAAGTGAGCCTGGAGTAATATGTTGGAAAAAAGAACCTTGCCTGTGAATAGGGACCTGTATGGTTGATTCCAGACTTAAATAATGTGAATGTGAAATAAATGTGAAATAAAAACGGACTGAACTATAAGCAAACAAGAGGCTCCACATGATCTCCTGATGAAATCTTGCTACCCATCCTGGCTAATTAAGGGCAACTACAAGATGCCAGGGTCTTTCTATGAAAGACAAAGCCAGTGTTCAAGGACAAAGATGGCCAGGAGGAACTTCCAGATAAAAGGACTGTCAAACATTGGAATGAGTTTAGGAGACAAGAGATCCTTTTCTAGAGGTATCTGAAAATACTTTCACCTGTCTGGGCTAGTTTAAGCACAATTCCACATAGAGAGCGGGAATGAATTATATAACTTCTCATGATCACTTCCAAGTCCATTGATTCTTTAATCACCTTTTTTTTTTTTTACAGGATAAAACTAAAAGGCTGTTGTCAGCTATGGGTTTTCATAATCAAAAGTGTACGGTGTTCCTCGCCCCCTGGTGGTCGTATTAATAATCTTCTCTGGTTTTATGATAATTTTGCTTCTCCAGGAAAGCAAAATTACATAGCAAGTGATGTTTCCCCTCAAAAACAAATCTCCTTTACCATCTTGGTGGAGGATAATAGAGAGTAGCTAACCCACGACCTTAACAGTCCTATCAGACAAAAAGCCACCACAGGATTGCCATCTCCCCAACTTCTCACCAGACCGCCAACAGGGAACTATGACCAGTAATGGTCAGTCCCTGACTTCTCTTCCTACAGAACAAAGCAAGCTGCAAAGGGAAGGCACCGAATCTTGCAGAAGATTGGCAGGGTCTCAAGAGGGCTTGTTTCCCCCCCTGCTCCCTCCCTCCCCTCCTCAGATTCATTTTAATCATTAGGAGGTATGTGGGGGAATTCCTGCCCTGTCCTGCCTGCCATATAGGAAGCTCTGGGTCTCTGGGGTAGGGAAAGAGGAAGCTGTGGGTAGAGGAAACTATTATTAGCATCATAAAGGTTATATGGTCTCAATTCTCTGTAAAGAGCTACCCACATTAAGCTTTTACAGTCTGAATTTTGGCCACCCAGAAACATACTTCAGTCAATAACTTCGCTATGGAACTAGAGTTTCCAACAATTTGTCTTCTCTCTCATTGGATTTGCTTAAATTAATTATGTAAGATGTGAAATGCCTATATAATTATTACTTTACAATTAATTTGCTTTAAAAATATTTTCTTTTTCATTCACAATACAAAGGTGTTAAATCTGAAATTTTAAAAGCCCCAAAGGAAATGAATGGGAGCATTGGGAGCAAATGTACCATAACTGCAATAGCAAGCAATGAGCTAGTATCAGGTGAGAAATTAAAGATGCAATAGTACACTCACTCTATAAGCAATGAGACTACTGTTAGGTTTGGTCTAGAGGGATGGCCATACTGAGGTGACCTTCTTGACCTCTAGAAGCTTGTGGGTGCAGTGACAAAGTTTCCTGAATTTTTCTAAAATGAGATTATCTCTGTTTTGCCCAGCATGCTTACTAGGGAAAAGGCATTCAAGGAAACATAGTATTTTATGTTTCCCTACTTTGTGATCTTTATGTTGTCATGGAGTCTCAGAGCTGTGGAGCAATTCACAGGTGATCCAGCAGAAATCTGTCCCTGAATAGAAATGTTCCATATAAACATGCCCAGAAAATACTCCCCAAGCTTCCAGTAAATTCTAAGAGGATTTAACTACCTCTCAAGGCATTTCATTTTTAGATAGTCCTGTCAATTCTATCTCAAAAATCTCTCTCCTCAAACAATTGGAACTATGCTCAAATATACTAAATATGCTAAAAATACCCTTTGACCCAGCAATATCACTACTAGGTCTGTATCCCAAAGAGGTCAAAGAAAAGGAAAATGGACCTATTTGAACAAAATTATTCATAGCAACTCTTTTTATGATAGCAAAGAACTATCTAATGAGGGGATCCCCATCAGTTGGGGAATGGCTGGACAAGATGTGGTATATGATTGTAGTAAAATACCATTGTTCGATAAGAAATGATAAGAAGGATGGCATCAGGAAAAACCTGAGAAAACTTTTATGAATTGATGTAAGGTAAAGTGAGCAGAACCAGGAAAACACTGTGCATAGTGTACTATATAGAGTGAGAGCCATATTGTAATGATGATCTACTATGAAAGACTTAGCTACTCTGATCAATAAATACAATGATCAAAGACAGTTCCAAAGGATTGATGGTGGAAAAGGCTATTCGCCTCCAGAGAGAACAAATGAACTTTGAGTACAAAATGAAGCATAATTTTTTCACTTTCTTTTTCTTGCTTTTTAAAAAATAACATAGTTAATATGGGAATATGTTTTATGTGACTTCATATGTATAACTGATATCTTATTGCTCACCTTCTCAATAGATAGGAGAGAAGTGAAAGGGAGGAAGATCATTTAGAATTCAAAAAAATTTTAATTAATATAAAAAAATAAATCATAGGTTATTTTGTCTCCTTTTTCTCTGTCTTTCTGTTTCTGTCTGTTTCTTTCTCTCTCTCTCTTTGTCTTGCTTTTCTTTTCTATTTCTATTACCGCTACTCTAAAGACCTTTATTTCCACCTGACTAGAAAGATGAAAAAGTAGAAAGATGCTGGATTGTGGAAGATCTATCTTGACTGATAGGTTTAGATATCTGAACATGTTTTGGTCAATAACAAGCATCCATTAAAGGGTTTTGAGGAAAGAAATGTCATAAATATAAGTGTGAATAAAAACAAACAACTGGTTCCAAAACAGTACCCTTTCTGCTACTCCATACTACCTCAATAACTAAATAATAATGAAAATTAAATCATAAGAATTGTTTGCTCTCACTAATTAAGAGAGTATAAAGAGAGAATAGAAAAGATCTCAAGACAAAACATTTGGATACCCAGAGTTAGAGAGCATAATATGGTTGATGGACCAACGAAGGAAAGTATTATTAATTTACTTATTAAGTACTGCTTGTTTAATTATTGATCAATTCTGTATTAGAAGGGAAAATGCTAACTGCAACATTCAAAATGCATGTCTGCTTCTGCCAGAAACCAACTTTATTATTCCAAAGTCACATGATTAGCATTCATTAAAATATACCCTGTTCAAAAGTCAATAGGTAAGGGCTCAAATCTAAATTCAACTTGGTAGACCTACAAATACACACACACAAACACACACACATTCACACACCCTAAGACAGCAAATGATGTCCCTATGGTAAGATGTGAATTTGAGGAGTAGCAGGTCTCAGACCCTCTGGTAACTCTAAACATGATATTGTCTCAATGTTTCTGCTGTACTAATGTGCAAACCACCAGTGCAAATAGAGAACTCCTTAGAGAGTGGTAATTAGAGCCACCTTGTGGTTAAACTTAGATTATTCCCTGCCACAAATTCCACACTTGAAATAAGCAAAACTAAGTACTGACTTATTCTGTACTTACTAAAAATTCTAACGATTCTTTAAATCTCAGTTCAAATATTTGCATCAATGTGAATTACCTTATTTTTACAATTCTTCTGAAATTTCCATAGCATTTTGTCTGAATCAGATTAATTTATCATGAATTATTTTATATTACAATATCCCTAGTTCTATAAATTATATTGTTTCATGTTTGTTATTTCCATATGTGTCATTTCTCTCTCATATATTTGCAGATCACAAGAACTGTGCCCTCTATTGTTTTTTCTTAAAATAAGAAATGTTTTATTGATATTTTTGTCATTATATCACAGTCACTTTTACAAGACAAAAACACTCATCCCTCCAAAAGGAAACCTTTCAACAATAAAATAAGCAAAAATAATTAATATGAGAGAGAGGGTCTGATATTACATATATATATTCTTCCCTAGAAGTCTCTCCTGTCACCACCACTAAGCCACCTTCAAATGAGAGAAAGTAAGTATATTCCATTATTTGTTATCTGGGACCATCACTGCTTTTCTACTTATTCAGAGTTTGACTTTACTGTAGTGATCATTTTCCTTTACATTGTTTTATTTTTGTTTTTTTTATTAAAGCTCTTTATTTGTAAAACATATGCATGGGTAATTTTTCAACATTGACCCTTGCAAAGCTTTCTGTTACAAATTTTTCCCTCCTTCCCCCCACCTCTCCCCTAGATGTATGCCCTCTATTGTTATGCACTTAATAAATGTTTCTTGAGTGAAGGATAGAATCTAGGCAGTATAGCAGCTCAGGGGGGGTTCAGATGCTATAGCTAAAAAGTGGGTATCCATTGTTCTTCTTAGGTTCAATACTTTGTCTCTCTACCACATTTCCTTAATTTAAAATGTTTCTGATTAAAAAATCATGAGAATAAGTAAGGAAAGGTACCTGGACTTAACCAGATTGAGTTTAGTCAAGCAAAATTCACCCTCAAAATCTTTCTTCCAACAAAATGTCATTTCTGTATGTGTTTGTATTACACAAAATTACTTGTTAGGAACAACAACAGAGATAAATAACTGTTTTCAAAGATCCTCTCAGTAGCAACATCAAAGGAGGCATACGAGACAAAAAGAGGTGCTTGACAAAGGTGTTCATCAGTGCCATGGAGAATGTCCAGTGAAACATCAAATAGAAAAGAGTTTCTCTATAAATGGTGAGATTCTCCAAGTATATCTATTTGTGGGTATCAATCTGATGACTGCACATTGCTCTAAAATACTCTACGTCCATTTGTAGGAGATCCATGGTGACTTAAAGGAGATCAGCCTTAAAATCTACACAGAAAAAATCAAGTAGTGGAAGAATTATCTAGATAATGACCTGAAATTGACAATATAGTACACTGAATTCACAAACATATACTTATATCTCAGGCACAGTAGATAGACAGACAATAAACTAGTTTTAATATTGAATAGGGAGAGAAAATTTTATTTAGAAAATTACAAAGCAATTTCAATTATTGCAAGCTACTCCCTACTGAAAGAACCCATATTTTTGACACCAGTTTTATCTTAGTGGCATAATCCTAAATATCATTCAAAAGACTTATGATTAAACAAAGAAATGGAAGAGTCATGTAGCAACCCTGAGGGATAATTGAGAGAGAGCCAAGTCCCACATTGGTACCGAACAAATGTGAAAAAAAAAAAAAAGTCAAGATAGGGAAGGTTTTCAGGATACTTGGATGGACTCCATCAGGAGGATTTAAGGAAGGAAAGACATAAGCAAGAAAGCACAGAAGAATTCAGTTCTACACAATTAGAGCAAATGGTTACATCTACAAGATCCCAGTGCCATTGACGTAGTGACATATATTCCATCCTTTATGGCTATAAATCACAGAGTACCACCATCTCAGAAAATGAAGTGCAAGAGATCTCCAAAGGGCAATGGGAAGACATATAATAATCCTATGTTATTCACAACATATTAGCAAAAAATAGCTTATAGAGTATAGAACAAAAGACACTATCAAGAATGTATATGATCAGAAAAGTATAGCCAAATAATCATCATCATGACTATAAGAATAATTATAGCTAGCATTTATACTTTAAAGTTTACAAAACATGTTATGAAGATTAATTCATTTAATCTTCACAACAATCTGTAATGTAGATAGCAAGTTCCAATGAATCAAATTTACATTATATGTTTCCATTGGGAGGTAACTAATGACTATTTTTCACCTAATTATAACTAGAATAGTACAAATTCAAATACATGAGACTACTTCAGGGTATTCATTATTTGCACTAATTGAGAACACACTTTACAGATGAGAAACCTGAAGTTGAAAGGTGGTAAATTACCCAGGAAAACATAGTGAGTGTCTCAGGCACAGTTAATTCCAACGTACAACTCAACTGAGTAAGGGAATAACTACTCGCTAGCCCAGCAACTATATTTAACTTCTACGTGGCTCAGTTTCCTTATCTGTAAAATGAGGGGATTGGATTCAATAATCTCAAAGGTCTCTTCCTAAATATATAATGTAGTCAGTTTCCAAAAATATAACCCATTTGGTGCACTTTATATTCCATCATTTTGGCATACCCCCATAAATTCTTTAATCATTTTGTTGGTACCGGAACCAACTTTTTTTTAATGAAAGGTTTTCTGTAATCTCTTTCTAAATTAAACCTTCTGAAAGCTTTATTAAAAAGAAAACAGCTAAATCTGAAATGTTCTAAATTGCCTGTCAAGTAAACAACAACAAAATTCAATGTTCCTCTAAAAGGCTAAATTAGTATTAAGAGTTCCTTAAGTGAACTGGAGGTTTACAGAAAGATAAAGTATAACCCATTCCTCCTGAAACACTGCACTGAATAGAACAAAAGTGAAGAAAACAAATATTTTTCTTGAGAAACACTACCCATGAGCTTTCAATTCAGAGTTTATTTAATGTAAACTTCATTGGTGAATGCCATGAAACATAAAAGAAATGCCATTCCCTGGAGTCTGACAGTTACTGAAGTGAAAACATTTCTGGTTATCTGGAACAGCTGGATCACCAGACTCTGAGGAACCCCAGCTGAAAGCATGGTCATGGTAATTCTATCTGGTTTGGTCTCTGGAGGCATTAAAATAATAATTATAACACTCTCTAGTTATATAGCATCTTTCACCCAAGAATTTCAGAACACTCTGGAAACATTAACTCATTCATTCTCATGGTGTCCTGTGTGGTAGGTTGATATGCTGCTTTTAAAAAGGAAAAATCTGAAACATAAATCAATTAATTAACTTGCCCCTGGAGTAATAGGCTTCTGGCTAAGTACCTAAACTAATTATCTGGGTAATTAAGGAAAATGAATGTCATGCAGGGTCCAAGTTGTTTCAGTAAGTCAAATAAGACCCATATTCCACTTTTGTTGATCTAAGAATATTTTGAAAGATACACAATATCATTTACATAGATGCTCCTTCCAGTAGTACAGAAATCAATCTCTCAAAATTTCCTGGACTGCCATGGGTAAAGAATTCTTCACTTTATGACTAGCATTGAGTAATGAGCCTCTTCTCAAAATTGAGCAAATCTGGAGTCTTGATAGAAGTCAATTTCCTAGATAGAAATCAAGTTAAGCTGCCTAGATCTAGTACTATTCTAGCATAGGCTTTGATAACCTGGGTCATCTACACATCATGATGAATTATTAGCAAATAACTCTGGTGAAGGTTAACTAGAAATACTTTAATATTTGGGAAACAGAATGACATGGTGGGAAATCGTTCATCATTTGCTTTTTAAGACAATCAATGACATCACGGGGTGATGTCTTGAACTGTGTGTGAACTGGATTTTACTGAGGCAGAGTTGCACAAAGTTATAAGTCTCACTCTCTCTTCTACAGTCATTGAAGTTCAGTAGTAAAACAAAAATCAAGATGGCTGGTGATGACCTAGGATGAAAAGGATGAGCCAGCATCTTTGATTTCTGACCAGGTGCTAAGTACTCCATAATGCATGTGGGTTTCAGACACCTTCGTGGCCATTGGAAAAAATTGGAAAATAGACTTGCTCTGAAGTCAGAGGACTTATGTTTAATTTATACCTTAGATACTTATTACCTCTGTCTCCTTGAGCAAATCATTTAGTCTGGGTTCCGGGGGACCAGTTTTTTTTTTTTCTTCTGTAAAATGAGAATACTGAACTCAACCATCTTGTGGCTTTCTATCTTTGATCTTATCTCATCAATGTGCAATCTCTTTCGACCAATTCCTGATTCTTCCTATTCTAATGAGATACCAAAGAAGATCTGACATGCAACAAGAATGCCAGGAAAGCAATGAACTGAAAGAGTAACTAATAATGTTTTTAAATTACAAACTTTAAAGCACATGGAAATGTAAATCATTCTTGTTATTATGTACTATGATAGTACCAACGAATGAACCAGCCAACTCTACTAATCCTCTTTCCATCTTCAAAACTGCTGAGATCAGAAATGTCAAGCATGTGGCATTTGGGCAATATTATGATTGGCATTCTTGAGCAAAGCCTAAAACAGACTAAAATATAATTGGGAAATATTTAACCAAGGAAATAAAAATACAATAGAATATGGATAATGTTAATATGTGCTTTTTTTAAGTCAATATGCTATTGGCATGAATACTTAGGCACAATTTAGTGACAAGCTTCTATTTCAATTTGACACCACTGTTTATTCCAAAGATTAGTTCTGGAGAGGAATCAACTTTGAATATGCTCCTGTACAATCCAAACTTTGTGAAAGAAAATGGTTTTAGGGGAGACATTGAGGGAAACTGGAATTAATGCACAGTGCCTAGAACATAGTATTTAATAACTTGTTTGCTAAGTGATTGGTCAATTAGTATTGACAAATATAATTGATCTTCCCAAAGCATGTCTGACCACATTTCTCACAAACATTGAATAAACTCCAGTCATTCCCCAAATAGCTCCAAGATCAAATATAAATGCTCTGTTTGGCTTGTGAAGTCCTTCATAATCTTCCTATATACAGACACAACTTTCCAGTCTTCTTACACCTTATACCCCCCACCTATTCTACCTTCCAATGACCCTGACTGCCTTCCTCTTCCTTATACTAGAGGATCTTTTCTTCTAGGGTTTTCCACCAACTATCCCTATACCATCCCTTCCTCATCTTCTCCCCCTGGCCTTCCTGGATTACTTAGGCTTCAACTAAAACCCCACTTTCTAAAGGAAGTTTTTCTTGAACTCCCTTAATGTCAGTGGAATTATCTGAGATTCTCTCCAATTTATCCTTCATATATTTTGTTTCATGCTGTCTCCCTATTAGGTCTTGAGAAAAGGGACTTTTTTTTCCTTTTGCCTTTCTTTATATTCTTAAGGTTTGGCACAGTGCTTGGCACATAGTAGGCACAAATGGCAAAAAAAAGGAGGAAAATAGCATCATAATTATCTGATGCAGGAAAAGGGGGGAAATAAACATAAAGACAAAATAATTGAAATTCATATTATGCTAATGAAAGAGGAAAAATGGAAAAGGGAGGAAAGAGAGAGGAAGAGAAAGTAGAAAGTATATTAATGAGCTAGATGATGTTACACAGGGAAATAAGAAATAAAAATGTCATGTGGTGGTAGTTGTTTCAGTCTTACCAACTCTTTGTGACCTCATTTGGGTTTTTTTGGGCAAGGATACTAGAGTGCTTTGTCATCTCCTTCTCCAGTTCACTTACAGATGAGGAAACTGAGGCAAACAGGTTTGAGTAATTTGTGCAAGGTCACATAGCTAGTAAGTGTCTTAGGCCAGATTTGAACTCTAATACTCCTGACTCCAGGACTGGCATGGCATTCTATTATGCCACCCAGCTACCCCTTCTCTGCCAGTTATTTTTGGAAAAAGAAAAAAAAACCATCTGTAAAATTAGAATATTCAACCAGTTCTTCTCTAAGGCTCCTTCCAGATCTGGGTCAGGTCAAGTTAACATTGCATATGGTAACTGGTTATCACACAACCTGGTTGAACAAAATTCTGATTGGATTTGCAGACAACTAACTCATCTTGTTCTTCATCATTACCCTAACAGATCTTTGCCCTGATCCCAAATAGGGTACTCCCCTTACCCTCTTTCTGAGCTTTCTTTTATGTTTTCTTCTTCCTTTAAAATGTGTCAGGAGAGCTGTCCCCTAATATATAGCATGCAAGTATTATGTGACTCAAAGGGAGAAAAACTAGACATCTCTAATCTCTTTTCCCCCACCCCTCTCCAAGGGAGACTTTATTTCCTACCAAGAGGGGAAGCAGGAATTGGAACGCAAGGCCATTCTGTTCTTCTTGAAGAGATGGGGTACTAGGGTAGATTTAAATCTATCTGCTTCCTTAAGTAGGGGACTCAGTTTTCAGATTCAAACTAACTTCTGATTGTTGTTTCAAAATTGCTGAGGAAGATAGATCCCGAGCTCTATATCTGAGGTTTGATCCCTTTCCCACAAATATACTAGTTCCAGAATGAACACAAATAGTGAATAGAAAAGAAATCCATTTACTCAATTCAATAACAAAAAAGAAAATCAGAGAAGGTTTACACAAGAAAATAAATATAAACAATACAAGGCGAAGGTGCTCTAATCCTGGCAACAAGACAACTCAGTTCAGCTAAGAGAGAGAATTCTAGATCTAACTCAAAGGAAAATTTATTAGTCTCTAGTGTAGCAAGCTGGGGATAGGGTCATAATTGAGACTGACAGCTCTTCTCACATCTTCCCAGAGTTTATTTTTCTTAGCAACCTGAAGTGGCTTTGGTTTCATCCATCTTCCCTCTTGAAGCTGGAAGTCAGAAGTGTCTAAAGTCATAAGTGACTCAAAGTTTAAAAAGAATTTGAAACTTAAAAAGAACTTTAAAAGACTGTCAAGCTAGAAGAGGATCCAAAGAAAAATTGAAGAGCTCTTCTTTTTCCTGGACAGTTTCACCCTGCCCTTCATACAGGTACAGGGTATTGATCTCCACCAATAAGAAAAGTCTCATGCTGTGAAGAAGTATACTTTGAAGGCTTTGAGAGTGGGATTACACCCTTACCTAAGCTTCTTGGGGTCTTTTTGCTTTTATTTGTATTCCCAGACTTAGCACAATACCTGATACATAATAAATGGTTATTGAAGACTTGGGGTGGAAAATGCCATCTGCATTCAGAAAGAGAACTATGGAGACTAAATGTAGATCAATTTTCACCTTTTTTGTAGTTTATTGCTTGGGGTTTTTTTCTTTCTCATGTTTTTTTTTTTTCCTTTTGATCTGATTTTTCTTGTACAACATGATAAACAAGGAAATATGTTTAAAAGAACAGCACATATTTATCTTATATGGGATTGCTTGCTGTCTTGGGGAGGAAGAAAAATTTGAAACACAAAGTTTAACAAAAATGAATGTTGAAAATTATCTTTACATGTCTTTGGGAAAATAAAATACTACTGAAGAAGATAAGAAAAGATGTTATCATTATATAAATGCTAATTTTAACAAATAAAAATTATATATGGAAATAATAAAAAATAGATGAATAAATGGTTATTGACTGACTGATTTTGTCCATATACTCATGGTGTCAACAATGTTAAAAATCTACTTGTGTTTGTTGTAGTTCAGTTGTTTTTCAGTCATATCTGACTCTTCATGACCCCATTTGAGGTTTTCTTATCAAAGATACTGGAGTGGTTTATCCTTCCCCTCTCCAAGCTCACTTTACAGATGAGGAAGCTGAGCCAAACAAGGTTAAATGACTTGTGCAGGGCTAGTAAGTGTCTGAGACCAGATTTGAATTCAGGAAGACAGTCTTCCTAGCTTCAGACCTGGCACTCTATCCACTACACCACTTAGCTGCCCTTCTACTTGTATTAGTGGTAATTTTTAATTTTTTTTAATGTATGGTTGACTGAAAATCCTTTCTGATAAAACCAACCCTGAGGCATGATAAATTGTAACCTCCTGGGGGCTTTAAGCTTAAAAAATAGATCTTTAGGAGGAGAAGAAAACAGTACTAGACTATCACTCCATCTCCTACTGGAACCTATGTGATATTCAAGGAGGACTAACACCTCAGGTGTGGGGGCTTGCTGAGCCGTTTTCAGGGCTGCTCATCCACCTTTGTTGTCTATCTGGCACTCACCTGTGGCTGCAAAAAACTATAGCCCACAGCAGCCACACCCTGGTAAACCATCTCAGCAGGCAGAATAAACCAGATTGAGGGTGAGCAATGGGCCTCAAACCCTGATGGTGAGTTAGGTGGGTGACTACCCCAAACATATGAAGAGTCCCTCCCACCAGAATGGGCCGGTGAGAACAATTTGTTCCAATAGCCATAAAGACAGCTGAAACTGGTGCCATGGAGCCCTGAGAGCTTGGTCAGACATCAAAGATGCCAAGGGCATCCACAGCATCCCGGGACATCCCCAGTCATGCTGATTTTTGCCTTGTCACTGGATTTGGATGACTCTGGAAGAGAAAGAATGAGGCTGAAGAGTTTGTGCAACTCTATCTCACTTAAATCCCAGTTACTTACTAGTCATGACATCACCCATGCTATCAGTGCTCCTCTTCAGAAACAAAACACAGATAACAAGAGGTTCCTCAAGTGTCTTGGTGAATTTTTCTGATACTTCTTCCCTGCAAAATTTAAAGAAATATGGAGTCAGAGAGTCGACATAATGGGAAACATCCTATAAAATCACCATGACAAATCATTACCTAAATAATTGCAATTACAGGGAGCTCTCTATCTTCTGAATTGTCCTGTTCCAAGTTCAGATAAGAAGGTTTTCTTAATATCAAGCAAAAATTTGCCTCTCTTCCAGTTCTGCCTGGTGTTCATTGTTTTGACTTCTTTAGCAAAGCTAAATAAGTCTAATTTCTCTTCTTTATTATTTCTCTTTAAATACTTGAAAATAGTCATTTTTCCTGTTCCCGACTGTTTTCTTTTATCAGACTAACTCACCTCTAGTTCTTTCAACAAATCCTCATATGCAATGGACTTGAAACCAATTATGATTCTGGTTATACTTTCTAGCAAGCATAACCAGGCCAGAAACTGAGAAAGTATAAGGGGGGGTTAATCCCTCAAGGTGTTCTGGTGATGTGTGTGTGTGTGTGTGTGTGTGTGTGTGTGTGTGTGTGTGTGTGTGTTCTGGCTCTACCTTTAGAACAAATACTCCTCTGTAAAAGCTAATCTTACTATTACAAGTGATTAAATGGAACTATTATTACTTGGACTCCTAAAATTTTAGAAACACAATGTGTGGGAACTTGAGCCAGTCACAGAGAGAAAAAAGATCCTCCAAGCTGCTTCTCTGGGGATGGCTGAAATAAGAGACCTGGTCCTCAGACACTTGGGGATCAGAGAAGCACTATTACACTTACATTATACATTTGTGGAGTATAGCAGGACTACAACCTTCATTCATTCTGAGCACTGTTTGTATTGATTCAGTTCAATATTTACATCGGTCATTTTGGCTACCCTGTCACAAAAAAATCAGGAGGGAGTCCTTACCAGGTCTATGCAAAAACACCAAGATGGAAAACATTGTGTACAGGGAGCAACAAGAAGGTTAATTTGGCTAAAAATTAGAATGTGTGAAACTATAGCATGCTATAGAGACTGGAAATGTAAGCTGGAGGTAGATTATTAAAAGATGCTCTTAAGAAGAATTTTTATTTCATCCTAGAGACAAGAGGAAGATCTTTGAAGCTTCTTGAGTGGTAGAATAATATGGTCAGGCCTTTACTTTAAAAATATCAAACAAACTGACAAGTAAACTAGAGAGGAGAGAGAATCAAAGTTGGAAGAATAATTTAGAAGCTATTGTTCAGGTGATGAAGGTCTGAATTATAATAATAAAATGAGCTGGAGAAAGAAAGGGCAAACCATTCCACTATCTTTGCCAAGAAAACCCCAAATAGGTTACAAATAGACACAACCAAAATAAATACACAAATTTAAAAAAATACTAGAATCTAAGAGATTCAAAGAAAACTAAGATACTATCCTTACTTGTAAGGAGTTTATAAAGTCAAGTCACTTACACCACTAAACATGCAAGGAGAGGAAGCAATTTCTTGCAAAAGTGAACAAATAAAGTACATTCCTCCAATCACAAT
Organism: Myrmecobius fasciatus; assembly: GCA_023553655.1. Taxonomy (NCBI): domain Eukaryota; kingdom Metazoa; phylum Chordata; class Mammalia; order Dasyuromorphia; family Myrmecobiidae; genus Myrmecobius; species Myrmecobius fasciatus. The sequence goes on along the minus strand of JAJPUD010000608.1, from coordinate 279,644 downwards.
AATGAAATATACAAGCATTTTAAACTTGAGATTTGATTTCAAAAGCCACACCATGACTTGTGTTCTTCCCTGAGATACATCTCTCTCTCTGTCTCTCTCTGCCTCTCTCTCTCTTCCTCTCTCTCTCTCTCTCTCTGTGTCTCTGTCTCTCTCTGTCTCTCTGTCTGTCTGTCTCTGTCTGTCTCTGTCTCTCTGTTTCTCTCTCTCTCTCTCTGTTTCTCTCTCTCTCTCTCTCTCTCTCTCTCTCTCTCTCTCTCTCTCTCTCTCTCTCTCTCTCTCTCTCTCTCTGATACTGCCATTAGGGCACTGTAGGAGAACGCCTCTGAGTTACTTTCATATGAAGGCATATTAAAAGATGGCATTTCCCCCCTTCTTTTTAGGAATTTAGAGATGGATAACTTTAAAATATATGAACTTGTTTAGTTAAATTCTCCTAGAGGAATGAATGTCCAATGAAGTACAAAATGAATAATTTTGATTACGATTACATTAAATTTAAAAGATTTTGCTCTTTATAAAGGCAATGCAACCAAGGGAAGTAGAAAGGAAGCAAAAAGCTGAGAAACAATTGTTACAGAATTGTTTCTGATAAAGATTTGATTTCTAAAATATAAAGAGAACTGATTGAGTAAAATTTATAAAAATACAAGTCATTCCCCAATTGACAAATGGTCAAAGAATACGAACAGGCAATTTTCCAGATGAAAAAAATTAAAGTTAGCTATAATCACATGAAAAAATACTTTAAATCATTATTGATTAAAGAAATGCAAATGAAAACAACTCTGAGGTACTTCCTCATACCTATCAGTTTGGCTAAGATGACAGAAAAGGAAAATGATAAATGTTGAAGAGGATGTGAGAAAATTGTAACACCAATGCATTGTTGGTGGAGTTGTGAACTGATCCAGCCATTCTGGAGAGCAATTTGGAACTATGCTATAAAATTTTATATACCCTTTGATTCAGCAATAACACTACTAGTTATGTATCACAATATCATAAAAATGGAAAAAGACCCATATGTACCAAAATGTTTGTAGCAGCTCTTTTGTGGTTAGCAAAGAATTAGAAATTAAAGGGATGACTAGCAATTGGGGCATAGCTGAATACACTGTGGTACTGAATGTAATGGGATCTTCTTGTTCTATAAGAAATGATGAGCAGGGGGCAGCTAGGAGTGGGTAGAGTACCAGTCCTGAAGTCAGGAGGACCTGAGTTCAAATCTGGCCTCAGACATTTAACATTTCCTAACTGTGTGAACCTAGGCAAGAATTGCCTCAGGAAAGAAAGAAAGAAAGAAAGAAAGAAAGAAAGAAAGAAAGAAAGAAAGAAAGAAAGAAAGAAAGAAAGAAAGAAAGAAAGAAAGAAAGAAAGAAAGAAAGAAAGAAAGAGAGAAAGAGAGAAAGAGA
>JAJPUD010000608.1:256245-278132 GCA_023553655.1 Myrmecobius fasciatus | reverse complement strand
AAAGAAAGAAAGAAAGAAAGAAAGAAAGAAAGAAAGGAAGAAAGAAAGAAAGAAAGCAGAACCAAGAGAATATCGGACACAATAACAGCAACATTGTGGGGATGATGAACTTTGATAGACTTCTTTCTTCTCTGCAATGCAACGACCTAAGACAATTCCAAAAGACTCATGATGAAAAATACTATCCAGAAAAAAAAGTACCAAGTCTAAATGCAGTTTAAGGGTTCTGATAAAGGCCTCATTTCTAAAATATTTAGAGAATTGACTCAAATTTATAAGAATCCAAGCCATTCTCCAATCAATAAATGGTCAAAGGATATGAAAAATTTTCAAATGAAGAAATTAAAATTATCTCTAGTCATATGAAAAGGTGCTCCAAATCACTATTGATCAGAGAAATGAAAATTAAAACAACTCTGAGATACCACTACACATCTGTCAGATTGGCTAAAATCTCAGGAAAAGATAATGACCAATGTTGGAGGGAATGTGGGAAAACTGGGATACTGATACATTGTTAGTGGAACTGTAAACAGATCTAACCATTCTGGAGAAAATTTGGAACTATGCTCAAAAACCTATCAAACTGTGCATACCCTTTGATCCAGCAGTGTTTCTATTGGGCTTATATCCCAAAGAGATCTTAAAAGAAGGAAAGGGACCCACATGTGCAAAAATGTTTGTGGCAGCCCTTTTTGTAGTGGCAAGAAACTGGAAACTGAGTGGATGCCCATCAATTGGAGAATGGCTGAACAAATTATGGTATATGAATGTTATGGAATATTATTGTTCTGTAAGAAACGACCAGCAGGATAATTTCAGAGAGGCCTGGAGAGACTTGCATGAACTGATGCTAAGTGAAATGAGCAGAACCAGGAGATCATTATACACGGCAACAACAATACTATATGATGATCAATTCTGATGGACATGGTTCTCTTCAACAATGAGATGTTTCAAACCAGTTCCAATTGTTCAGTGATGAAGAAAGTCATATACACCCAGAGAGAGGCCTGTGGGATTTCAGTGTGGACCACAGCATAGCATTTTCACGCTCTCTGTTGACGTTTGCTTACATTTTGTTTTCCTTCTCAGGTTTTGTTTTTTATCTTGTAGATCCCATTTTTCTTGTACAGAAAGATAGCTGTATAAATATGTATACATATATTGTATTTGTCATATATTTTAACATAGGTAACATGTATTGGACTACCTGCCATCTAGAGGAGGGGTGGAGGAAAGAGAAAAATTTGGAACAGAAGGCTGTGCAAGGATCCATGTTGAAAAATTACCCATGCATATGTTTTGCAAATAAAAAGCTTTAAAAACAAAAAAGTCTAAATGCAGATAAAAGCATACTATTTTCACATTTTGGGGTTTTTCTTTCTCTTAGTTTTTCTCTTTTTTCCAATTTTTTTTCACAACATAACTAATGTGGAAATATATTTAATATGCTCATGTATAATCTATATCAGATTGCTTACCATCTTGGGAAGAGGAGAGAAGAGGGAAGAAAAAAAATGGAATTCAAGATCTTATAATAAATGAATGTTGAACACTAACTTTACATTTAACTGGAAAACATAAAACACTATTAAGTAGAAGGGGGCAGGAAGGAATGTTTATACTCAGCCAATTTTAAATATCTCTTATACTACCTCTCTAAAGAACTTTAAATGATTTTGAAAGCTAAGAGAAAGCAATAAACTATTTTCTCAGTCAAGGCTTCCTGGCTAGGATTAAAAAGTTAATTTTACATTACAGATTTTTAATTTTCACAGGCAGTCCTTTATGTTAAGAATGTCAATCCAAGATTTAGGCTATATAATATTCTAATAACTAAGATAACACTTCCAAATATGGAGACTATGGCATTGAAGCAAAAATCACTAAATACTCAAAGAGTTTGAACAAAATACTTTGCATTTGCAGGATGACTATTTTTAAAAATTCTATTTTATCTTATTTTCAACTCCAAAATTCTCTCTCTTTGTCCCTTCCTTGCTCCACTCATAAAGAAGGGAAAAAACATAAAGCCTGGTACAAATAGGTATAGATAAGCAAAATAAATTAGGAGAAGTAGGAGGAAAAAGAAGGAAGAGAAAGAGAAGGAAAATGAGGAGGAGAAATAAAAGAAAATGTAATGAAATCCATTTTTAAATGTGCTCCCCAAAATCCTTTCCTTTCTCTGTCATTTCCCAGATGAATGAGAATAGGTCTTGGTATAAGAAATTAATAAACTGTAAGCAACCAAGTCTGTTTTTACTTGAGCCCTCCCTGCCAGATACATTAGAAATCAAAGATCTTCCTGAACTCCTGGTGTCAGCACACTGAAACTTCTCCTTGAATTTTTGAGTGAAATTTGAAAATGTTCTGAAGTGGAATGGTCAAGAATTAATGGTTTAGCTTTTTTTTTTTTTTACAATTTCATGCATGTAAGATACAGGTATAAATATTTACATGTATGTAATGTGCCTATCTGCCAAAATTAGCAGACCTTTTTTACCCTCCAGATCTATAATTTCATTTTGATATGATCCCAAACTGAGTCTATTTTATAGTCTTATAAAATTGCCTGAAACTAAGTTTCAACAGATGAGTTGTCTTTCTAAATTATCAGAAGTTTCTGTCCTAGGAGTCCCTCTATATACATATAGATAGCTAGATAGATAAATAGATATGTATAACCAGATAAATGCACACATACATACATACACATGAGAGAATGTACATATGCATGAGAGAAACGTGTGTCTATCTAAAAGGATCATTTGCTTGCTTCCTCATTGTGGGGAAACACAGATCTCTCATTACAGCTGACCCTTCCACAGAGAACAGACTGTAAAATCAGGCTACAAGACTTAGAAGCAGAAAAACATACTAGATGCATAAAGTTGTCATGCTCATATAAGTTCATAAGAATAAAAATCCTAGATTGTTACACAGTTTTGTTGACTTTTTCTAAAAAAAAAAAAATAATAATAAGGAATAAAACTATTTAGTCATTTCTTAAGGGGAGAATGATTAAATTTACAAACATCCAAAACACATGAGATGCTATGTAGACTAACCCTACTCCCTGTTTGCCTCCAAACATTATTCCATTCAGATTTCCCCCCATCATGACCACCCACCATCCCCATATTGCCTGCATCAAAGCTGTCAATATAATTTAGTATGTAATCATACTTTCTTTTACTTTCAGTTTATAAAAGTTCCCTGGAGAAAGACTTATTCAGTTCTTTGCTTAGCAAATGGCATGTCAAAAAACCTGCACACATTTACCCCACTTTATAAATAACAACTCAAGCAGACCTCAGAATGCATTTACTTTTAATGCCATTTCTTATGGAAGGTCTTAACTTCGAGCCTTCACTGTTTTGTTTCCTTGTCAAATTCAACCATGTAATATAAACTTTTTTTTTCTTAGGGCAAACATCTTATAATTTCCCTCCTTTGAAAAATGTGCATATGCATGATGCACACAAAACAACAACAAAAACATAAACAGACCATGCAAGGTATTTTGATTATATTCTTAAGTGCTGAAAAATACACCAGCATTTAACTAAAAATACAGTACCTCCGAGTAGACTCCAAGGTACTGTAACATACAATGAACAGTGTGTAGGGTCCCTCCACAACAGATGGCTCATGTGAAGTCTTGTTTATGTGGGGAAGCTGGAGGTCAAGACCTCCAAGGAGAAATTGCCACAGTAACAAGTCAATCCTAAAACTTACTGAAGTGGATAGGGAGCCCCTCTCAAAGAGTAGCCAATAATAAAATCCAGGTGGTGGGCAAACCCATCGAAAAGCCACAAGGTTGAATTAAAGTTTTTGCAGAGGTGAAAATAGGTTTGGAAGTCTTTTTTCTTACTTTCAAATTTTTCTCCAGTAGACTCTAGCTTCGTCATTTATTTTTACCATGCACTAACCATTTTAACATTTTTGAAGATGAAATTAAATTACAGAAAGCTTTTTAGGGTGATAGAATTTCAAAAGGATTTGGTGTTGTCTACATTTTAAAAGAAACAAGCTTTGTTTTTGTCAATGGTAGGTGTTCTGTAAAAGATTTTTTTCCTTGATGGGAGCTCAAGTTATAGTCCTAGATAACAGCAACACAGAGTAATAGCACTTTGCCAACAATCTTACTTTTTTGCGGCTACATGGCAGCAGAAGTCACTGTGATTTGCACATAGATTTAATTTTATTTTTTCATGGAACAAAATAAGACTACATTACCCTCATAGGTAGTAAACCTATTGACCTTGGTCACATTAACACCTTGCTCTAACCAACTGAGCTACTATCATTGTATGCTTTAATCTCTTTTGATGTTCTATTACAAATTGCTCATTTAGAGTAGGTGAAACAACAAATCACAATGGACAACTTCATCTAAGAGAATAATAATGATGAAACAACATACCAAATTTGTGGGATGCAGTCAAAGCAGTTCTTAGGGGAAATTCTATATCTCTAGATGCTTACTTGCATAAAATAGAGAAAGAGAAAGAAGATCAGTGAGTTGGGCTTGCAACTAAAAAGCTAGAAACAGAAAAAATTAAAACTAAATACTAAATTTGAAATTCTGAAGATAAAAGGGGAAATGAATAAAATTGAAAGTAAGAAAACTAATGAGCTAATAAACAAAACTAAGAGTTAGTTTTATGAAAAAACCAACAAAATAGATAAATCTTTAGTTAATTGATTAGGAAAAGGAAAGAGGAAAATCAAATTGTTAGTCTCAAAAATGAAAAGGGAGAACTTTCCACCAATGAAGAGGAAATCAGAGCAATAATTAAGAGTTATTTTGCCCAATTATATGTCAATAAATCTGATAATCTAAGTGAAATGGAGGAATGCTTACAAAAATATAGATTGCCCAGATTAACAAAAGAGGAAATAAATTATTTAAATAGTCCTATTTTAGAAAAAGAAATTGGACAAAGCTATTAATCAATTTCCTAAGAAAAAATCTCCAGGACCAGATAGATCTACATGTGAATTCTACCAAACATTTAAAGAAAAATTAATTCCAATACTATCGAAACTATTTGAAAAAATAGGGAAAGGATGCTACCATATTCCTTTTACGGCACAGACATAGTGCTGATTCTAAAAGCAGGTAGGTCAAAACAGAAAAAGAAAATTATAGGCCAATTTCTCTAATGACTATTGATGCAAAAATATTAAATAAAATATTAGCAAAGAGATTACAGCAAGTCATCCCTAGGATAATACACCCTAACTAAGTAGGATTTATACCAGGAAGGCAAGACTGATTTAATATTAGGAAAACCATTAGCATAATTGACTATATCAATAACCAAACTAACAAAAATCATGTAATTATCTCAATAGATGCAGGGGAAAAAATTAATAAAATCCAACACCTATTCGAATTTAAAACACTAGAGAGTATAGGAATAAATAGAGTTATAATTTAAATATCAGTAGCATCTATTTAAAATCATCAGCAAGGATCATATGTAATAGGGACAAACTAGAACCATTCCCAATAAGATCAGGAGTGAAACAAGGTTGCCCACTATCACCATTACTATTCAATATTGTATTAGAAGTGTTAGCTTTGGCAATAACAGAAGAAAAAGAGATTAAAGGAATTAGATAATGAGGAAACCAAATGATCATTCTTTGCAGATGATATGATGGTATACTTAGAGAATCCTACAGAATCAACTAAAAAACTACTAGAAACAATTCACAACTTTAGCAAAGTTGCAGGATACAAAATAAATCCACAGAAATCATCAGCATTTTTATATATTACCAACAAAGTCCAGAAGCAAGAGATACAAAGGGAAATTTCATTTAAAATAATTGTATATAATATAAAATAATTGGGAGTCTACCTGCCAAGGCAAAGTCAGGAACTATATGAACACAATTACAAAACACTTTCCACACAAATAAAGTCAGATCTAATCAACAGAAAAAATATCAAGTGCTCATGGATAGGCTGAGCTAATATAATAAAAATTACAATACTACTTAAATTAATCTACTTATTCAGTGCCATACCAATCAAACTCCCAAGAAATTATTTTACAGAGCTAGAAAAAATAATTAAAAAGTTCATCTGGAAGGACAAAAGGTCAAGAATTTTTAAAAATTAATGAAAAAATGCAAATGAAAGTGACCAAGCTATATCAGACCTAAAACTATATTATAAAGCAGCAGTTATCAAAACCATTTGGTACTGGCTAAAAAATAGAGTAGTGGATCAGTGGAATAGAATAGGATCTTAGGACAAAATAGCCAATAAGTATAGCAATCTAGTGTGTGACAAACCCAAAGACCCCAACTTTTGGGATAAGAACTCACTATTTGACAAAAACTGTTGAGAAAATTAGAAATTAGTATGGCAGAAACTGGGCATTGATCCACACCTAACACCATATACCAATATAAGGTCAAAATGAGTTCATGATTTAGACATAAAGGGTGATAATATAAGTAAATTAGAAGAGCAAAGAATAGTTTACCTCTCAAATCTCTGGAAAAGGAAAGAATTTGTGGCCAAAGAAAAACTGGAGTACATTATTGAACACAAAATAGATAATTTTGATTATATTAAGTTGAAAAGTTTTTGTACAAACAAAACCAATCCAGACAAGAGTCGAAAGGAAGCAATAAACTGGGGGGAAAATTTTACATTCAAGGGTTCTGATAAAGGTCTGATTTCTAAAATATGTAGAGAATTGACTCAAATTTATAAAAATTCAAATCACTCTCCAATTGATAAATGGTCTAAAACAGATAATTTTCAGATGAAGAAATTAAAAACATTTCTAGTCATTTGAAAAGGTGCTCTAAATCACTGTTGATCAGAGAAATGCAAATTAAGACAACTCTGAGATACCACTACATACCTCTCAGATTGGCTAAAATGGCAGGAAATTTTTTGAATGTTGGAGGGGATGTGGGAAAACTAGGACACTAATATAGTGTTGGTGGAACTGTGAACGGATCCAACCATTCTGGAAAGCAGAATGAATCAATTTGGGAGAAAACTTACAAAGAGTTATCAAATTGTGCATACCCTTTGACACAGCAGTGTTTCTATTGGGCCTATATCCCAAAGAGATCTTAGAGGAGGGAAAGGGCCCCACATGTGCAAAAATGTTTGTGACAGCCCTTTTTGTAGTGGCTAGAAACTGGAAACTGAATGGATGCCCATCAGTTAGAGAATGGCTGAATAAATTATGGTATATGAATGTCATGGAATATTATTGTTTTGTAAGAAACAATTAGCAGGATGATTTCAGAGAGGCCTGGAGAGACTTACATGAACTGATGCTGAGTGAAATCAGCAGAACCAGGAAATCATTGTACAAGGCAATATCAATATTATATAATGATCAATTCTTTTTTTTTATTAAAGCTTTTTATTTGTATAACATATGTATGTGTAGTTCCCCAGCATTGATCTTTACCAAGCTCTCCATTACAAATTTTACTCCCAGTCCCCTCCCCTCCCCTAGATGGCAGGAAGGCCACTACATGTTAATAATGTTTAAATAATTGACAAGTTGTGCAAGAAAAATCCTGTCTACAAGAAAAAAAAAGAAAATCAGAGAAAGGAAACACAATGCAAGCAAACCTCAATAGAGAGCAATTCTGATGTATGTAGCTCTTCTCAACAATGAAATGATTGAAACCAATTCCATTGATCTTATGATGAAGAGAGCCATCTACATTTAGAGAGAGGACTGTGGGAACTGAATGTGGATCACAACAAAGTATTTTCACTCCTTTTGCTGTTGTTTGCTTGCATTTTGCTTTCTTTCTCTTTTTTTTTCTATTTGATCTGATTTTTCTTGTGCAGCATGATAATTGTATAAATATGTATATATATATATTGGATTTAACATATATTTTAACATGCTTAACGTATATTGGATTACTTACTATCAAGGGGGGAGGGAAGTGAGGGAAAATTTGGAACACAAGGTTTTGCAAGGTTGAAAAATTATCCATGTATATGTTTTGAAAATAAAAAGCTTTAAAAAAATTGTTCATTAGTGCACACTACTAATGGCTATCAAATTCAGTGCTGTGACACGGGGGGGAAAACAGCTTAAAGGCAGAATGATTCAGTAGAAAACATATGGAATATGAGTCAAAGTACCTTAGTCCAAATAGCATTTGCAATTTGATGTGTTTTCATCAGGGCTACAGAAGCAGCAGTATTTTGACACAAAAGAAAAAAATTTATGTTTTAGTATTTAGAGAGTTTCTGTGGTTTAAAATCTACTGATGTACCTTTTTGATTCATTCAGCATTTATTAAGACCTACTGTGTGCCAGAAAATGTACTAGGTATAGAAGATATAAGGAAAAAAACGAAATAGCACCTGACCTCAAAGAGTTTATAAACTATTGATTGAGAAACAAGGAGCACACTGATAACTAAATCCAAAAATATTACAAAGTAAATACAAATTCATTTGGGAGTGGAAAGAAGCAACAACTGAGATCAGAGAAGTACCATATAAGAGGGGCCTTTGAACTAAACCTTGAAAGAAATTAGGAACTCTTATTTAGGACAGAGATCATAGACTGACATAGGTAGTTAAAATCCTTTCCTCAAACCTACAGAACTTTCAAAAACATTTCCTGTCTCCTAAAATCCCCCTGAGCCACATAATTTAGCAATTTAACCATCCTTGCATGGATTTATGTATGTCCTCTCCATTCTTAAATCCCAAATTATTTACTTTATTTTACACTTGCCCTGAAACACTGAATCTTCTTAGTCCAAAATCTGGAAGAAAGCTTTGGGGAAGCAATTCTAGGGCTTGAGCAAATCAAGTGTTTAAATGGTATCTGGGGGAACTTTTATTCCCTTAATATGCCTAGGTAGTTAGTTGCCATTCACATTTATGGACTGAGTCCACAATGAAATGATTTCTATGGCATTTAAATTTTTTCCTACTTATGTCTTTAAGTTGAACCACCCAAATGCTAAGGTAATATAAAATCCGCACCCTGAACAGTCCCAGTGGTATGAGAACATTGTAGTGTGATTCAATCAAGAAAGATCATTTGAAATTTAGGCTGCACTCAGAGAGGTAAAGTATACCAAACCAGGGAAGTGATAATACGCCTATATATCTTTTCTTTTCAGACTATAATGTTCAATTCTGGGCACAAAATTTTAGAAAGTAAATCAATAAACTAGCAAGTGTCCAGAGGAGGGCCAAAAGAATGGTGAAGCAGTTCTAGTTTGTATCATATGAGGACTGAAAAAAACTAGGGTTATTTAACCCAGTGAAGGAAAAAACTTAAAAGAACATGTGTGCCTTCCAATATTTGTTATGGGAGAGGAATTTGCTTGTTTCAGATAAGGTCAAAATGGATTCATGATCTAGACATAAAGAATGATATTATAAACAAATTAGAAGAACATAGGACAGTTTACCTCTCAGATCTGTGGAGGAGGAAGGAATTTGTGACCAAAGAAGAACTACAGATCATTATTAATCACAAAATAGATAATTTTGACTATATCAAGTTAAAAAGGTTTTGTACAAACAAAACAAATTCAAACAAGATTAGAAGGGAAGCAATAAACTGGAAAAATATTTTTACATTCAAAGGTTCTGACAAAGGCCTCATTTCTAAAATATAAAGAGAATTGACTCAAATTTATAAGAATTCAAGCCATTCTCCAATAGATAAATGGTCAAGGGATATGAACAGACAATTTTCAGATGATGAAATTAAAACTATTTGTAGTCATATGAAAAGTTGCTCCAAATCACTATTGATCAGAGAAATGCAAATTAAAACAACTCTGAGGTACCACTACACACCTGTCAGATTGGCTAAGATGACAAGAAAAGATAATGACAAATGCTGGAGGGATGTGAGAAAACTGGGACACTGATACATTGTTGGTGGAACTGTGAACAGATCCAACTATTCTGGAGAGCAATTTGGAGCTATGCTCAAAAAGTTATTAAACTGTGCATACCCTTTGACCCAGCAGTGTTTCTATTGGGCCTATATCCCAAAGAGATCTTAGAGGAGGGAAAGGGACCCACATGTGCAAGAATGTTTGTGGCAGCCCTTTTTGTAGTGGCTGGAAACTGGAAACTGAATGGATGCCCATCAAGTTGAGAATGGCTGAATAAATTATGGTATATGAATGTTATGGAATATTATTGTTCTGTAAGAAACGACCAGCAGGATGATTTCAGAGAGGCCTGGAGAGACTTGCATGAACTGATGCTGAGCGAAATGAGCAGAACCGGGAGATCATTATACACAGCAACAAGACTATACAATGATCAATTCTGATGGATATGGTTCTCTTCAACAATGATGTGATTCAAACCATTTCCTATTGTTCAGTGATGAAAAGTCATATACATCCAGAGAGAGGCCTGAGGGAACTGAGTGTGAAACACAACACAGCATTTTAACACTTTCTGTGAATATTTCCCAGCATTTTGTTTTCCTTCTTAGGTTGTTTTTTTTTTCTCTTTTTCTAGATCTGATGTTTCTTGTGCAATAAGATAACTGTATAGATATGTATACATATATTGGATTTGTCACATAATTTATCATATTTAGCATGCATTAGATTACCTGTCATCTAGGGATGGGAGGGTGGAGGGAAAGGAGGGGAACAGCTTGGAACAAAAAAAAAATTTTGCAAAGGTCAATGTAGAAAAATCAGTCATATGTTTTGTAAATAAAAAGCTTTTAATAAAAAAAAATTAAAAAAAAAGAAATGACCAGCAGGATGATTTCAGAGAGGCCTAGACAGACTTACATGAACTGATGCTGAGTGAAATGAGCAGAACCAGGAGATCATTATACACGGCAACAACAATACTATCTGATGATCAGTGCTGATGGACATGGCTCTCTTCAACAATGAGGTTATTAAAGCCAGCTCCTATTGTTCAGCGATGAAGAAAGTCATATACATCCAGAAAGAGGCCTGTGGGAACTGAGTGTGGACAACAACACAGGATTTTAACGCTTTCTGTGAATATTTCCCTGCATTTTGTTTTCATTTTTAGGTTGTTTTTTTTTTTCCTCTTTCTAGATCTGATTTTTTTTGTGAAGCAAGATAACTATAGATATGTATACACATATTGGATTTATCATTTATTTTATTTTTTTATTAAAGCTTTTTATTTGCAAAACATATGTATGGGTAATTCTTCAACATTGACCTTTACATAGCTTTCTGTTACAAATTTTCCCCCCTAGTCCCCACCCCTCTCCTAGATGGCAGGAAATCCACTACATGTTAATTATGTTAAAATACTTGACAAATTGAATATAATTTATCATTTTTTTAAACATATTTAACATGTATTAGACTACTTGCCATCTAGGGGAGAGGGTGGGAAAAGGAGGGGAAAATTTGGAACTGAAAATTTTGCAAAGGCCAATGTAGAAAAATTACTCATATGTTCTGTAAATAAAAAGCTTTAATTAATTTTTTAAAAAAAGGAATTTGCTTGTTTCTCCTTTGCCCCAGATAGCGCAACTAGGTATAATGGATGGAAGTAGCAAAAATGAAAAATTCAGATGTAGTTTCAAGTAATTAAGTGTACTGGAGGAGTCAGTTCCTAGAATATAAGCAACATGGTCTGCTTGCTACCAGCCCACTAAGAGGCTTGAACCTATTTCGGGAAATATGTGATATAGGGGCCCTCTCCTTTCCTGCTTCAGAGCATGCACACATATCTCTATTTCCTGTGGCTTACAATGTGGTAACAAAAAGGCTTTCAATTAGCTGCTGAACTAAAACTGAATATCCACACAAAAGGTTTGAATAGAAGAAATCTTTCTTGTTTGTGAGGCAATAACTACTAACCACCTTGTTGGAGACTTTTCTCCCACTTTTTTCTCTCCTTATGTTTGTGAACACATGATGCCTCTGTTTGTTCTTTCTCTGTTGTGTTTATACTTCCTCATGTTGGAGGAATGAATACTGGAGATTATAACGTTATGGACATTAAAACTTCAGAAGCACCACCAGAGATACAATAAATGGAGTTGGTAACAAAGTCTGCTAGCCACTCTGAGAGAACCCCAAGAAAACACAGGTTTTCCATCAGCCAGCACCATCCATTCGTGGAATCATCAATTTCAGCAAATGGGGAAGTTTTGAAAACTGTGTTCATGTAACTTGGTAATATACTTTCCAGGGATGTACCCACTGATAATGAATTTCACACAAATTTTGCCAGAATTACTTCAGTATTTAGGAGCTCCAAAGGAAAGAGTGGGAGAGAAAAAGTATGAGAGTACCTATCAAACAAGACGTCTACAGAGTCATTGTGCTGACTTCATTGTTGTATGGGTGTGAAACCTGGAGAGTATTCCAGCGCCATACTAGGAACCTGAAACACTTCTATTTAAAATGGCTTACGAAGATTCTGGCAAAATAAGTTATCAGGCACTGTGAGGCTCTTTCTTGTGCTAACTGCCAACTCTTGAAACTCTACTGCAGAGAGCCCAACTCCAATGGGCTGGCCACATTGCTCTAATACCAAATGTACATTTGCCTAAAAGACTATTTTTTGAAGAACTCACTCAAGAAAGTTGAAGAACTGCTCAAGAAACACTCAGTTGGTGTTCAGAGGAAGCAATACAAAACTATTCTCAAGCTGTCTGTATTTTGGAATCAATTATATGATTTGGGAGACACTGGCAAAGGACCACCCTTTGCTCAGTGTACCCACATCAAGGAAAGTGCTGTGTTCTATGAGCAAAGCAGAATTGCAGAAGCGCCAAAGAAACATGAGATAAGCACATTTAGAAACATCTCACTCCAAATGTTCATATGGACTATTTGTGTCTGACCTAGGAGAGAGCTTTCTGAGCTCATCTTGGACTGATCAACCACAACCTGACACACTATACCTTGACTCCAGCATAGTGATGTTGCTTTGGTCCTTTTCGAGAACAAAGAACAACTAACCCCCAAGATTAGTATGTTTGTTTTCTATGAGTTACATTACCAGGCAGGTGCACCAGATACAGAATAAGTCTGTTTGCCCACAAGAAGCCTGCAGCTAGTCTAAGTCTTGCTCACTCCCAGACACCTTTGCTGGTATTTATTGGCTGACCTTGTAAGCTGTGCACTCCAAACCAGCCTAAACTAGCTGAAACCAGCCTCGTGATCAAGTGTTCCTGCAAAACATCCTGCTTCTGTGTCACACCTGTTCCTGAGACTATCCATTCTTTACCCTAACCCCTTCCTGAACCTCCCCTTTGAGGTTTTCAAACATAAATTGCCCCATCTCACCTAAGCTGTGGGTTCCTTTGTACTTTGCACCAATGTGCTACAAAACTAGTGTCTGATTTTCCTCCTAATAAAACCACTCATTTTGGACTCCTCTGTATTTTGTGGATCTCACCTATGACCTTGCATAGGTGAGACCACTGAAGCAGCCAAGTCCAGAAAGGAGTCAGTCATGATGAGCAACCTGCTTGCTAGTAAATTGACCAAGCAGGCAAGACATTGTGTCCTGTAAAATAGGAAGCATTTTATTAATTATAACTTACATAAAAATGAACTTTTAAGAGGAGGAGGAAAATGTCCTGTAGCAACCCACTCTTAAGTTGGAGCCCATTCTCCTCAGGCATCAAGGTGTTTTGAGGGGAGAGTGGGGAAGTTACTGTACTTCAATTTTTTCTATACTTTCTCAGTAAATATCCCTTTATAAAAGTAAATTGATGTTAATTGGTTAAATTATATTGAGGAAATGTAGGCAATATTTTGGGAAACATATTTAAATGGAGGGTTTTATAAACAATACTAGAAAACTAATTTCAAACCCTCAGAATTACCCTGAAAAAAGAGAAACTTATAGCTGAATTTCAATAATTCAACCTGACAGAGTGAGTATTAGGAGAATGAGACAAGAACTTTGAACCAGGTCAGGCAAAAATCCCTAACAATTAGAACTATCCACAAAATGAAAGGGGCTGCCTCAAGAGGAGGCAGGTTGTATCTAATTAGAGATCTCCAAACAAAATTTATGTGATCACTTTCCTATCACATCATAAATGAGATTCTTTCTCAGGAATGAATTATGCCACATGTCCATTGAGGTCCTTTCTAATCCTGGAATTCTAAAATTCTGATTGAACTAGGAGTAGAAAGCCATTGCAGTTAAGACTATTACAATAGTTCAAACCTCATTTAAACTCTATTTTACCTTTCCTAGTTTGTAAATCATCTGTGCAGTCAAGAAAACATCTCTAATGCTGACTTACTTAAAAACTTCTCCTGTTATTGTGGCTATTTTTTCCCAAAATCAAGCTTTACCTTGTGAAAATCACTTTTAAATCCCTCTATGCATAAGGATACTTAATTAATCCTATACTTCTTTTCATCCTTGAAGTCCACTATGAAAACCAATTGTAAATTCCTCAATGACTAGGGATGCTTAATGAATCTTATTCTTTTTCTTAACTTTGAGGTAATCATTTCTTCAGTGCTTTATTTTATTTAGTAAAGCAGCCTAGCATGACACCAAATAAAGCCCTCTGAACTTCTCTAAATCCCCTTCCTATGCTTGGTATTACATCCGTTATGTAATTGTATTTGTTTCCTCCAGCCATTGTATTAATGTCCTTTTAGGACATCAACTATCTGCACATTTGCAGATAACATTATTATGTTATACATATCTTTGTATTATTGTGTATGTATGGAGATATGTATATATATTTATGTCTATGTGTATGTGTGACATAAACAACCAAAACACAATCCATGTTCATTACACATTTTTAGGGGAATTTTGAGCATAGTAACTGAAGTGCCCTCTCTCACCTAGATAATCTACTCAAAATTCAAAGCACTCAGTGGATCAGTCTACAATCTAAACCATGACTACAGCATTCCAATCAATGTATTTACACCTTAGTTTATAAGAAAAAATATCTATAAAATATAGCTATATAGCTATATATATATATATAGCTATAAACAGTATAGCCAAAAAAAAAAGTGACAAGAAAAAATCTCTACTATACAAAAATGGGATACAGCCTCCCAAAAGTTATCAAGCCACACCACATGTGCAACACACACACACACACACACACACACACAGACTAAGGAATACAAGGAGGACACTCAGCAAGGAGCATCCGAGACATATACCTCCATTGCAGGTTATGCACTAATCTCTATTGTTTTTTACCCAGCTCCTCTGGTCACTGAGCTATCATCTTCTGGTCTTCACCTCTTAGGGATCATCTTTAGAAATGTAGATATAAAGCCTCTCCCTAACAAGAATAACATCTTTTATTTATTTATTTTGCTGAGGCAATTGGGGTTAAGTGACTTGCCCAAGATCACACAGCTACTAACAGATTTTTTTAGCCCAGAGCCAATACTATGAATCACTCCTAGCAAAGGCCAAACAACAAAAGCTGATAAGCATGTTTCCAGGCTAAGATTAAGTCATTTTTTTTTTTTTTTTTTTTTTTGCTTCTTGCATTGAAGTTGGAGTTGAAGTCCATAGTCTCAGGCAATTATCTGAATTAAGTTAAGAAAACTATTTGTTATTTCCATTTAACTTCTATACCTCCAAACTCATTTTAGAGATTCTTCCCACCAAAAGCCAGATAAGAACTGGGAAAAGTCTGGAGCTAAAAAAATCATCTTCCTTCTTGAGATCCCCACCATGGTATGCAAATGAGTAAAACAAAATCTAGATTAAAAGGACCAGAGCACTCCCCTCCAACCTCTGGGGCCATATTCTTGCTTTAACAATGCAAATTTTACAACAATAAAAACCCTTGCTTTTATGGCATACGATGGCCAGAGTAAAATCTTGTTCTTCCCTACATGTATGTGTTAAAAACATTTCAATACCTCAATAAATATGTGATCCCAATGATGTATGTATTTGTTTCATGGATACAACTTACAGACCACACACATGCCTATCTCCTGTAAATCTCATTCATGTTCCCTCATAAATCCACCACAGAAAGTCAGTCACTCAACATGCTGGGAATCTTGCTCTAGTCCTCATTTGGTTTGCTATTAATGGAGTATGTGGTTATACATTAGAAATGAAAAATGTATAAAACTAACATGTAAATAAAGTTTAATAAATTCATTTCTAATCTGCACTCCTGGCTTTCTTTTCTCTTACTTTTCCTTCTCTCAGACTTTGTTTTAAAAGTCTATGCCCAGAATTTGGATCTTACCAATCAAATAAGCAACAAGTATCTATTAAACATCTGCTTTGTACCAGGAACTGTTTTATGGGTTGAAGATTCAGACTAAAAAAAAATGAATACTCTTAGCAGACCATTAGATTGTAGATTGTTGTTGTTTTTCTTTCTTCTCAAAGAGGACCATGACATCATAAGGGGATGCCATGACTTGCAAGTGAATTGTATTTAAGTGAAGGAGCAAGGTCACCTGTCTCACTTTCCCCTCCAGAGCCACATGGGTCCAGTAGCAAGATATAGATCAAGACAACTGGAAATGGCCCTGGATGCAATGGGAGACCTTGGCCCTTTGAAGCTAAGATCTTCAACAGGTTTCAGTTTGACTGATGCTGTACCCATTCAGTTATTAAGACTAGGTAGCAATTGAGATAAAGAATCTCTTCTTTTGCTAAAATTGTAAGATGTGCCATGAGTTTCAGTCTTAACTTTTGTATACATTTTTTAACCTTGTGTTTAAAAAGAACAGAAAGACATGAATAGAGCCAGTCATAAAAACTCAAAATAATAGAAATTTTCAATGATTTAAAAATGACTAACCACTTCCGTGAGAATAACTATAGATAACATTTATGTTGCCCTTTATACCAAATAAGAACTAGCAAAATCATGCTCTCTTTTGATGCTAACAAATATAAAAGAAGTGAGCAAGAATTATAATCCCCACCTTATAGAAAATAGTATTAACATTATTTTAAGGAAATTGAGGCTAAGAAAGTACAAAAATTGCAGATTAGTCAGCACTTTAAAATCCCTACAAAGCAACTGGATCACAAAATCAAAGAATTTCAGAGCTGGAAGGGAATTCGGAGGTCATTAACACCAATTCCATGACTCTGAATAAGAATCCTTCTACAATTAGGGATTCTTAGCTTTTTTTTTTTTTTATGTCCCCTAGATCCCATATGTGCCCTAACTGTGTACTGAGCAAGGAAGTAATTCTTGAAATGTAGATGTGTCATTCTAATCCCAGGTGCAGAGTGGTAACTCACTTCTAGCCTTTGGACTTACAATCTAAACTTGTCATGTAATATAGTCATGGAAAGAGCCCCAAGCCAAAGGGAAGCCAAAAATTCAGTTTCTCCAAACCTGCAAAGCCTCTAAGGAAGTTAACAATGACTGAATCCCTCAGCAGAATACTAAAACTCAAACCACACACAAGCCAACAGATCCAAATCTGTTTTGGGAACTTGCAGAGCAAGACTAGGAGAGTGATGGATAGACCTTCCCCTGGGTCCCATCACTATGGGAACATTACCATTAAAGCAGCAGGTGAACTAAAAGAACAGAGGCTAAGGTCACATTTACTTCAAACCCCAAAAAGTGTCCAGAGCCCAGCTCTAACATCCAGTTCAAACTCAAGAAGAAGGCTGGAAGAATATCAAACAAAAAAAGAAACCCACCATATTAGACCTACTGATGTGGTGCAGCCCTTAGGAATATTATAGTAATATCCCTCAGGATACCCAGCTTGGAAATGATGTGGTAACCTTAAGAAAGTAGCTGTTGGGAATGATGTGGTACACCCTTTGGAGCATATGTGTGAAAGAAAGGAATTTGAGCCTGATATCTTTACTCCACCAAGCTATCTTTCAAGGATGTCTGGTTTGTCATCCAAAAGTCTGGGCTACTATCTTGCACTTAGACTCAAACAATGAGCACTTCTTAGTTTTATGAAAGAAAAAAGGGAGTCGTTGTTAGTCCCATTACCAAACTTCCCATCAATCATGTGAACTCCAATCCCATGATGTCATTTATCCTTGTCTGTTCTTTGTTCTGTATTCCCCAAATTCCTATGAGTTTACCTGCTTATTCCCTATTCTTTGCTATTTTCCTCTCTCAGAATTTAGTCTGCATTAATTAACATTACAACTATAATAAAACTATCTCTTGACTTGGAAATGGTCTAAGCCTTCAAATTCTTTTGAGACACTTGCATCACAAATCCAGAATCCCAATAGTACTATAGTGACAAGGAAACTTAAGATGCAAACAGAAGAGAATGACTTGAAAACATCTACAAGTAAAGCCTCAGAAATATACAATTAAAGAAAAAAAAAATGTTCTTTTGAAAGTTCATGATTCCCCAAACTGCCTCCTTATGTAGCTCATTCTAATCTACGTAGCTTGAACTATTGAGAAGTTTTTTAAGCCTAAATCTGCCTCTTGGCAACTTCCATTCAATATTTCTAGTTCTGCCCTTTTAATTGGACCTAGCACTCTTACAAAGGAAACTTCAGACCATTAAGTCAATGAGCAAAGAAAAAGCCATTTCCCCATAACTAACTGATATAACCTCTGGTGTTCAGAAAAATTTGTCGCAGAGGTCCTCTTGTTCTCTTGCCCCCTTCATATATCTTTCAGTAAGTTGAAATTTTTAGAATTCTCATTAATTGTACTTTCCATTATTCTCCATACCTAAAAGGCATCTTTCTTGGTGTTTATAACCCTTAACCTAGCTTTAACTAACTCCATTAGGCACTCCACATTTAGTGATTCCTTCAATCATGTCTAACCTTCACTGACTATCTTCCATGTCTGGAATTTTCTCCCCCATCATCTCTGCCAATTGATGTCCTTAACTTCCTTCAAGCCCTTGAAAAAATTCCATCTCCTACAAGAAGCCTTTTTTGAACCTTCCTAATGTGTACATGCACAGGCACACACACATGTTATTTGTAATTAGCTGTTTGCATGCTGTCTCTATCATTAGACTGTGAGCTCCTTTAGAACAGAGGCTATTTTTGTACTTTCTATATATACCCAGAATATAGCACAATTGATGGCACATAATATTACTGTTGCTTAATAAATATTTATTAACTGACTACAGACTGACTATTAATTTCTTCTCAGCTAGTTTGAAATACCACTGACCAAATCTAGGAGATACCAGGATTCAAACTTCATGTCTTCTGATAATTATTATTTTTCTTTAGACTATCACACTCTACCCATTATTTAAATTATTTTAATTCAGTAAAAATCCTTAATTGAACTAAATAGTGCAGGACTTTTTCTACTACAACACACTGCCATTCTAATTTATTAATGAAAACCTTTAATTTTTACCTTTTACTAGATGCCAAAACCACCCAATCCCACTGGAAACTCCCAGCAGTTGAGCCTCCAAATGCCTCATGATATCACTCAGTTAATCTACCACAATCCTTTCTTCTCATATCTGATCTGATCCTCTCACCATTACAATCATTACTTCAGATTAGAATAGAAAGTCAGAAGATATTGCCTCCAGAGGAAAACTTATAAAATACATATGCTAATTTGTTGAGGAGAGGTATATCTTATATGTGCAATAAACAGTCATCTATTTTCATGCATTATCTTAAGGTTATACAACTAAAAGTCAACCATAAAGATTTATTATTTTGTTCCTCAGTAAATCTTTGTGCCCTACTAATTTGGATGTGACCTTAGGATTAATATGATTATACAAAATATCTCTATGTATGTAAGTTATCTGATAAGATTTATCAAATTACTTCCAATAAGACAACTAGAAGAGAATAAGTTTTTATGGGAGGTAAGGAAGGGGAGGATAAAGAAAACAAGAAGTTGGAGTATCTGGAAGAGAATGATGGTACCAACAAAGGGATGAAAAGTATTCAAAGGAAAGATGAAACAACATTTTTTTCCTAGGGCCAACCCTGGTCTTAAAATACCCTACATGGGGAGGAGGGCATAAGTTCATCCCAAATAACAATGAATATAGAAAAGTATTAAAAGACTTCTATAAAATGAGAGAATAAAAGAAGGAAAAACAGGAAACATATATACATAATGACAATGATGTAAATGGAATATTTTGGTTTTCTTCAATTCCATGTATTATAATGACCAAGAAAACTGGCTCTGGTAAAGAGCTAAGAGAATGCACCTGCTTCCTTCCATGCAGAAGTAGGGAATTGAGTGTCAAATATTGCACATATTGTTAAACTCTGTAGAAGTATAGGAGTTGATTTTACTTAATTACTTTTTTCCTCTTTCTGTTTTTTATTGTTATTACAATTGGTGGTACATTAAAAACTCATAATCACTTTACAATTTTAAAAGATACAGATAGATAGATAGATGGATAGAGAGAGACAGAGAGAAAGACACAGATAGAGAGACAGACAGACAGATTGAGAAAGAGAGAGAGAGAAACTGGACCCAAGAACAGTTAACCAAGACTGAATACAAAAAAGGGGCAGGGAATACTTCAGGAGATAATATGTTTCCCCTCTTTGGAGGCTTTTAAGCGGAAGTTGGATGACTGATGGTCAGTAAAATTAAAAAGGGAATTTTTCTTAAAGTACAGGTGGTACTAAATTACCCTTTTTGAGATCTCCTTCTGCTTCGAGATAACTATAATTTGATGATGCTCAGAATAAAGCCAAGCTTATGTGACTCAGTGATTTCATACACACATTCTCCTTCCTTTGATTTCATTACTAAATGTCTTTCATAATCTCTAACTCTATAAATGCCTTTTAATACTAAGAAGGCAAAAATTAGCAATAAATTTAAATTCAGTGATATACCAATACCATGTGTTTAAAAATCTGAGTTTCTCATTTTTGCATCCACAAATTAACATATTCTTCCTCTTTCTTCTCATCATCTAAAACTTAGAATAAATAATTTTGAAATTTTGAAATGGATGATTTTTAAAATGTTTATTCATTAAAGGAACTGCAAGCATGTGTGTGTGTGTGTGTGTGTGTGTATTTTAAAAGATGTCCATCAGGATAGCCATGATTTTACCTTTCTTAGAAAATAAGAAAAAGAAAATTCTCACCAAAAAATTGTGCTCAGTTACCTCATTCTTTCTTGTGGATGGCAATTTGGTCTGCTCTCTGGCTTTCAAGTGATTATTTCACACAGTTCTAGTTTATACTATTGGGGCAGAAAAAAGAATGTTCAGCTTCTCACATTTCCCTTCTTTTTATGCCTCAGATGTCAGAGCCTATCTTGCTCCTCACTGGTAATGGTGAGAATGACACAAAGCAGAAGACTGCTAACCACCTTCTCTTAATGCCAGCCAAGGTTCCCTAGGGGAAAGAAAGCTACAGAGATCTACTGAATAGCATTGTCAGCAGCATGACAAGCTGGACTTTTATCTGTAGTTTATGGAGGATGATCTTCCCAAACTGACTCTAAGAGATAAGCAACAGCCAGAGAAGAAGAAAGCAAAAGCTGTCCTGTCCCAGTCCACTCTAGTAAATTGAGCCAGTGGGTAAGCGACTTAGGGGAATCACCAGAGGTCCAGGTCATAGAGGTGTCTAAACTGAGGAAGAATTCAATAGAGGCCATGCTGAGGCAAGCTCAAGCTCCTCAGATTTATCAAATTCAGTGGATGAGATGGGAGGCAAGACTTAGAGAATGAAAAAGCAATGTGTAAAAATGAAAAAGTGAGCCCAGAGTAAGGTGGACACACTATAGAAAGGAATGAGAGACATGGGTCATGTGGTAGTTTAAATGACTTGAATTTAAATCCTTACCCAATCGTTTACTAAGTATTTGACCCTAGGAAGCTTTAAATCTGTGATCCCACAGGGGAGGAGAGACAAAGACAGAGACACACAGAGAGAGAGAGAGAGAGAGAGAGAGAGAGAGAGAGAGAGAGAGAGA
>JAJPUD010000608.1:228418-252006 GCA_023553655.1 Myrmecobius fasciatus | reverse complement strand
GAAAAATTACCCATACATATGTTTTGCAAATAAAAACCTTTAATAAATTTTTTTTAAATAAAAATAAAGCAGAGGTATCAAACATGTACCCCACAGGTTGTATGCATGTGCAGTCTAAACCAAATAAAATGTAATTGAAAAATATTTAGCAAAATAAATAAAAAATAGAATGGGGGGGGAATCCAAATCTTGTTCTCAAATATTATTAATCAGCTATTTCCCAAATCTCCTTTTCTTTCCCTTCTTTCTTTAACAGTAATAATCTTCCCTTTATTTGTCTTCCAGTTCTCCCAAATTTCTCCTTCCAAAATTCAATAGATCTCTTTCTTCAAAAATCCAAAGAAACTCTCTAAATAATCTTAAAACTCAGTTCAAGCAATTAGGTGATAAACTGGATAGAGGACAGGACCTGAAGTCAAGAAGTCCTGAGTTCAAGTTTAGTCTCAGGCACTGACTGAGTTACCCAAGGCAAATCATTTAACTTCTGTCTGCCTCAGTTTACTAAACCACAATATGAGGATAAAAGCAGCTCTCACCTCCCAGGTTTATTATGAGGACCAAATAAAGTATCATTTGTAAAGCTCTTGCCACGCTGTGTGTGCTTGATAAATATTTGTTTCCTTCCTCCAATTCCTTCTGTTATATAACATTCTCTTCTGAAATCAATTATATATATGGAAACATATTATATATAATTATGTCATGTATAAATAAAAACAAATATTTATAATTTTTTAATTCAACCAAGCAATGCAGTTATACATTCTACATCATAACTTTCCCCATCATGGTTTCAACATATATCACAGGTCAATATAAGAAATTAAATGGGAATTTTGAGGAAGTTTTGTGGAAGACACAGATGACACAGGAAGGCCAGCAGACAACACAGAAACTATGATAAAAGATTCAACCCAAATTTTACAATGAAATTCTGTAACCACCCCATAAATTCAAACTTCTTCTCTGGTAATAAGAGAGGAACAAAAAAGTTTACATGGTTTTTCAGATCACAGAAAGGTACCATACTTCTAACTCTTAAGATGTGGAAAGGATAACTGATATTAACCACTGTTTTCAAGTACTAGTACTAGGGCTCTGGAAGGGAAGTAAAAAAGACCAGATGATTCTTAAGAAATGATTGTTGATTTGGCTTTTCTTTATACAGCCTTTCTTCCAGAGAAATCTTATTTGGTACATTCCTTTAGGACCAATTCAAAGATGACCTAGAAGTTAATCATATATTTGACTAACTGGTTCAGTATTCTCTTAGGGTCAGTTTTTTTCCCCTTGTGTATAGTTGTAAAAAACTGAAATATGTTCAAGTAACATGGGTGCAGACCAATAAAATCAAAGGAAATATTCAAGTTAAATTTTATTACTTCTGTAACTGCTTGCTACAAAAAAAGGTTGTAGAGGCCATATTGCCCCACTAATCCATTCAGACATTTTTCCTTGGTGAGAATAATGTGCAGTACACAGGCACAAAGAGTATAAATTGAATTACCTATGATATTCATATGTCTACTCTTTCTGTCTTGTTTCCTCAGTCTGGTTAAGTACCAATTCTCTACTGGTGAATGGTGGTATTTAGTTGTGGGGAAAGTGTCATAGCCAATTTGACAATTTATTAATCACAAAATAACAATAAATCTCTAGCCTGTACACTTCAAAAAAAAGAGAAATGATTGTTGATCTTTTTGTGGTAGCTACAAATTGGCAATTAGGGAATAACAGAACAAGTTGTGGTACAAGATTGTAATGGAATACTATTGTGCTATAGTGCTATAAGAAATGACAAGCAGCATGGTTGCAGAAAAACCTGGAAGGACTTCCATGAACTGATACAAACTGAAGTGAGCAGAATCAGGAGAACTTTGCACAAAGCAACAACATTATACAATGAAGAATTGTAAATGACTTGGCTATTCATAGCAATACGATGATCAAAGACAATCCCAAAGGGCTCATGGTAAAAAATGTTATCTGCCTACAGAAAAAGAATTAATGTTGTTTGAATAAATTGAAGGATACTTTTTTTCATCTTCCCTTTTCTCTTTTTTTTGTCTTTTTGCAAAAAACAACTAATATGGAAATGTTTTACATAATGGCACATATATAACCTATATCAGATTGCTTATTCTCTGCAAGAGGAAAGTGGGAAGAGAGAAAGAGGGATAGAATTTGGAAGTCCAAATTTTTTTTAAAGGATAAAGTTTTACAAGTAATTGGAGGGAAATAAAATTATTATTATTATTATTATTATTACTGAGGCAATTGGGGTTAAGTAACTTGCCCAGGGTGACACAGCTAGGAAGTGTTAAGTGTCTGAGGTCAGATTTGAACTCGGGTCCTCCTGATTTCAGGGCTGATGCTCTAACCACTGTGCCACCTAGCTGCCCCCAATATTACTATTTAAAAAAAAAAAGAAATGCTTTGATATACGTGGAAATATGTTTAGAAGAATTGCACATGTATAACCTATATTGGACTATTTATTGTCTAGAGGAGAGGATTGGGAGGAGGGAGGCAGAAAAATTTGAAACACAAGGTTTTACAAGGGTGAATGTTGAAAACTATCTTTGAATATATTTGAAAAATTAAAAGCTATTATTATTTTTTTAAAAAAGAAATGTTTGTGGGTTGATTTATAAATATATGCAAAATATATACAGAGTAAATACAAGGTCACTTCCAGGGGAGATACTAGCAGCTTGAAGGCTGGTATAAAAAAGGATCAGAAAAAAATAAGAAAAGATCTTATGAGTACTGTACTTTACATTTGACCTTTATTTTTTTCTCCCTAATTAAATCCTTTTATTTTCAATATATATACATGGATAATTTTCAACATTCACCCTTATAAAATCTTGTGTTCTAAAAATTTTACCCCCAGCTCCTGCCCTAGATAGCAAGTAATCCAACATATGTTAAATTATGTACAATTCTTCTATACATATTTCCACAAATGTCATGCTGCACAAGAAAACTCAGGTCAAAAAGGAAAAAATTGAGAAAGAAAACAAAATGCAAGCAAACAACACCAAAAATTGTGAAAATACTATGTTGCGGTCCATACTCAGTCCCTACAGTCCTCTCTCTGAGTGCAGATGGCTCTCTTCATCATAAGATCACTGCAACTGGCCTGAATCATCTCATTGTTGAAAAGAGACATGCCCACAAGAACTGATCATCATATAGTCTTGTTGTTGCTGTGTATAATGATCTCCTGGTTCTGCTCATTTCAATCAGCATCAGTTCATGCAAGTCTCTCCAGGCCTCTCTGAAATCATCCTGCTGGTCATTTCTTATAGAATTGCTAGGGTATGGGACCCTGCTGAGAGGGAGTTCAGAGGCCACCTTGACCTGTGGTGCACAGTAAGTTTTCTGCCACGTTGCATTAATGCCCTTGTTGAGCAAGGAGCACTGGTGCATGGCATGGGAATGGGTTGAGCCTGAAGGTCACAGCTAGTTGCTTATGAGAAGAGATGCCTTGACATGGCCTCTCGCCTGTGAGTGGGTTGCTGATGTGGCTGGGTCAGCTCTACTCCCATTGGCAGATGCCATGTATACACAATGCCCACGAGCTGCTTCTCTGAATGGTGATTGGGGATTGCCTACTGTTCACGCGCTGATCATGCTTGCAGAACTGTTTATCAACAAGGCTGTGCAGCATAATAAACTGGAGCTCTTTCACACCCTATGAGTTCTCCTACCTCATTCATCTCACCTCTGAGATCAAAGGACTCGCACAAGGTGAGCTCTTAAAAGATGGCCACAACAACTGGCACCCAAGGGAAAGGGACAGGGACCTAGATTGGTGCCAGAGCAACCACTTCATGGTCAAGTACTGCTACGTGGTCAAGACAACCTCTAAGAGGACTCCAGAGGGACAGCCCACTGAACTACACTGCGCTGTTTCCAGACCAGGCAGAGTGCAGCAGATAGCGGTTAAGTAACCTGATGGGGCAGAAAGTAGGTACCCTCCTCCCTTCAGACAGTGAAGCATATGTCAGGACTGTATATAAATGTAACAAAGAGCAGGGGTACACAGTCCAATTAGGAGATATTAGGAAATTCCTGGACATTGCTTACAAAGTTTTTCCATGGTTACCTGAGGAAGGCTATTATAAATGTGAGAGATGGATTGTTTTAAGTGAACAGCTCATTGCTTATGGTAAACAATGCCCAGGAGAAATACAAAAAAAAGCCACTTTAAACAAAGTCTGAAATCGGAACCAGAAAAAGAGGTCAGGAAATTTACAGTTGGAACACAGACAGGTATGTCTCTTAACAATAGATGTCCCTCTCCTGAGTCTGAGAAGAATGATAATGAATGGCCTCCCCCTCCTCTACCACCCTCTGCCCCGCCTTACTTTTGTGTCTATTTATTTGGACCTACAGCCTTTCAAAGGTTCTTCTAATGTAAAGCCTAAGAATGAAATATGGATGACAGAATTTTTAGAACAGACCTGGTTGACTGCCATTCAGGTTGCTCCAGGGACAAACATGGACTTATACTTTTAGCAATTTAGTGCCAGGAGTAGGAGCAGTAAGGAGACTTTGCTGTCCGCTGAACCGGTAAATTGGTAAAAAGACAGAAAGACAGAAACTATTTTTCTCTTAATAAGAGATGGCTTACATATTAACTTGTGGGGTAGAGATATTTTACACCAATTAGGAATGAAAATCACTACAGAATCTTAGGAAGGGTCATTGCTACTGCAGCTTCCACTGCTCCAAAAATGGCTTGAACTACCTACACACCAGTATGGGTGGAGCAATGGCTCCTGACCAAAGAAAAGACAGCCACTTTACATCAATTAGTAGAAGAACAATTAGAATTA
This sequence comes from Myrmecobius fasciatus, assembly GCA_023553655.1. Lineage (NCBI taxonomy): Eukaryota > Metazoa > Chordata > Mammalia > Dasyuromorphia > Myrmecobiidae > Myrmecobius > Myrmecobius fasciatus. Next base: position 247,159 of record JAJPUD010000608.1, on the reverse strand, counting down.
GGAAACAAACAGCCCATGGAACTCCCCTGTAAGAGATTTATAAAAAAAAAACAAAAAGAGGGAGATGAAAGTAGAGTCATTCAGAAAGATAAAAAGCAATGTACACAATAAATTACAAAAAATTGATTCAAATGATTTAAGTCCAGCTATGAAATACTCTTTGGTGAACATAGAGAATCACTAAAAGACAACACCTCATCTTCATTAAGAAAACCCCCTAAAAATGAGACCATGTACTGGCTGAGAAATAGAGCAGTCAATCAGTGGCATAGAATAGGATATCAGGACAATCTAGGCAATAACGTTAGCAATTTAGCATTTGATAAACCCAAAGACCCCAGCTTTTGGGATAAGTGCTCACTATTTGGCAAAAACTGCTGGGAAAATTGGAAATTAGTGTGGAAGAAATTAGGGCTTGACCCACACCTAACACCACATACCAAGATAAGATCTAAATGGGTTCATGATCTATTTATAAAGAGTGATATTGTAAGCAAATTAGAGGAACATAGGATAGTTTACCTCTCAGACCTGTGGAGATGGAATAAATTTATGTCCAAAGAAGATCTGGAACTCTTAATTGAACACCAGGTAGATAATTTTGATTATATTAAGTTAAAAAGTTTCTGTACAAACAAAACTAATGCAGACAAGATTAGAAGGGAAGCAATAAATTGGGAAATCATCTTTACATTTAATGGTTCTGATAAAGGCCTCATTTCTAAAATATATAGAGAATTGTCTCATATTTATAAGAATTCAAGCCACTCTTCAATAGATAAGTGGTCAAGGGATATGAACAGACAATTTTCAGATGATGAAATTAAAACCTTTTCTAATCATATGAAAAGGTGCTCCAAATCACTATTGATCAGAGAAATGCAAATTAAGACAGCCCTGAGATACCACTACACATCTGTCAGATTGGCTAAAATGACAGGAAAAGATAATGATTAATGCTGGAGGGGATGTGGGAAAGCTGTGACACTAATACATTGTTGGTGGAACTGTGAACGGTTCCAACCATTCTGGAGAGCAATTTGGAGCTACGCTCAAAAAGTTATCAAACTGTGCATACCCTTTGACCCAGCAGTGTTTCTACTGGGCCTATATCCCAAAGAGATCTTAAAGGAAGGAAAGGGACCCACATGTGCAAAAATGTTTGTGGCAGCCCTTTTTGTAGTGGCTAGAAACTGGAAACTGAATGGATGCCCATCAATTGGAGAGTGGCTGAATAAATTATGGTATATGAATGTTGTGGAATATTATTGTTCTGTAAGAAACGACCAGCAGGATGATTTCAGAGGCCTGGAGAGATTTGCATGAATTGATGCTGAGTGAAATGAGCAGAACCAGAAGATTATTCATTATACACGACAACAACAAGACTATATGATGATCAATTCTGATGGACGTGGCTCTCTTCAACAATGAAATGTCTCAAACCACTTCCAATTGTTCACTGAAGAAAGCCATATACACCCAGAGAGAGGGATGTGAAATGTGGACCACAACATATCATTTTCATGGTCTCTATCAATGTTTGCTTGCATTAGGTTTCCTTTCTCAGATATTTTTTGTTCATGTAGATACGATTGTTCTTGCACAGCAAGATAAGTATGGAAATATGTATACATATATTTGACTTGTCAAGTATTTTAATATAATTAATATGTAGTGGACTTCCTGCCATCTAGGGGAGGGGAAGGGATTGGGGGGAGGGGGATTGTAACGGAAAGCTTTGTAAAGATCAATGTTGAGGAACTACCCATACATGTGTTATGCAAATAAAAAGCTTTAATAAAAAAAAATAAATAAGAATGAGACCATGGTAATGAAAAAGGGTCCTGAAGGATGGGAGGGACCCTCTAGAGTTCTAATGTGGGGCCAGGATATGCTTGTATATCCACAGGAGCAAACCTTCATCAGTGGATTCCCAGCAGACATCTCAGAGTTGTCTATAAAGCAGCAGAAGAAAAGAAGGAAGAAGAGGCAACCATCCAAAAGAAGATGTGCCTCCGACACCACTAACAAAATGCTTTTTATATATGTGTGTGTGTTTGTGTTACATACAATGGCAACAGAGGCCAAAAGGTGGCCTATGGACCCACCATGGCCTAGGACCGTCTCATGGGGAATGGGATATCACGTGATACACATGCTGGGCACACAGGGGAAGCCCTGTCAGAGAGATGCCCTCATCCACGTGGGAAGGTTGCAGTGGTGTGTCTACATAAAGGGATCATCAGGTTGGCCCCTTATACAGCACAAGCTTCCGTGGGATACATTCTTGTCACTCAGGAATTGGGTCAGCAATTTAGTACATGGGAAAATATCTTGGACCCTGGTTCTTGGACAAAATGGCACTAGAATTGAATACCAGTTCTATAAGCCTGTCTGAGAGGGAAATATACATTCACGTGAGGAGATTCTGTAACTGTTACCAAAGAAACATTAGATTTTTACAATGTTACCTGTTGGAATTGTACTGTTAGTGATTGCTTAGACAATGAAATTGAAAATCAGACTGTGTTTGTTATTACTCATGTATCAATGCTTTCTATAAAAAGTGAGAAATGGTATCGTACTAAGACTGATCATATGTTCAATACTATAATAGAAAAGGAGATAGACCTTAGTCCCATTAGAAAAAAGGGAGTATCAGCTGTGTCATATTAGATATCACTATGTAAATTTCACTTATAGCTTCATCATTTTCTTGCAATGTCCATATCTAATGTACAAAACAAGCTAGATATATAGAGGAACTAATGTCTTAGCAAGTTTTGCCCAACAAGCTAAGATAGATGAACAATTGTATCAGATGATAAAATATTTAAGGGAAGTATCATTGGAAATAGGGGCAGAAGTAGTTATTGAAACTCTAGACTCAATTACAATGTGACTACAAATATACAAAGATTTATGTAGCCCCTTTTGCTGTATAAATTATACAGGATAAGATTATGATTGGGAAAGTATCAAGAGTCATTTGAATGGTTTATTTCTCAATAACACAATTGAAGGTGACATAGAAAGTTTATATAAACTAGCATCTAACAGAAAGAAAACTCATAAAAATTTGAATCCAGATAAAACTGTTGAAAAAAATCAAACATTGGTTTGACAATACCTCTTCATGGTGGTTAAAATTAGAATCATGGATTGCCCTGTGTGTTGTGATGTTGTCATTGCTTTGTTGTTGCCCTGTAATATTAGAATGTCTTTATAGATCTTTCTCCACCATCTTTTCAGAGGTTGCAGCTCAAGAAACTTTTTATCTAAAAAAGATAAAAAGGGGGAATTGCCAGGGTATGGGACCCTGCTGAGAGGGAGTTCCGAGGCCACCTTGACCTGTGGTGCACAATAAGTTTTCTGCCACATTGCAGAAATGCCCTTGTTAAGCAAGGAGCACTGGTGCATGGCATGGGAATGGGTTGAGCCTGAAGGTCACAGCTAGTTGCTTATGAGCAGAGATGCCTTGACATGGCCTCTCGCCTGTGAGTGGGTTGCTGATGTGGCTGGGTCAGGTCTCCTCCCATTGGCAGATGCCATGCATACCCAATGCCCACAAGCTGCTTCTCTGAATGATGATTGGGGATTGCCTACTGTTCACGTGCTGATCATGCTTGTAAAACTGTATATCAACAAGGCTGTGCAGCATACTAAACTGGAGCTCTTTTCACATCCTATGAATTCTCCTACCTCATTCATCTCACCTCTGAGATCAAAGGACTCACACAAGGTGAGCTCTTAAAAGCCGGCCACAACATAGAACAATAATATTTCATAATATTCATATACCATAATTTACTCATTCTCCAACTGATGAGCATCCATTCAGTTTCCAGTTTCTTGCTTCTACAAAAAGGGCTGTCACAAACATTCTTGCACATGTAGGGCCTTTTCCTTCTTTTAAGATCTCTTTGGGATATAAGCCCAGTAGAAATACTGCTGGATCAAAGGGTATGCACAGTTTGCTAGCCTTATGAGCACAGTTCCAAATTGCTCTCCAGAATAGTTGGATCGGTACACAGTCCCACCAACAATGTATTAGTATCCCAGTTTTCCCACATTCCCTCCAACATTTGTCATTATCTTTTCCCGTCATCTTGGCCAATCTGAAAGGTGTATGTATAGTGGTACCTCAAAGAATTTGCATTTCTCTGATCAATACTGATTTAGAGCACCTTTTCAAATGACTAGAAATGGTTTTAATTTCTTCATCTAAAAATTGTCTGTTCATATCCTTTGACTATTTATCAACTGGAGGACAACTTGAATTTTTACAGATTTGAATCAATTCTCTATATATTTTAGAAATGAAACCTTTATAAGAACCCTTGAATGCAAAAATTTTTCCCCCAGTTTATGCCTTCCCTTCTATTCTTGTCTGCACTGGTTTTGTTTGTACAAAAACTTTTCAACTTAATATAATCAAAATTATCCATTTTGTATTCAATAGTGTACTCCAGTTTTTCTTTGGCCATAAATTCCTTCCTTCTCCAGAGATCTGAGAGATAAACTTTCTTTGTTTTTGTAATTTACTATAATATCACTCTTTATGTCTAAATCATGAACTCATTTTGACCTTATTTTGGTATATGGTGTTAGGTGTGGTGTTAGGTGTGGGTCAGTGCCCAGTTTCTGCATACTAATTTCCAATTTTCCCAACAATTTTTATCAAATAGTGAATTCTTATCCCAAAAGCTGGGGTTTTGGGGTTTGTCACACACTAGATTGCTATAGTCATTGACTACTTTGTCCTGTGAACCTAACCTATTCTATTGAATCAGCTACTCTATTTCTTAGCCAGTATCAAATGGTTTTGATGACTGCTGCTTTATAATATAGTTTTAGGTCTGATAGAGCTAAGCCACCTTCATTTGTTTTTTTTTTCATTAATTCCCTTGAAATTCTTGACCTTTTGTTCTTCCAGATGAACTTCTTTACTATTTTTTTCTATCACTGTAAAATAATTTCTTGGGAGTTTGATTGATATGGCACTGAATAAATAGATTAATTTAGTTAGTATTGTAATTTTTATTATATTAGCTCAGCCTACCCATGAGTACTTGAAATTATTCCAATTGGTTAGATCTGACTTTATTTATATGAAAAGTGTTTTGTAATTGTGTTCATATAGTTCCTGTCTTTAAGATAGCTTTTAGTTTTAAATCTATAACTCTAAGGCACTAACAGCATATCTGTGTACTAACTTCTTAAACAATAAATCATTACCTTACAAGGTAAGTATACATTTGTGCCACCCTCTCTACCAATCACATGGATTTTTTACCAGAAACCAGAATAGGGAGTATCTGGGAGAAATTGGGTTCCAGGATGGGGAACTACAGTATGGGATCCTGGGAATGATGGGGCCAAAAATCCCAGTGAGGGAGCTGGAGGACAGTTACATAAGATCAAACAGGAGAGACATATTATCACCTTGAAACAATGTTCTTATCTCTCAGCTTTAATTTTAGTTCTATCTCTATCATCTTCCACATTTTAAGTTTCTCAATGACAGAGGCTACATCTAGGTTTTCTAACTTGCTTGCTTTTTTGCTTTTGTAGGGATGTTTCCCATGTATGAGATGGCTATTTTCCCTATAGGTGATATGGGGATGTCATTCTGTGGCTCAAAGGGAGGCAGAATAGACATCTCTAGCCTTTTTTCTCCCCATTCTTCTCCAAGAGATACTTTAATCCCTTCCAAGAGGGGAAGAGAAGGTTGGAACCAAAAGCTTGATCACTCTGTTCTCCTTAGAGAAAGGAGGTACCAGGCTAGAATTATACCTATCTGCTACCTTAAACATTAGTAGTTTAAAAGATGTGATATTCAGGCTCAAACCAACTTCTAGTCACATTTTCAATATTGGGGAGGAAGAAAGACCCCAACAATACTAGTCTAAAAGATATGATTTTCAGGTTCAAGCTAACTTCTGGGAAGGAAGGACCACCCCAAGGCTCCATATCTGAGGCTTAACTCCCTTCTCTCCAAACACTAGTTCCACAATGAACATATAGTGAATAGCAAAGAGACCTATCTATCCAATTCTATAGCAAACAGAAATCAGAGAAAGTATACATAAAAGAATATATACTAGATTATACTTGAGTGAAAGAGCTTTCCCAATGGGAGTGAAATAGCTCAATCCAATGAAAAGAAGAGTCCCAGAGCTCACCTAAGAGGAAGTTTCCCAAAGTTTCTAGTGTAGCAAGTTGGGATAGGAACATGATGGAGATTTCTAGATCTCATCACAGTTTCATCTTAGAGTCTTTTCCTTCAGCAGTCTGAAGTGGGCCTAGCCTCTTCTATCTTTTGTCTCTCTAAGCTGGAAGTCAGAAGCACCAGAAGTCCAAAAGGACTCAGCAAATTGAGAATAAGCTGAAAATTTGAAAACTGTCTGAAGAACTAAGGAGCTTTATTTTTCACTTTCACTAACTTTTCCTGCCTTTTATACAGACTGGCATCTACCAATATAGAGAGAATCCCATATCAGTGGGCTTTGGGACTATAGTTATTCTTTTTTTCATCACCTCACAAATTTTCACACTATGTTCCATAACAAGCAGAAGTTTAATATATTTACCTAATTAAATTCCAAAATTACTGTAAAGGAATAAGTTTCGCTTTCCTTATTCATGTCCCCGAGGTGGTAGTATTTAGAGCCAGTAAGGAGCAGAGAAATTTAAACATCATCTAGTCCATCTCCTTCCTCTTACAAAAGAAAAAACTATGGGTCAGAAATTGGAAGTGGATTTCTCAAGAATACAGAACCAGTAAATAAGCTGAGATTCAAATCTGAGGCCCTCCTAACTCAAAATCCTGAACTCTTTCCACCATAACTCCAAAATATAAATGTTCAGGTTCCTATCGCCAACCCTATAAAAGAAAAAAAAAAAAAAAAAAAAAGGATCTTAAAAGTTTTTTCCTCCCTCATACTTTAGGAAAATACGCTTTATTTTGATCCAATTTTATTCTCCTTATTATACTTATAACCAAAAGTGTGGACATAAAGCATTGGACAATTCAGTGTTTCTCATTCTTCAGAATCAAAATAAAAAAATTTTTCTTCATTCTTTCTTATATTATATAATATCCTAAGAAATGGAAAAGTCACAATGGTTATTACAGAATCTGTACTCCAAAATAATCTAAAAATAAAAAACAAAAAACAAACAGCAATAACAAAAATAAACCAGGCAAACTGATTCACAGAAAGAGACCATAGGCATGTGCAAGGGAAACAACACTGGCTGTGGAGCCAAAGTTTGGATTCTAGCTCTTGAACCAATGACTAATTCTCAGATTTTGGGTAAGTTACTTATTCTCTATAGGTCTCAGTTTCCTCACCTGTAAAATGGGGGACTAGATGATATCAAGGACTCCATCAACTTTGAATATATAAGTATAGAAAAAAAAATCATGGCAAGATTGAAAACTTTTTTCTAGGTCCTTGAGGTATCCTTGCCTCTCTTTTGTTCAATTATAGCTGTTCATTGATTTATTCATCCCAACTGAAAATTAGAAAAGGCTAAAAAAGAAGTCACTATAACAACCTAATACTTGACCAAAGGCAGAAAACAGAGAAAACAAATTTAAAAAATAAACAAAACCCAAAAAAAAGTCTTTTCTGAAGGAAAATGACAATGACAGATGGTGGAGGGGATATGGGGAAACTGGGACACTAATGCACTGTTGGTGGAGTTCTGAACTAGTCCAACTATTCTAGAGAACAATTTGGAACTATGCCTAAAAGGTTATAAAACTGTTATTACTACTCCTGTGTATCCCAAAGAGATCAAAGAAAAGGGCAAAGGTCCTATTTGTACAAAAAGATTTACAGCAGCAATTTTTTTGTGGCAGCAAAGAATTGGAAGTTGAGAAGATGTCCATCAGTTGGGAATGGCTGAACAAATTATGGTCTGATTGTGATACAATACTCTTGTGCTATAAGAAATGACAAGCTGGATAATTTCAGAAAAACTTGTAAAGATTGACATGAACTGATACAAAGTGAAGTGAACAGAACTGGGAGAATATAGTATACAATAACAGCAATATTATATGATGAAGAACTGAATGATTTAGCAATTTTCAGCAATTCTCCAGGAAAACTCCAAAAAATTCATTAGGAAAAATGCTATCCACCTGTAGAGAGAGAACTGATAAACTCTGAATACAGATTAAACATACTTCTTAAAAATTTTCTGTATTCTTATTGTTTTTTTGTTCATATTTTCTTTTGCAACATGGCTAATGTGGAAAAATTTTGTATGACTTCATATGTATAACTAATATCAAATTACCTGCCTTCTCAAGGAGGGGAGAGGATCAAGAAGAAAGTGGAGAATTTGGAACTCAGAATTTTTAAAAATTGTTTTAAAAGATTTACATGTAATTGGGAAGTACATAATGAAATAAAAATATTTTTAAAGAGTCTTTTCTAGCATGCGGCTTTCCAAAAATACATAAATGAAAATCCAACATTTCTCTTTTGGTTTTCTATGCCCCCCAAAATAATGGTTCCTATCTCCTGTACAACAACCAAGAAACAGCAGGCAGTGTGCATAAAAATGTCCTTTTATTTAAATCATATGGACTAGAAGCACTATCATGACAGGTAGGAACAGGTATGATCAACCTCTAACTCCCCCTTTCCCTCCCAAAAAAAAAAACCCACCAAACTCTAAACAGAAGAAGGAGAAAATGCTGATTTTGAAAGCCAAGATTAAAAACTAAAACATACCCACAAGGAAATTGTTTAACCTATGTTTTATGGTCATTTGCCATGTTCCATCAAATAATATTTACCAATAATTCTCAGATTTTAAGATATTACTTCCATATAAATTAAACTCATTTTCACCATGTTATAGCCTAACCATTTTAGGTATGTCTCTATCTTTCCTATTACATGATAAACTCTTTGGTTTTAGGTTTTTATTTCATGTTTTCACGTTTTATTCCTCATCTGTTTCCTACTGCTCCCCTTTGCAAGTTTGTTTCAAAACCCACTATTCTTCCTCTTTCTGGAAATTTGAGGCCACCTGGACCAAAGATCTCAAGTTGGGGTGGAGAGAAATTAAGTAACTTACCTAATGTCAAATGGGTAATAAGTGGTAGAATTGAGATTTGAATTTCCATTCTCTGATTTTCAATCCATGCTACTTCAAAGATCAAATATGTACTTAGCTTTCTGTTGCACAAAGATATAACCAACAGAACCATGGCAGAGTTCTGTTGCATCTAGGGACTTCTCTAGGTGGTGCAGTGGATAGAGCACAAGCCTGTAGTCAGTTAGATCTGAATTCAAATATGGCCTAGCTATGTGATCCTGGGCAAGTCAGGGTTACCTGTTTGCCTCAATTTCTTCATTTGTAAAATGAGCAGGAGAAGGAGAAAGAGAAGGCAAAACACTCTAGTTATCTTTGCCAAGAAAACTCTGATTGGGATCATAAAGAGTCAAGACACGACTGAAATGACTAAATAACAAGGAACTCTCCTTTTTCCCCAGTGCTGATAAGCTATGGGGAATTCTCACCCAACTTCTGTGAAACTCTCCCATTATCTTCATTTTACAATTTCCCAGTGTCATTATGTATATCAGATGCATTTCAAGATTCACTTTGCTTGACAGTATTCAGTTTCTCTCAAAAGACTTACTGTGCCACCTAGCTGCCCCTTCAAAAGACTTTTAAATAAAGGACAATTAAAGAACCAATTCATTTATTCAAACTGACTTATAATATTTTTAATCCCAGAAGAGTAAGATGTATGAGCCTCTAAATCTTTTGAGAGTGATGAATGCATTATATAGAAGTTAAACTATGTTTCTGTTGAAGCAAAAATTCAATATTTTTATTTTGGACCCAAGACTGACAAAAATGAATTTATTCATTAAGTTATTCTAATTCAAGGTATTTCTGCTTAGAGAAAAATCTGAAAAAAAATAGGAATTCATCGTGCTTTTCAAAATCTCTCCCTGGCACAAACCATTTCCACTAATAATTTATGTATTACTAAAATTTAAAAAAAAAAAATTTAAGGACAAAATTCCAAAATAAGACAAAATAAAAGTTCAGGTCAAAAACACTTCGAAATATTGCTTTACCAAAAAATATAGATAAGTAATATATATAGTCACTGAAAATGTCCTAGATTCTGAAGAATCATTTTCCCAAGCCATTCACTCTAAGGGTAGAGATAGATAATGGCATTAACCTGATTAAGGTACTCCCCAACTTACTATGAATCTATTGGAACCCTGAATTCAAGCCTGAAACATTTGCATAACATACTCCTGATCGATCGGTGGAGAGAATGGTAACTCAACACTGCATGCCTTTATGAGAGACAAGGTTAGCATCAGAGCTTGGAACAAAAAGGAAGCTGTTTTCTCTTCTGTTTTCAGAAAGGATAACATGGAGTTTGAGTATCAACTGAAAGACAGACATGTAGGGGAAAGTAGGCTCCTTAATTAACATGGTCATGATTTCCAATTTATCTTCCTAGAAGCTTCAGGACATTTACCTTTGGGTGAAATTTGGCACTCTCTTTCTCACTGAGATCTCTCACTACCAGTGGGAAAGCTCATTCATACTTTATATATTGTCTAATATATTTTAATCTGTAAAACTCTGATTCATTTGCTATCTGCTTGGATAAATGGGTTTATCTGATGTTTATTATTTATGATGGCTTTTTGTGAAACTGGCATTTAGTTGGAAAACTTTGGAAATAAGCTTGAAACACTCCTTCAGCTCTAAGGGATAGTAATCAGAAAAGTGGTATGAATCTAAAAATGAAAGTATGATCCTTAAACTAGAAATATTTAGAAAGTGGATAAATATTCTTATCCAGTACTTTTTCCATGAGGAAAACAGAGCAGCCAGCTTCACGACTGCTTATCCTGTTTCCTCCAGGAAGAAATCAAAGGATTCCTTTGGAAAGGTGTAAGCAGACTCCTAAAATATCAAAGCCTCAAGAGCCACATTTAGACAAACTCATACAGACCTATACATATTTTACATGGACTACACACTCTACATTGGTCACCACCTTAATCCATTTTTTCAGATGTTTAGAGTTCCTTCTTAAATTTTTCTCCAGTTTCCTCAAGAAAATGGTTAAATCTTTGCTAAGAATGATGCAAAAAGATTTCAATGCAATATATTGTTCGAGAATAGTTAAAGGGGCAGTTAGGTGGCACAGTGGATAGAGCACCAGTTTTGAAGTCAGGAAGACCTGAGTTCAAATCTGACCTCAGACACTTCACACTTCCTAGTTGTGTGACCTTGGGCAAGTCCCCCAATTGCCTCAGGAAAAAAAAAAAGAGAGAGAGAGAACAGTTAAAGACTTTCTCAATCAAGTTAAAGACTTAAGATTATTTTGTAATAGCCTAAAAAGGGAATGGGAGCAGCAGAGTCAAAGGACTTGCACATTTTTTTCTCTAGAGATACTGGATCACATCAACTGGTTTTGACTAGATTGTCCATTTCAATTTCCTAAGCTTTCTAATTATTATAAAATCAATCTAGTTGGTGTCAAATGAATCAAAAGATGGGATTACTGACAGAATTTTAACAAGCAATCCTTTAACTTGAGGATTACCAAATGAAGATGTTACTGTGCTCAGATACTTACCAGATGCCAGAAGTACAATATCATTACTCATCTCAATCCATACTTACTTAACTTTTCCTTCTCCACTTGGCTCATGCTGTCAACAAGCGACAATGGAACAAGACAGACAGTTTCATTTGTATTTTTATTTGCTTGGCTCACCTTCAAGTATTTCTCCACCAGTTCCTAATTTCAACTAAATGAGAGTCAATGATCTTGTAGATCAGGAATTCCAGAATTCTCCCTATGTTCCAATTAGTCTCATCAGCACCAGTTAGATCTGAACTCATAGGAAACCTTTTCAGTGTCCTCCATAGGTCAGTTGTAAAATTTCATATCCTTGCACTCAAAATAAAACTCAAAAGTCTTGGGAGATCCTACCAGTAGAAACTTGGATAGCAGAAGAAATAGTGTCAGGATGCTCTAGGTTTTTTCCTCTGCATACTGCCAACCAAGAACTCTGTAAATGATTTGGGGTTTGTGAGTCAACTTTCTGGCCCACACAGAAAAATTTAAGAAAAAAAGGGGGTCTGTTTATTTTCTCAAATCTTGCCTTGGGAAAGAAATATCAGGATTCAACTAATTCTCTATCGGGGCAGAAATTCTGAGAATCTTAAAGGATAGGGCTAACTGACTTCCTCAATTAAAAACAACAACCAAAAAAACCCACAACAAAAAAAGTTTTCCATCAATATATTTTTATAATTTGGAAATGCAATATGAGTATTTTATGAGGAATGGTAAAATATAGATGTGGACATTTCTGTAGTTCATACAAGGATGTAAATCTTTCAAAAACAACTATTTATTGAGAATGTAATTTTCATGCATACAGGATGGAAGAATGCAAATCACAGCCCTTTCCAAACCCAAACAGAAAGACTAAAGAGCCCTATCTAATCTTGGCTGGGAGCCAGATCCAGAGAGAACAATGTAGCCTCTAATCTCAAGAAAAGACAATAAAGAGAATAGAAAAGTGATGTGGTTTCTGGCAGGGATTCAAAAAAGAAAGGGATAATTTGGCTTCTAACATGGCTGCAAGAAAACAGAGGAAGGAAATCCAATGTTTATTTACTCTTGGTTTTAATCTTTTTGTTTCACATATCTATAGCCTGCTCCTCTGCTCATCCCTATGGTTAAAAATGAAACCGCAATATGTTCCTCACTATATGTTGGGTAAGGTTCATTGTAGAAAGGGAGTGGTCATTCATCTATTTAAATAAAGTAATATGTCAGTCAACAAGCAATTATTAAGCACTTACTTTGTAACATACATTGTGCTAAGATTTGGGATGCATCAAAATGTAAAATACAGTCTCTGTTCTAAAGGAGCTTCTAATCTAATAGGGAAAACAATGTAAAAATAAGATATAGACATGATAAATTGGACATACTCCTCAGAGGAAAACCACAAGCATTAAGAGGATGGAGAAAGGCTTACTTTAGAGGTTAAGATTTTAGCTAAGACTTGCAGGAAATCAGAAGAGCTAAGAAGACATAAGGAGGGAGAGAGTAAAGCAATTTATAATCTTAAAACTTCATATAAATGTCAGTTTTCTAAAAAGTAACAGGTCAGTTTGGGACCAAGAAAACCCTATCCTTTTAGCAAGAAAAAAACTAATTTATTGGATCAGGAACCCCAACATTCTTATCATGGTTAAGAATGATTTCATCAGGACCAATTAATCATCTTTGGTAGTTCCCTCCCAGGACAGTAGCATTACTTGAAATACTTGCAAATGATAGAGGAATAATTCCAAGGTATAAACATCATTTCTTTAGGCATCAAAAACAACTGTGGCAGAAGGTTTAGATTTGCAATTCTGTGTACCAACGCCCAAGAATCCTAGCCCTCAATCCAGTCATGTGATGCATCACTGACTTCTTTTCAAAGTCCAATTGTTCTGGCTAGAGCTTGTGGGGAAAGAATGCATTATTATAGCCTATTTTAAATAATTGAAAGGAGTTGTCAATTAGCAAGACAATATTACCAAGGACAGATAAGCCAGCAAACTTCTATTAATTAAAATCCTTACAATTGGCTAGTGGACTCAAACTTGACTCATCAGGTCAATGTTCAAAGACTTTAACAAAATAATATAAGTATCCCATGATGTGGTTCTGATAATTCATTCTAGTGAACATTAGGTCTGAAATAAACAAACATCATTATATGCATATCCCACTGACTAGGAGAGACAAAGGCTTATGAAATGCACAGACAACACAGGTCATAAGCAGCCAGTTGGTGCAGTGGATAGAGTTTGAAACCTTGAGACAGTAAGACCAGAATTTAATTCTAGCCTCAGGAACCTATTAGTTCTGTGATCCTGGATACTCAAGCTCCGCAAGGACCACCTATTTCCCAGAATTGTGGTGAGGATAAAAAGGAAACAATAATTGTAAAGTACTTTGCAAACCTTAAAGTGCTATATTAATGCTATCATTATTATTACAAAGGTAAAATAGGACAACAATTTGAACATGTGGGATGAGTGAGTGAAGAGTTAAAAATGACCCACAAGCTGGAGACAAAAGAAATGAATTTGATATTCCTTGCCTTCTCAATGGGTGGGGGAACGACAGGAGGGAGGAAGTGAATTTGAAACTCAAATTTTTTTAAAATGTTAAAAAAATTACATTTTAAAATTTTTTTAAAGAAAGTAGAGTTTCTATATATTTCCCAACAAATACTCAAAAAGATATAAAATGGAGAAATGAAAACTACTAATAACATGGGAATATTGTTTAAAAAAAATCATTAATTATCCAAAAACTTTACTGCAAAATTCAGTGTAAGAGGTGACAAGAACCTGGACTAGAATGACAGCTATGTGAGTGGAGAAAAAAAAAAAACAAAAAACTGTATAGAGATGTTGTGAAGATAAAAATGAGAAGTTTGGGCACTGAACTGATTGTTTAGAATGGGTGAAATTAATTCAGAAAAGGTGAATTCCCCTGAAGGACCAATAGGAAACAGTCACCAGGAACTGAATACATTTGATAACATGAACCTAAAGGATCAGAGAATACTGAGTGAATGTGATAAGAGAATTTGGAAGTGGCAGTGTGTCATGGTATATTCTGCCTCTTCCTCCTTACTAGTACAGTCAGTACTAAAAAGAATGAGAAGGCTATCGCTATCAAGAGAAAGTAATGTCTCATTGTGAAGTAGAAAATAGTTGTAAGAAGAGATTTAAAATGAAAGCAAATTTATTATGGAGAACGTATCCCAAAGAGAACAGAAAGGAAAGGGAGATCTGGAGTAGGACATTGGAGTGGGTTTATGGATGTAATGTCCTGTTGGAGACAGGTATAGGGTCTGGATATAGGCAGGTAGAGTTCAGAATCATTGGAATGGGGAGAGTACAAAGGAGTGGGAGTAAACCAGCATTTGAAGAATGAGTCCAAGCATAATATTGAGTTGTGATTACTTTTTATAGTTCTCCCTCAAAGTTCAACTTCACATTATGTCCTGTAAGACCCAACTCGGAGCATGAAGGAGGAGGAGGTACAGAAGCTAGGTCAGGGGGCAGTAGTATCTTGCCTGCTCGGGTTGGGAAAGAGAAGTCTTATCCCAAAACCAGGTTTTGGAGAAGGTCACAGAAATAAAAAGTGGATGGTAGGATCTTGGTGGGAATAAAAAGAAAGTAGACATGGGTCCAGAGCTGGAGAAGACCCTGGAGCAGTCAACAGAGGATGGTGACAGGCTCTGGGTTTCCTGTTCCTAGAGGATCAAATATAAATTCTTTTTGGCATTTATAATTTTCCACAATTTAGCTCTATCCTATCTCAAACTACCAAGCCAAACTGGCCTTTCTTGCTATATTTTACATGACACTGCAATTTATGTCTTTGACATATCAACTTTTTGGTCTATGCAATGGCTGTGTACTATGCCTAAAATGCTTCCCTTTTTATCTCCCTTCGAATTGCAAATTACCGTAGACTTATTCACTGCCTTTTTGTAGGTAGGTCATTTCAGTCCAGCCCAACAGCATTTGAGGTTTTCTTAGCAAAGATATCAGAGTAGTTTACCATTTCCTTCTCCAGCTCATTTTTACAGAGGAGGAACTGAGACAAATGAGACTTACCCAGTCACATAGCTAGTAAGTCTGAGGCTGGATGATCTCATAAAAAATTCCTGATTTGATGTCCACTGTGCCACTTCACTGCCCCAATGCTGCTATCCTTCCTGTCCAATAACTTAGTGTTTCTCCTACTCTAAAAGTCATATTTGGGCCTTCCTTAATAAAATGTAAACTCTCTTAAAAGTCCTAGTGTGCCTGGACTACAGTGCCTGTAACATATCAAGTGCCTTAGTAAAACTTTGATGGATTGCTGATAATTCCTTCAGCATGTTGTAGAATGAATATTGCTCAAATACAGGTCAAATTAAGTGGCCTCTGAGATTCCCTTACAGCAGATTTTGTGGGGCTTTGTAGCTAAAGTCTGAACAAACTTAATATTTCATAAGTATAATATGTGTATACACTTGGCAACTTTGTGACCCCTAATCATTCTTTGATTTCAACATTAATCACATTATAAATTCAAATTATTCACATAACTGGCATATAATAGTATATGTAAGTTTGTAAAGTATATCTTACTGAATTTTCCCAATAACTCCATGAGGAAGGTTCTAAAAGTATTATCATCCCTACTTTACACATAAATAGGTTGGCTGGCAAACCCAATGTGTTTAAGAAGCTCCTAGATGCTTCCCACTAACCTTAAAGCCAAACATTTTTCTCCCATAAAGCAGTCTTACCCCTTTCCTGAAGGTAACTGCCTTACCTTACTTTTACTAGAATACATTCTAAGCCTACTACTAGAGGATACCAAGTGCTAAAAAGGACCAAAATTTGTTATAAAATGTCATAATTATACTGTTCTTTTTTGCCCCAGACCCAAAGAGGGTCAAAGGCACGGCTGGCAATACGATGTGTGTTGGAGCCTTCTATGGCTCGAGGACTTAGAAAATGAGTATGTAAATAAGGCAAAGATGAGACATGAGAATGATTTTGGGTAAGTATTGAGATTACCCAATATGAGACGAAGGACCATAGACAAATCACCTATTTAAAGACCTGGAGTAGGGGAAAGAGTATTAAAAAAGGGGATAAGATGGGAATACCAAAAAGAGACCCCACAGAATCAAACAAAGCTGTTTACCTTTAGATCAAGGGAAATTATCTTAGTATAGAAAAACTTTCCCCCAGTTTGTGTGGGAATTGAATACCCATATAGAATTGTTTTTTATGATTCATTTTTTACTTTCCAGTTCTCTTCCTCCCTCCAGTCCCTCCCCTAGCCATTATGAAGACAAGCAATATGGCATCAATTATACATGTGAAGTCATGCAAAACATAGTTTCATATTAACCATGTTTATAAAAAAAAAATAAAATGAAAAAAATGTTTTAAATCTGAACTCAGAGTTCATCAGTTTTCTCTGTGGAAGTGGAGAGCATTTTCATCTTCATATTTCTTCATCATAAGATTTTTAAGTCAAGTTTGAGAGGTTACACAAAAACTTGCTTAAAAATATGAGTTTTAGCATTTCTTTATATGGCCAACAAAGCTAGAAAGAGAAGTTTCATTTAAAATAATTGTAAACAATATAAAATACTTAGGCATCTACCTGTCAAGAAAAACCAGAAACTGTATGAAAACCATTACAAAACACTTTTCACACAAAGTCAGAACTAAACAATTGAAAAAAATATCAATTGCTTATGGGTAAGCCAAGTCAATATAATAAAAATGACAATTCTGCACAAACTAATTTACTTATTAGGTGCATACCAATCAAAAAAGTCAGATACACCTAGGAAAAAAATAATAACGAAATTCATCTGGAAGAGCAAAAGTCAAGGATATTAAGGGAATTAATGAAAAAAAAAAAAAAAGTAAAGGCAGGCATTCTAGCCATACCAGATCTCAAACTGGTAAAAAATGATAATTATCAAAACTATCTGGTACTGGTCAAGAAACAGAATAGTAGATCAATGAACTAGAATAGGAACAAATTACAAATTATAATAAATGGCCATAATAATCTGATACATAATAAATCCAAAGATCCTATCTTTTGTAATAAAAATTCATTATTTCACAAAAACTGCTGAGAAAACTGGAAATCTTTATGGCAGAAATTAGATATAGACCAACATCTCACACTGTATACTAAGATATGGTCAAAATGGGTACATGATTTAGCCCAAAAGGGTGATATAATTAACAAATTAGGAGAACATAGAATGGTTTATGTCAGATTTATGGAGAAGAATTTATGAACATGAGGTAGAGAGCATTATAAAATGTAAAATAAAATAGATAACTTTGATTATATAAAATTTAAAAGTTTTTATACAAACAAAACCAACGCAACTGAAATTATAAGGAAAACAGAAAACACAAGTGGGAGA
The DNA here is from genome assembly GCA_023553655.1 of Myrmecobius fasciatus. NCBI lineage: Eukaryota > Metazoa > Chordata > Mammalia > Dasyuromorphia > Myrmecobiidae > Myrmecobius > Myrmecobius fasciatus. The sequence continues at coordinate 229,094 of JAJPUD010000608.1, read as the reverse complement.
AAAAGGGGAGGGAGAATTTTCAACAAGTAAATAAAGGCCTCATTTCTCAAATGTATAGTGAACTGAGTCAAATTTATAAAAATATGAGTCACTCCCCAATTGATAAACAGTCAAAGAATATGAAACAAGCAGTTTTCAGACACCAAAGCTATCTATCATCTTTTGAAAAAATGCTCTAAATAACTGATTATAGAGAAACGCACATTAAAACTCCAACTTATCACTTTATACTTCTCAGAAAGGCCAATATAAAAAAAAATGATAAATATTGGAATAGAAGGGGGAAAACTGAGACACTAATGCACTGTTGCTGGAGTCGTAAATTGATCCAAATATTTTGGACAGCAATTTGTAAACTATTCTATGTTCTAATTTGTTAATTATATCACTCTTTTTGGCTAAATCATATACCCATTTTGACCATATCTTAGTATACAGTGTGAGATGTTGGTCTATATCTAATTTCTGCCGTAAAGATTTCCAGTTTTCCAAAACAAATGCAGACAAGATTAGGAGGGAAGCATCTAATTGGGAAATCATCTTTACATTTAATGGTTCTGATAAAGGCCTCATTTCTAAAATATATAGAGAATTGTCTCATATATATAAGAATTTAAGCCACTCTTCAATAGATAAATGGTCAAGGGATATGAACAGACAATTTTCAGATGATGAA
>JAJPUD010000608.1:150620-212522 GCA_023553655.1 Myrmecobius fasciatus | reverse complement strand
TCAAATTTTACCCAAAAGTCACTTATAACTTGTTTCACACATTTATACTACTTATCTCAAAAGATGAGGCAGCTAGATGGATCAGTGTAAAGAGCACTGGGCTTGATGTCAGGGAGACCTGAGTTCAAAAGCAACCTTGGATACTCACAAGATGTGTAATCACGGGCAAGTCAATGGAAAAGGAAATGGCAAACCATTCCAGTAATTTTGCCAAGAAAATCTCAACAGAGTCCCAAAAAGTTGGATGTGATTGAAAAACTGATTATCTCAACAGATAGCTTTAAAGCAAGTTATTTGTAAAATTTTAAAAGTAGGATACAAATGTGTTAATAAAACACTTTCAAGGCTTACAAAGACATTTATTTCTTTGCAGTATTCCTGTGAGGATATTCCTATGACCACAATTGCAGCTAGTAAAATGTAAATCTAAGTCTCCAGGCACCCAAGTTCTTTCCTATCTATCAAGCTACAGCCCTCACTATTTACTCCTTTAGCCCATTCATATTATGTTCAGGTTTGCCATAGTCTTGGAAAAAAACACCACCTCCATTTTACTGTATCTATAGGCTCTCATGTCTTTCCTTAAAATTAAACTCCTTCAAACAGCAGAGCTGAGCACTTTTTTTCCCGAGGCAATTGGGGTCAAGTGACTTGCCTAAGGTCACATAGCTAGGAAGTATTAAGTGCCTGAGACTAGATTTGAACTCAGGTCCTCCTGACTTCAGTGCTGGTGTGTTGAGCACATTTTAAAGAGATAACCTAGTCTAACTTCAATTTATTGAGGAAATTGAGAATCTCCTGAGGTCTAATATTTTGATAAGCTATTGCTTTTGGTGGCACAATTGGGACTAAAATCAAAATTTCCTTTATCACAGAATACTCCTCCCCTGACAGCACAGAAATTTACTGATTTTAGAGCCATGAGGCTGGGAGACAAAACCTTAAATCTTCAGGCTAATTATATATTAATGAGAAATTTTTTTTCAACAAAATTCTAAGTTACACCTTCAAATTAAAATTGAATTAGCTACTTTAAGAAGGTTTTTGGAGTAAAAGTTCTTAATCTAAAGCTTATGGCTCTCCCTACCCCAAAGGGGTTCATAAATTTCAGGGAATGTGGGAATTTTGGTGGGGGAAAAAAATTCATCCTTATTTTCACTAACATCTAACTGAACTTTATTATTTCTTGTTGACAACAAACTTATTCTGAAAAAGGGTTCACAGGTTTCAATATATTGCCAGTGATCCATGACATAATAGTTAACATGCATATAAATGCCATGAGGCTTGCAAATTAATTTAGAAATATATCATTTTAATTTTCATAATAATCCTCTCCATGACATAATAATGTATATATAAATGGCATAAGGCTTGCAAAATGCTTCTGAAATATGGTATTTTAATCTTCACAATAACCCTAGGAAATAGATGCTATTATTTTCCCCATTTTATAGATGTGGAAAGTGAGACAAAGATTAAGTGATTTCTCCATTGCCACATAGCTAGGGTCTGAGGTCAGATTTTAATGAGGATCTTAATGATTCTAGGCCCAGTACTCTACCCACCTACCCGCTCCTAACAAAAAAGGATTAAGAACCACTGGTCTAATGAAAACATTTCTGGATATTTGGAACTGACTTATTTATAGGGTTGTTGTTTTTTTTTTTTAATTTAAAAAGTATTTTAAAATTTAATTACCAATCTTCTTAACCATATATTCTGAAAGAATATATTTGGGCACCTTTATAGACCTCTAGTATCACTTGAGGAAAACAATCAAGAGCTAAAAAAGTCTTAGAAAACATCTCATCCAATCTTCTCTTAACAGATGAATAAACTGAAGTCCATAAAGGTCAAAACTTGCCTAAGGTCACAAAAGTAATCAAGTATTGAATCTATGTCCTCTAATGGAAATTCCACTATAGATATGTATGTTTGCCTACCATTTTCCCACAAAATTTCACTTCACCTGATAATTCAATTCAAATGCCTCCATTATGTAACCCCACGTACCTATGACAAACTATATTTGTCTATTCCTCCAAATCCATTTTTTACTTGGGATCATACATCGAGGAAATATTAGGTGTCTGAGGTTGAATTTTAACTCAGGTCTTTCTGACTTCAAGATCAGTGCTCTATCCATGGTACCAAGTAGTTGCCCATCTCCTCCTCTCCCCACCAAATCCCAAAAAAATGCCTTTCTTAAGCATTTTTATTTAGCCTTGTACAGAAGGGAGTTAATAAGATAAATTTAGGCAGATCTTCAAATTACTTTTAGAAACATGTTAGCAGCTTCATACTACAAAAACAAATCCTTATTCAGAAATATCAATTGAGAGTATGCAATCATATGTATATTAGGTCTTTACTGTGAGATTGCCTCTGCCCTAGCCACTCCCCTTTCTACATGGTTCCTCCTTTCTTTTGGACAAGTATTTATCTCATCAGAAGTGGGAACACAAAGATTGAATGGGCCTATACCCCTCCCAGTATAAAATACCTGACTTTCTTTAGTTTTCTTGATGGATGATGTGAAGAGTTCCAGCTCTTGAAATGGGAAGTTTGGTGTGGACATGTACCAAACAGCTTCTTACATTATAGATTCCTCCTCCCCTTGCCATGGCCAGGAAACCATCAGGCTGGAGTCTTTGGAGGTATCCCTGATTAAATTCCTTCCCCTTCCTGTTTTGAATAGGTCAGCTGCTTCCTTGTTAGCCATATTTTACCCCTCAATGTTCCAATCAATAGCACCACCAAATAAAATAGCCTTCCCTTAAATTAGCCAAAAAAAAAAAAAAAAAAAAAAAAGCCTTCCTTTAAAAACCAGCAACAGACCACAATATCCCACAAAAAATTAAAGTTCACTTCAAAGATTAACTTATATTTGTTACTTGTATTCTAATAAATGATAAACTCTTCCAAGATAAAATGTCTTACTTTTATCTTTCAAACCCTTGCCATACCCCAAAGCACAATGCCATGTATTTATTAGGCACTCAAATAATTAATTGAATAACCTTGAAAGTAACCACCAGTTACTCAGCAAAAACAAGAGTAAATATTAATTTAATCAGAACCCAAACCAGGTTCTTTCAGGACTCATAACTGACAGTTTACAACAAAAAGGACACTTATACAATACTTACATACTTATTTGAATATTCACTCTAGAAAGGGTAAACCCCCAGGGTCTTTTTTTTGACATTTGTAAACAGACTTGATTATTACTGATTCATCAAGAACTTGCACAAACCAGAAAATTAACCTGGTTTGGGTTTTATTGACTAGAACTAGCAGGTAATGGGTATATATGCTAATAAAACATTTTAGATAGCATACATCCCAAATGGTACTTAACAGTAGTAGAGTTTTCATATCTATCTTTTTAAAAAGTACAAATTCAACAGCATTGCTTCTCAAACCAAAAGTTTTACCATTTTTCCCATGAATTTTATAAACTGGTTTCTTTCTTTCTATTTATCAGACTTCCTGTAGAAAAAGTCTCATGGGAACCATTCTGTTGTCCTTTTCCATGATTCTAATTACTTGGGGGGGGGGGGAGGGGGAGAGAAACCCCTAGCATTTTCTAAGTAGCACTATCACACAGATAGTCCCATTTCATATATTTGGTAATTTCTGATAAAACTTATTCATTCTCATTTGAAAGACCATTATAAAAAAATATAAATTAGTTAACCAAATTTTCCCATGTAACCCCTCCTCTTAATAAACTTTATACATTCTTTTTCCATGTATATCTTTACACATACACTGCATATATATATACACATATTTTTAAAACCCTGAAAGTTGAATCTTCAAATAAAAAAAGAAGGAAAACCTCTATCAAGCTACTATTTGGAAAAAATTAAAATAATGGTTACTTGTTAACTATAGAACAAGATTAGGGAAACATAGGTAAAAAATAAAAATGTCAAGTATTAGAATCCCATTCTAATGGAATGCAAAAATGTTATAAGATATGCATAAAATATACTAAAATGTACATGTTTAACAAAAAATAATCTGACATTTTGATATCTAAGAAAATAAGCCAAACTTCATAAATTAAATTTACTATAGAAGCATACAATGTATAACATATTCTATTTCATTCCTATCTTTAGCCTTTTACATCTTTCTACAAAATAAAACATTTATTAGTCTTATCCCTAGCTTACAAAATTATACATGTCTAAAATTTGAAGCTATAAAAAGTGATTTGGGAAATAAAATTCCAGTTTTCCTAAATGTTTACAAAGCCTTAGACTAAATTGGTATTATCATTATTGCTTGTGTAGTTTAAAAATATAATCATATTTGAACATTTATTTTCCTCTAAACCAAATTCTATGACATCAAGTCTTTACGTTTTGGATTAACACAATCAGAATTGTCAACATATTGTCACACATATGAAAATCTTTTACAACTAGATTAGTGTTTTCTAGCTGTTCCTTCTTAATTATACAGAATATTAGTGTATTTAAGTAAAATTAAATATTCATTTGTCAATAAAATGCATAAGAAATAAAAACATTCTCTATCAGTTTAAGTACCTTCTGCCATATTTTTCTTACGAAATTACTTTGCTAGAATATACATGGTCCAAGCTAAGCTACTCTTTAAGTACATAAACTATTCTATTTTTTTAATGTTCTGATGAGGCCTTGTAACATACCCCAAAGGCTTTACATATAGATGTTTGTAAAGTTGCAAATGGTTGTTCCAAAACATTAGAAAATGGTATTATGTCCATGAATATAAATCTCTTTAGTTCAGATCCAGTGGGTCACAGGGGGAGAGTTTAACATATGACCAATTCAGAAAGGAGAACACTGACCTAATAGGACAAGAAGAAGTTGTTTTACAATCCTTTATTAGTATATGATTACCCTTTAAGGGCTTCACTTACTAACCTTTTAAACAATCATCTAAGGCAATTTTACAGTTCACTTAAAAATTTTAAGACTATACACTCCTAGAACTTTGGCCTCTTTTCAAGAGAGACAGGGAAAATTGCATAAAAACTGCCCTGTTTAGATGTTACTCTATGTAGGAGTGGCTCTACATTATTCCCCTTCTATAACCAACCAGCATGGCTTTGACTGCTACATACAGCTCAATTGTAGCATGCAAAAATGGATTCTGCTTCCTAAATTTGTTAATTGGCATGCAAGTTTCTGCAGAAATCCATAGTCCCCCAAAATTAATGACAAATATACGTTGCAGATTTAACTTAGACAACATATAGCTGGAAAACCAACACTTGAACACAATTGTGGGCCTGAGAGGAAGGAACACAAGAGAACATAGTTCTACAGTTTCTCAGCCTCACAAGTATATAAAGAATTTAACAGCATACAGATAATTTAAAATAATACAAAGTTCCCAGAGTAAATAATTTATATTCCCACTACTATACTTTACTAGTTTCAACCTAGGGCAAGACAGTTTCTCACAGTGAAAAAGCACTTATACATAGGTACACTGATTGAGACTGCCCAAGTTCCATGAACACCTTACAAAGTTTTATGGCAAACCACATCATTTTCCTTTCTTCTCCAGCTATTTGAAAATTAACATTTTAGAAGTAGAATATTATTTTAAAATCAGTAATAATTATTCCAAACATTTTTAATACACTACATAAGTAGTAATGTGCCTATATGTGTGGTCTTTAGTAACATTTTAATTTATTTCTTGTGAATAATTTTATAATTAAAAGATTAGAAGCGTATTAAAATATATCAATTTAGCCAAAATATCTTTTACACTGATGAACAACATAATCTGCTGAAGAAAAGTAACATAGTGCTACAAACTCTACTGTTAATTTCAATCATTTCAACAAACTAAATGGTACACACCAAGGCTGTTAATGTGAAAACCATTATTAAATATGATGAAAATATGATCTGGAAATGTTTTGGGTGAGGTGTGGTTGAAATTCATTCTTATGCCATAAGCAGTCAGGGCTGACAATATAGTCAAAAGAAGAGACATGCTTATATATTACCATGTAACTAAGTATTTTAGTGGGAACAATCTGTTTTAAAAAAAAAGATGTTAAAAAAAAACTAATGTAGCATGTGAAAACAAGAGTATAAGAGACAGGTGTTGAAAATTCTTGTGTGATTAAAAATTGTGAGGTTTTAAAAACACGATACAAGGGATTTCTATTCTCTCAGGATAAAACTAATTATGTAATTCCTCCTTTGCAATTATAACCAAAGGTCCAATTAACTAGCATACAAAAATAGGGGAACAAACAGAGATCAACAGGATACAATAATTCTGATTTTAGCTACTTCGGCAAATTATTGTACATATAATACAGCAATATCATAGAAATGGCACAGTCTCTGAGGATACTTTCCACATTTTATTTACATTTTAAGACTAACTTTTATCTCAGAATCACATATCCATACACCTATTTCCTTTGTTTTTTCACTTAAAACTTAAAGTCATGGTTTATCATAACAAAGACTGTAAACAAGTATTTACCATGTCTGTTACATGTAACACACAGGAGCTGCTTTAAAACAGAAATCCATCTCCCTCCCTTAATCCCTCCCCCCATTTTATAAATACAGGTATCAAAACAATCCTGAACATACTCTTTGTTACTACTAGTAGTCGGTACCCACACCTCTTCAAAAATTAAACAAAATTAGCAACAGTATTTATTGTACCTGCTACTTTAAACAATTTAAATTGCAGCTCTTTCACTAAGCAAGATGGATCAAGCATGCCATTTATAATTTTCCTTCTTGAGAAATTAGATTTCTGAAACATACATTACTCCACAGCAATCTGACACTTCTTGTCATGCTTTCATCTTGTAAAACCTGAATTCCATTTGGAGTACTCCAGGTTTATGCTTAAATGATAGTGCCTTGATAAGAGGAAAAAAAAAAAAATTGTGCTGCATTTTTCTTCCCATTGTGCCTGAAAACATAATGGGTGTACATATATTAAATATATTCTTACAAATGTCCAGGTCATGTATACCAGCTGGAATTCTTTTAATGTGTGGGTTTTGCATTGTGAGATTTAATCAAGACATTAACATGAGTAGAAGGTTGTTGGTTTAGATAAGTTTGAGATTTGTTAAAATTAATTGCTGTATGTTTGTCCTTCTGGAGGTTGTGGAAGCTTCATGTTTTCTTTGGACATCATTAGACGCCTTAGCTCTTGAAGTACAACTTTAATGCTATAAGAATTTTGCCATTTTGTTAACACTGGTATGCTCCGTGCATCCACCTAAGAGAAAAAAGAAAGATCACAAACAAATGATGTACATAAAATACTATAGCAATAGAGATGAATAAAACATTTTACGCATAACTTTCTAAGTCTACAATTTTTCTTTCAATCTTCCCTGGACCAAGAATCAGAAGCTTGGGTAGCAAGTCCCAGTTCTATGCTATATAACTGTGGGTAATTTATTAGGCCTTAATTTCCTCATCTGTAAAAAGAAAGGCAGTATGACATATTAAATCCAAGTCCTAGTTCTTATTTGCTATGTTTAAATTACAATGTTGTTTTAGGGGGGAAAATCATAATCTCAAAAATTTAATCTCCTTATCTGTAAAATGAAAAAAACACACAATATGGATTGCTATGAGACAGCACTCTAAAAAATTGTAAGTATTCTATAATTATGAGTTAACATCTGTAAAATGAGAGGACAACGTGACAAACATTTTTTTAAAAAAGGCTTTAAAATCAAATGCTGTAAATGAGTGCTTAGATTTAATCAAAGGACTTAATTTAGTCTCTCATGACTGACAATCTTATAGAGAAGATATATAAGTATGAGTTCAGAATAGTCATATTCAGTTCTGGGATGTTGGAAACATGGAAGACATGACTGAAGGTCTACAAAGAAGTGAGGACTAGAGATGCAGATTTAGAAAATGTCACAGAGGTGATAATTAAAGCTGTGAGTTTGTAAAGGTTGACAATGTGAAAAGAGAGGAGAGTCAAGTCAAAGCAATCAAATTAAACATATACACACTGACTTCCTAAAAAATGAGGGAATATTTACAAGGAGTTGAATGACCAATCTTCAGTAGTGTAAACTACTCTTTCATTTTTTTATTCTTTCAATTTTGGCATTGAAAGAGAAGAGATAGAAAATGGTGAGATTCAAGTCTTCAGGGGAGGTTTTTTTAGAATGGGGAACAATTAGTATATATTTAGCAGTTAAGAAAGGAATCAATAGAGGGAGATGGACATTAAAGAGATACAATAACTTAGGGAGTGAAGTCCCAAAGAATAATATGGAAGGGGTTGATTTTGAATAAAGCTACCTCATTCTCTGAAGCCTAAAGGAAGAAAGAAGGGAAATGAAAAAATAAAAGGCTTAGAAAAGTGGAGTTTTGAGAGTTTATGGTAGGTAAACTTGATTTCCATAAGAAGTGAAATCATTTCCTTTGAATGAAAGTAGAATTAAGGAACTGAAGAATAAGTTTAGAATAGCCAACAAAAGGAATATAAGTAAGGGATTATTAAAAGAAAGATTGTAATGCAATGAGCCCAATTAGGGTCAGTTAACACAAATCTGTAGTAGACCAAAGAATATTCTCTAAGTTAAGTACTATTTGGCCACTTGGATAAACCAGGGAGGGGAGGAAATAAATAAATTTCACAACGGTGAAGATATTAGATGATACAATGGGCAAGGACAGAAGAGACCAGAGTACATCACTAAAATGGATTGATTACTAGTTCAAGAACTGAAAGAAGGAAGAATAACACCAGGATAGGGTTGATTCATCAAACAGAAGGGGAAAAAAAAAAAAAAAACACCAAGATTCATTGTTTTTCTCACTTTTAACTACTTCAATCCCAAGATAAACACATACACTGTTACCAAGGTATAAATATTTTATTTTATAATGGAAAACAATCAGATAAAATGAATCATTTTGGGCAAGTCCTTTTCCTACACCTTTTTGATCTAATCCTCTTCATTTATAATATCAGAATGTTAGACTAGAAGATCACTAATGTCCCTTTCATTTCTACTGTATAGTGAATTCTGTTCTAAAGCTTATCTCTTTTCTATATTAGAAGATATTCTACTATCATTTTCACTGACCACAATTAATGCAATACATTCTGCATAACAAAGGCAGTAACTGGGAATTATCTAAGAATAGAGATTCTCTGAAGAATTTCTCTTAATAGTTATTAAAAAATTAAGGAAATACTATATAACATAGTATGTTTATAATTCAATCTTCTAAGACTATTATAAACAGTCTCTATCAATTTGGAACTATGCTCAAAGAGTTATTAAACTGTGCATACCCTTTGACCCAGCAGTGTTTCTATTAGGCCTATATCCCAAAGAGATCTTAAAGGAAGGAAAGGGACCCACATGTGCAAGAATGTTTGTGGCAGCCCTTTTTGTACTGGCTAGAAACTGGAAACTGAATAGATGCTCATCGGTTGGAGAATGGCTGAATAAATTATGTTGTATGAATGTCATAGAATATTATTGTTCTGTAAGAAACGACCAACAAGATGATATCAGAGAGGCCTAGAGAGATTTGCATGAACTGATGCTGAATGAAATGAGCAGAACCAGGAGATCATTGTACATGGCAACAACAAGACTATATGATGACCATCAATTCTGATGGACATGGTTCTCTCTTCAACAATGAGATGTTTCAAACCAGCTCCAATTGTTCAGTGATGAAGAAAGCCATATACACCCAAAGAGAGGGATCTGAATGTGGACCACAACATAACATTTTCATGCTCTCTATTGATGTTACTCGCATTGTTTCCTTTCTCAGATTTTTTTTTCTTGTAAATCCGATTTTTCTTGTACAACAAGATAACTATATAAATATGTATACACACTCGATTTGTAAAGAATTTTGACATGGTTACCATGTACTGGACTTCCTGCCTTCTAGGGCAGGGGATGGGGGATGGGGATGGGGAATTTGTGATGGAAAGTTTTGTAAGGGTCAATGTTGAAAAATTACCCATGCATATGTTTTGCAAATAAAAAGCTTTAAAAAAATAAAAATAAAAAATAAACAGTCTCTATAACTGAATGGAGTTTATAAAATTAGTGGAAAGAAACCCAAAATAAAAATACTTGCAGCTGTGTAATTTGTAGTTAAAGAAATATAAGTGACTGCAAATCCCATGAAACACCAAAGAGATTCCACAAGAATTTCATAAATTCTCAATAAAGAGCTTGGTGGGTGAAAGATGGGGAGGATAATTGGAAAATAAATATCATGTTAGAATAAAACCTGCAGTTCATCAGTCCCCAATACACAATAATCTCCCAAACTGAAGATCTCACAGCATTTAAACTCTATAATTTATGTTTTACAATGAAACATTGCTATAAGAATTTTTTTTGCCTAGTTTCATTTCATAAACACAAATATTATTTTAAAGGCACATTACAAAATCTACTGATGCAAAATACATTATCAGAAGCAAACAATCAGGTGCCTAGGCATATTTAAGAATATACAACAATCATGAAGAAATATAAGAACTGAACCTCCTACATACACAACCCTAAATGCCAAGCATTATGTTTCATTTTCAAAGGAAAAGAACAGAAGATAATAAAGTTAAGTTCAAACATTCAGTAGAGCACCTGCTATTAGACATGTTTTAAGCATGAGGTTTACAAAGATTAAAAGCAAAAGGCCTTCATGGTTAACAGTTTGGATTACAGGTGAACCTAATAATTCAATTTAACTAACATTTCTTATTTGCTTTCTGGAAGGTCTCAAAGCACAATATAGTATATGTAAAGAAAAAAGAACCCAACAGTGAAAAAAAATCAAGGTGATTCAGGACAATTCCAATAGACTTGTGATGGAGAGAACCATCTGCAACCAGAGGGAGGACTATGGGGACTGAATGTGGATCACAACACATTTTTTGTTGTTGTTTGTTTACTTGTTTTCTTCTCTTTTCCCCCCTTTTTAATATATATATTTTATATATGTTTAAATATATTTTATATATGTTTAAATATTTTTTTAATAGCATGATAAATCTGGAAAAATGTTTAGAAGAAGTGTACATGTTTAACCTATATTGGATTACTTGCTGTGGGGGGATGAAGAGGGAAGAATCAGGGAGAAAAATTTGGAACACAAGGTTTTGCAAAAGGGTAAATGTTGAAAACTATTTTTGCATGTATTTTGAAAAATAAAAAGCTATTTTTTTAAAATGTCAATTGACCTACTAGTAAAAAGGAGATGATAAACCTAGAATGACCTATACACAACTTTCCTCACAGTAGTCTTAAGAATCAAATATTTTGCAAAATATAAATTTTTATGCAAATATAAATTATTATCATGAAGAAAGCATTGTAAATAGGAGGTAAGAATGTACAAAGTTTAAATTAGATATGTCTACAACTCTTGCAAATCCTAGAGCCTATTGCATAGAATCATATATGTAGAACTGGAGATGATCTCAGGGGTCATCAAAACCAAATCAATCTCTCTCTCTCCCCTCCCCACACTCTCCCCCCCTTCTTTTGCTGAGGCAATTGGGTTAAGTGACTTGACCAGGTCACACAGCTAGGAAGGGTTAAGTATTTGAGGCCACATTTGAACTCGGGTCCTCCTGACTTCATAGCTGGTGCTCTATCCACTGCGCCAACTAGCTGCCCCCAAATCTCTCTTTTAACAGTTGAGAAAACTAAGGCTCAAGGAGGTAGTTTCTCCTTAGACTTCAAGATCACTCTTCAGTCTGGCACACTTCTTAGAACTTTGATGAAGTAAGCATGAAGAAGCTAGACTGCACTGCTTCTTCCTACTACACTCCTCCATCCTCCATGGTTATAATGTTGTAAGTAGATCATTCTTAATGCTGTAAAAAATTTATGAAGTTATGTCTACAATTAAATATCTATCCTCATTTAATTCCAATTAAAATAAACTGATTTGACAAGATAATTATTGAGAGATTACCTGATTCAGAATAAGAAATGATTGATACTCCTGATTTTTGAAGGCTATTTAATAACCTTAATCATACACAAAAATTATTTGAGGGGGCAGAGCACAATTACTTTGGGCTATAAATTTCAAATCCTAATTCTCAATTCTTAGCCCAGGCTTCAAAGAAAAGCCCCAATAAAATTTCTGAAAATCTCAAAAAAAAAAGGCTTGAAATGAATTACTTTGATTTTGGGAACAAATGCACAGCTGCTCTTTCAAAGCTATTCTCCATGAACACCAAAGTAGTACTTATATTTCCAAGAGTTGCCTCTAACACATATACACACATATAAATTCACATAACAAGTCTAAACAAATGTATCTATACCTAGACGTTATTACTATATGAAAGTGTATTCAATAAATGTACATCAGTAATTCTTCTCTAACTTAATCTTTTTTTTAAATTTTTATTTTATTTGCAAAACATATGTATGGGTAATTCAACATTAACCCTTACAGAGCTTTCTGTTACAAATTTTTCCCCCCAACTCCCCACCCCTCCCCTAGATGGCAGGATATCCACTACATGTTAATTATGTTAAAATACTTGACAGATCGAATATATGTATACACATTTCCACATTTATCATTGCTGTGCAAGAAAAATCGTATCCACACAAAAGACATATCAGATAAAGGAAACACAATGTAAGCAAACATCAATCAAGAGTATGAGAATGTTATGTTGTGGTCCACATTTCACATCCCTCTCTCTGGGAGTATATGGCTTCCTTCAGTGAACAATTGGAGGTGGTTTGAAACATTTCATTGTTTAAGAGAGCCATGACTATCAAAATTGATCATCATATATTCTTGTTGTTGCCGTGTATAATGATCTCCTGGTTCTGCTCATTTCACTCAGCATCAGTTCATATAAGTCTCTCCAGGCCTCTCTGAAATCATCCTGCTGGTCATTTCTTACAGAACAATAATATTCCATAATATTCATATACCATAATTTATTCAGCCATTCTCCAATTGAAGGGCATCTATTCAATTTCCAGTTTTTAGCCACTACAAAAAGGGCTGCCACAAACATTCTTGCACATGTGGGGCCCTTTCCTTCTTTTATGATTTCTTTGGGATATAAGCCCAATAGAAATGCTGCTGGGTCAAAGGGTATGCACAGTTTGATAACTTTTTGAGCATAGCTCCAAATTGCTCTCTAGAACGGCTGGATCCATTCACAGCTCCACCAACAATGCATCAGTGTCCCAGCCTTCCCACGTCCCCTCCAACATTCATCATTAACTTTTCCTGTCATTTTAGCCAATCTGACAGGTGTGTAGTGGTACCTCAGGGTTGTTTTAATTTGCATTTCTCTGATCAGTAGTGATTTGGAGCACCTTTTCATATGACTACAAATAGTTTTATTTCATCCTCTGAAAATTGTCTGTTCATATCCTTTGACCATTTATCGATTGGAGAATGGCTTGAATTCTTATAAATTAGACAATTCTCTATATATTTTAGAGATGAGACCTTTATCAGAACCCTTAAATGTAAAGATGATTTCCCAATTTATTGCTTCCCTCCTAATCTTGAGTGCATTGGTTTTGTTTGTACAAAAACTTTTTAACTTAATATAGTCAAAGTTATCTATCTGGTTTTCAATTAAGAGTTCCAGTTCTTCTTTGGACATAAATTTATTCCATCTCCATAGGTCTGAGAGGTAAACTATATTACGTTCCTCTAATTTACTTATAATATCACTCTTTATATCCAGGTCATGGACCCATTTAGATCTTATCTTGGTATGTGGTCCAACTTAATCCTGAGAGTTGTCTGAGCCAATGGAAATTAAAAAACCTGCCCTTGGTCACCAGTATGGACATGAATCCAGACCTTACTGGATTTCAAGGCTTATCAATTCATTATTGCATCTAACTTCTGTAAAAACAGGCATATAAACCTAAGATTTATCCATAATACCATTACGTAGGTATATATGGAAAATAAAATAGAAGAAAAAGCCTATTTCCAATACCTTTTCTAAGGATATTTCAATTATAATTTTAACACCCTTTCACACAAATGCAATGCTAAAGAATTTATTGTATATGGTTTCAGTAAAAATAGAGATGAGAAACAATTGTAATGATGGTAAGTAGATGCATCTCCTATCTTTCTACAAATCTAGGCAAAGTTCTTTTACAGGATTACTTTTTTTTTTAATTTTACAAGATTACTTAAAAAAAAAGAGAGAGAGAGATGCAAAAGATGAACCATGGCCTCAAACTATAACAAAATGACAATTTAGTTCACTTCAATTTAAACACCTATTAGGTGTTTGCCTTGTTCAAGGCTCTGTCTAAACAGCAGAGAGGTAAAGTCTCCAATAAGAAAATGATATTTATAAAGAATAGCCATATGAAGAATGATTAAATATATTTCACAAGCTAGAACAATACTCCACACACATTTGCAAAATGCTTAAATTACTATTCTCCTTATCCAAACCCAGATTATTATCAGTTCTTTGGAAACACTTTTTTTTTCTTAAAAGAATACAGTCTTTACTATCCATCCTGTCTTCATGTTTCTTCCCCAATCCTATAAGATACTACTACTTTCTTAGAAACCTTCCTCCAACCCCACAAGGGCATTTTTCCTAGCATTTTTTGTCTCAAAACAAAATGAATCTATTATGTAAAAAAAAAAAATCCATTACAGAAGAATGGTAAATAAACTTGTTGTTAAATTATTATGTACTGTGATTACCAGGACATTAAAAAATTGGTTACCATTAAGCATGTTTTCTTAAAAAAAAAATTAGTATTCTAGTTTTTCTTTTCATTTGCATCCCAAATATGTTAGAGGTGGAACTGAACCCAAGTTTTTCTAGTTAAAGGGTCAGCTTTCTATCTGCTACATTATGGTTAAATATAAGTTCCGTACAACTATACCAATATAATACCAATGTTTTACAGATTTCAACAACAACAACAACAACAACAAAATACTAAACACCTGAATATTAGTTTCAAAATTCAGAATATACTATCTCTATGGGTAGAGTGGGCAGGATGGAGAAAAAGCTATGTGTGTATGTGTACAGATTGATATGCATACTGCAGACAAGCTAATGTATTCAAATTTAATACAAGTGAGATTAGGAAAACGGCACAGTCTACATTCAGACTAATACAATTTTCAAGAGAAAAATAAATTATCCTGCCTTGATCAAATAGGAGATTTTTAAAGTGTTCAACTCTGTACCAGTCACATAGTAGAAAATTAGCTAATGCTTTCCACTGAACAGAGTGAAATGAACAAAGCCTAGTATAAAATTATATAAACATGTTAGTAGAAAAAAAGGAAGAAAAAAAAAAAAGGAAAAACATGAACTTCACAAAAAAAACTAATTTCTATTGATAAAACCAAAGGTCTCTAAGAAAAGCCAAGTTTATGCAAAGAAAACAAGAAACTAGATTTTTTTAAAATGCTAATCAAGGGAGGATTCTGGGAAGATGGAGGAATGTATCAAAAGCTCTCCAGATATCTCCCCACAAACAGAACAAATTTGTGCCTCAGGGAGAACCAAGTCTGGTGAAAAACCAAGAAGACTTAGGGCAGAACAGGGATCCTCCTGGTCCAACCCATGAAGATAAGAATGCCAGGCTGGGGATTAACCAGTATGAACTGTAAACACCTCTGGGTTAGCTCCATAGAAACACCACATTAGGAGTCACATTAGGGACCCCTGGGGCTAGCTGGGTTTGGCTAGAGCCTCAGTAAGAACCACAGGAACTTTTACTTCCTGAAAAGCCAGCACAGTCAGGATTTGAGTCTGAGAAGAATGAGAAAATCTGGGTAGACCCAGCTGTGCAGGAGAGATTCCACGCTTGGCAGGAAGAAACCAGCACACCTGATAAATGCTGAAGGAGTGGGACAAGAACGCAAGTAGAAGGCACTTACAAGAGGATGGAGCAAGAGAGTTTGGGGTTCCAGGTCAAAGAGGAGAGCTGAAGTAAACTAGAGGAATCAACCTCCCCACCCCACAATTAAAAGTGTTTACACTAATACTTCCCATTAAAAAAAAAAAAAAAAAAAAAAAAAACAGCAAAGAACTAACCTAACCACAGAAACTTATTATGGGAATAGGGAAGACTAGGGTTCATCTTCAGAGAAAGACACCGAAGAAGAAAAAAAGATTCTATCCCAAGGAGTAATGTTAAATAGCTCTTTAACCAGAGAGAATTTATAAAAGAACTCAAAAAGGAATTTAAAAATCAAATGAGAGACATTGAGGAAAAACAAAAAAATAAAAAATAAAAACCATCCAAGAAAAACAAGAAGATTATGAAAACAAGTTAACGAACTAAAAAAAGAGATAGTCATAAACACCAAAGTAAATGAAAATTAGAACTGGGTAAGGAGAAGCTAGTGAAGCTATAAGAGGCCAAAAAATAACAAATTAGAACATAAAGAATGAAAAAATAAAACAGAATGGGAAACATCTTCTAAGAAAAATAACAGATCTGGAGAACAGATCAAGAGGAAAAAAAAAAAAAGAACAATTGGACTACCTGAAAGCTGTGACCAAAAAAAAGAACATTAACACAGAGTAATGCAAGAAATAATCCAAGAAACTGTCCTGGAGCGATAGAATTTAAGGGGAAAGTAGAAATAGAAAAAATCCATTGATCATCACTTCAAAAAAATCCTTTGTGGAAAATACATAGGAATATTGTTGCCAAATTTCAAAATCCCCAGATCTAAATAGATAGATAGATAAGTAAATAAATAAATAGTGATAAAGTTTCAAATATGCTAGATCTTATCAACAGCCACAATAAAAGACTACAGGTACTGGAAATTATATATACCTGCAGCCAAAAATTTAATATCCAGCAAAATTATCCATAATATTGAATGAAAAAAAAAAAGGTACATCCAATAAACTTGAAGATTTTTAGGAGTTTCTACCACCCACCCCCCAAATATAAAAAAAAGGGGGGGGGGGGGAGAGTAACATCTAAGAGCCAATATCCAAGATTAATAGATTAATTTCAAGGAACTTAATATGAACAAATTGTTTAGTTTTACATGGAAATGTTTACCATATGTTTAAGACTGACATTAGTACTTGGGTACCTCAAAAGAAAGACTTATACAAATGAGGTGCTAAGAAAGAATATATACACAAGCATTAGAGGAGGAGGGCTCGTAGTTCTGAAAACTTACTCACACCAGGAATGCATTAAACAGGCAACACTACATATACCATAAAGGGTATAACATCCTCCAAAATATATAAATAAGGGGGGAGGGATGGGCAGAGAAGGAAGTAAAGGGTAAGGGAAGAAGACAGGGGAGGGATTCATGGCAGGGGGAGAGGGAAGAGGGATGTTAAATAACAGCAAGGTGAATTAAAGTAGAAGATTTAGCAGGGATAGGAAAGAAGAAATATACACAAACACTATACCAAGGATCAGGAAATGAATTTATTTAAAAAAAAAAAAAAGAAAGAAAGAAAAGTATGACTAATAATTAATGATCTTAGACAAAGTCAAACTTAAAATATTTAATCAAGAGAGAAATCTACATTATATGTCAGCCATATTAATATTGTTTTAGATGTGTATTTTCAAATGGGTAAGTATATGTGTATGTATGTATATGTATATATATATATGTCTGAGTTATATGACACACATATAGATATGTATGTGTGTCACCTATATATGGGTGTAAATAGTTATATGCATATGTGTGTAGGTCTGGTTGGTTGAGAGAGACAAAGAGAGAGAGAGAGAGACAGAAAGAAAGAGAGAGAGACAGAGAGAGAGAGAGAGAGGAGAAAAGTGTGTATGTGTGCATGAGCATGCATCTATTAAATGCTTCTGTATTTAACTACAGCTTGCTTGGGGACTTAGAAAGGAATCATGATGGGGGGGGGGGGTGGAGAATAAAGTTTAAAAAGTGCACAACAAAGAACAAAAGAACAACCTACAAGGAAGCAAATGAAAGGTGGACACTCATGAATATAATTTCTTCTACTGTTATACTTTCTTGAACTGGAAATTTATTATAACAATATTTTGAATCCTCCCTGAAGTTCTGGACATATGCCAATGTTCTGTTCTGTTATGCTTTCTTTCTCTTTATTTTTCCTATTCTGTTTTTTTTTAAATAAAAAAATTTTTTGAAATATTAATCAAGAAATTTTGTGCTGTAAGCTTAAGGGTATTTTTCCTCTGGAACATTATTAAGAGTTTCTATAGTGGAGTTTGGCAGAGATGATTTCAACTTACCATTCCATTGGAATTATTTATCCCATTCATATTAATTTTTGTTACAAATCTAACTGTTGGAGGTGCTTCTGGGTATTTAGATCCACATTCTACTTTCAGACTGTATATTCTGTTTTCATAGTTTGTCTGGAAGGCAAAAAAGATCAATGACTTATTAAGAACTGATAGATATTTTAAATGACAAAACCTTAAAATAATTCAAAAGATACCAAAATAAATGCACTGAAGTATGTTTAATCTAAATATGTTGCTTTATGGCTCATGTTTTTAGGAGATGTTAAGAAAAGGATGCATTTCTCTTGGGACTATTAAACCTCTATAGTTAAAATTATCAATGTAGTAGTTAGAAATAAATAAATAAACAAACAAACAAATAAATAAGAGAGTGACTGTCTTATAAATTAGTCAAAAATAAAAGAAATTCTAGAAGCAATTCTTCCTCTTCAAGAAAAAATATTTTTACTATCAATACTCTTTAAAAGCAAGGTTTAATGAAATTAAAGAAAAAATTTAGCAAAATTAACAAAAATCAGGTTTGTTTGGTCTTACATAAAATATTAAAAGTAACTTCTATTATCAAAAACTTCATACATGAAAGAACTAAATGAAGATATTAATCATGGCATAATGTAAAGAGCACTGACCTTGAAGTCAGAAGTTCAGGTACTAACTTAGATTGAATGACCTTACCCTGGGCAAGTCACAACCTTCTTCTTTTGTCAAAATGCGATAAGGGCTGGACTATAACCCTCACAGGTTATAAACATAAAATGTGGGATAAACATTTCATACAATTTAAAGTATTATGTAAATGTGAGCTATTTTTATTAAATACCAATGAGGGTTATTATATACAGATATAACCTGCACATTAAGAATCCAGGGAAAGTTAACTGTTGGGGGGGTGGGAAGAGGAGAGCCACATAAAATTACTCAATGGGACCTCTACATACATGGTATTAATTCCCAAATTTATGGGAGTAGTTATATTATCAGCATCCATTCCAGAAGGGTCTACATAAACATTTTCCAAATTATGTATTATAGTTATCTAGTTATTTCTCATGACGAGAAGTAAAGGTACCATGAAAAATAGCAGTTAGCAATATCTTACCTATGACATACCAAATTATGTATTAAAAGAGGCTTTTATTTTTTTAGCTTTAAAGTTGCCTTAGTAATTCCTTTAATCCCATACCCATTATGGCGCAAATTAATATTTATAGTATTTTATATTTATATATTTATAATAGTTCCAGTTTATTTGGGAACCCATGAACTATAGAAACTTAGAATAGTCACATATCAGATTTTTAGTCATAGTTGTTCAAACATGTAAGTCATGTAAGTACTTCATGTTTCTTTTCATGTTTATATTGATATATGCATTCAGTTTGTTTTTATTAAATTACCCATTTGTGCTGAGAGACATAAATGTAAGATTTATCACTATCTAATATTTCTTTAATAATTGATCTTGCTGGTATACCGTTTTTCTAAATTATTTATGACAACTATCCAGTTAAAAGACTTTTTAATGTTATATTCCCCCTTGCAACTTAAATCTGAGTCAATTAACTACCTAGCTTCAGATAAATCATTAGAAGTATGTGGAGAATAGGAAATATGCTTTATACAGAAAAGTTACAGATATAAGAAGGCACAGAATTTTAAGAAATATATTGCAATACATTGAAAAAGTCAAACAAGTATGATATGAAGAATTAAAATTATTGGTAAGTCATTGTGAAATAGAGACAGTTAAGTATTAGACAGAAAAAGGAACAAACAGGTGAGAAATGGCTATCAAACAAATGTAGATAAGGAGTGTCTTAAAAAATTACATGGAATGGAGCATATCACAAGTTTAACATCCCTTTTTCACAAAAGCAGTCCACAACTTAAGAATGTTCCTTTGGGAACACCTATCCCTCTATCCTAGTTATTTTCCTTGCCTACCCCCTACTTTTCCTGTCCTCATCAACAAGAGATATCTTTGTCAGTCTGTCTTTTACTCCTCACACATTACCCCTGCAGTGGAGGAAACTACCTTACTACCTTTCTCCTTCTACTCCTCTTCCATTAAACTGACATAACATTTTCACTGTCCTCTCAGTAGAACCAGTTTTTCCCCAAAGAACCTTACCAAACTTAACCACTCAAGCAGTTTTTCCTTCTCACTATCCCAACCCACTATACTATCTTATGTTTACCTATAATATTTACTGTCCCTCCACTTCAAGTCATGGATGCTCTCACCTTACCACTCCTTCCTTTCACATGGCTCTGGGGAACCAATCCAATCTGCTACCCCCTCTCAACCTTTATTTCTCCTTCAGAGAAAATCCTGTTCTACTTCCTTCTGTCCTTCCCCCTCCTGTATAGACAACCACAGGAACACTCAACTATCCCCCAACCATGGGAGTCAAACTTAGTACTTTGAAGTAATAGGGATTTCTTTTATCATCATGAAGAAAATTATAAGAATCCATACTTCCAATGCCAAAGTTACAGGAAAAGAAGATATAATCCTGATACTCAAAGTGTGGAATCTTGAATACACTGAATATACCAAGGTGAACATTATTTTAAGTGGTCTCTGGATTCCTGAGTACTATTTGTTAATATAGTTTAATTAGGGATTAAACAAGCTTGCACAGACACATGCATGCACATACACACACACACACACACACACAAACACACGAAAGTGCAAAAGCAGAAGAATGAGTCAAAGATAAAAGCTTAAAGAATGTCTGAAGAGCAAGAGCTCCAAAAATTACACAAAAACTCCCTGGGGGAAGGGGGCGGGGGAGGAGGAGAATGGAATAACAATATAAACTAAATCAAGGATTAAGAAGAGAACTATCTATGTGTGCCTATTTTACAAAATACCAGACTGGAAGTAGAAAAGGATGGAACTTATGGAGTATGAGCATACCACTCTACTTACCTAACAAAAAGAATCAAAAATTAGATTTCACATATAACTGACTTTCTGGTTTCCCCCTCAATTATGCATTTTAAAAATTCAGCATGTTTTCAGCTCACATCCATATAATGCTTTAAAGTTTTGTAAAAAGTTTAGGAGACAATAGCATGCCTTTAAAAAAAAAAAGTGGTAATGAAGTAACAGACTGATTTTGGAACACCAGTGACATAATTGTAGATATTTGAGAATCAATCTATAATTCTCCACAAATGTCTGAGTATAAACAGAGTGGGAATAAGGCATGGTAGCATATTTTGTTTGCCTTCTTCAAAATGTGATTTCTTCAATGTTAGTAATTCCCTCTCCCAAACTAGATCACAACCCATGCACACCTTTGTAGATAGTCTCATGAGTTGTGACCAAAAAAATTCATCACCTGGTGGCCAGCCTTTTGGTGATGAGCCTCTGCGCATGGAATGAGGCTGATCCTCAAGCGACAGTCCGTCGCTGGGCCCATACTAGCAGCCTTTCCAGTTTGGTAGAACCTGTTAAAACTTGCACTCCATTGGCATCTTTGGTTAATCTGATACATGATCTGAGCATAATTCAAACACTGCAGCTTTCCCTGATGCCTAAAAAAACCAAGAGCAAAATAAATGGATTTTATCCTAATAGCAGGAGAGTGAAAAAAATGACATAAGTGGGATGGGGAGAGAGGA
Organism: Myrmecobius fasciatus; assembly: GCA_023553655.1. Classification (NCBI taxonomy): domain Eukaryota; kingdom Metazoa; phylum Chordata; class Mammalia; order Dasyuromorphia; family Myrmecobiidae; genus Myrmecobius; species Myrmecobius fasciatus. Next base: position 190,591 of record JAJPUD010000608.1, on the reverse strand, counting down.
GGCAATAAATCTGGAGTGTGAGGACTTGGATAAAAATCTCAGCTCTGCTACTTATTAGTTTAGCAAATGGGCCTGTTTCCTCAACTATACAATGAGAGGTTGGACTAGATCATTTCTAATGCTTCTTCCAATTCTAACTCCTCTAAGTAATTTACACAAATGTTGGTTGATTTAACTCACAGAAAAATGGAAGAGTATTAGAACCAATGAATTTAGCAAAATGAAACAAATATATTTTAAAATGTTATTTCTAGTGGAGTTAGCTGTGAAAATCATTTACATTCAAAGAGAACCAGGAAATTAATTTCATAATAACTAAGTTATAAACTAAAGCAAGTATCTTAAATCATTATTTACAACAAACTCCAATATGCACTAAATATATACTATATAAAATTGATGAAGAAACATGAAGAATAATTCTTGCTAGAGCTTATATGTGACTTCTTTCCTAACATTTGAATTTTTTTTAAAAACTGCTAACTTCTAAATATTCATCAACATAGCAAAATAAAAACTGATATACATCAACAAAATATTCCTTCCAAGAAATTAGCATTGTTACTTACCCTATCTTAATTTCCTTGTGAATAGTGTGTTAACAGACAAAATAGCTAAAATATACTTGAATATACTATATTACAATTCATTTCTTAAAATGACCTGTAATCTCATTGATGCAGTATTCCAACATGGATTGCATGCTATCCATTCCCTCTTATCCTTTGTGACTTTTATTCTTTTCTTCAAAAAATTCTCAACAGGAGTTCCATCCAACTTGCTTCTATTTATCTAGCTCTCTTGATATAATATGAGTAAACACCCAATGGAGTACATGGCCTGTTCAACAATTATTCCTTTGTTCTTTACTCATCACAGATTTTTCTGATGACATTCTCTACAAAACTTCTCTTGTACAATTGATTTTACTGTATTACACTCTCCCTATGTGCACTCACATGCCTTTTTACTGTCCTTTGAATGAATCTCAACTTAAACTTTTTAGAAGCTGTGTTAAAAAGATGAGTCTTTCAGAAGAAAATCTGGGATCATTTTAGGTGTGTAATTTCCCAAAAATAATCTAGGCCATTATCACAGATTTATTTCATTTTAAGCCCAGTTTACTAGTGAACAGTGTCTGAGATATATATACTGATGGAGAAACTCTATGAATCCAACTACATATCACAACCTAGCAATCTTCATTCACTTTGTTTTTTGCATAGTTAGGTAAACTCTTATAATTAATCATGGACCCAAATTAAAAGGTTCTGCAATATTCTGGGGGTTGATAAAATCAGCACAATCTTAAACAAGGACATTATAGAATCCTCACCAACTACAAGAAATCCTTCTTCCCTTTGAACCTCCCATAGTGGCAAGCATATTTGGCAAGCAAATATTTTTCATGTTTTATGCCTTGCTTGATATAATTTAAGGCTTAGCAAAATTCCTGGTACATAGCAGGGTCTTAATAAATGCTTGCTGACTGAATGACAACCACCAAAGGAAACGACAGGCTGTCCTACTGTCAGAATCTCTAGGACAGTAGGCATACACATTGGTAGTTATAAATAGGCTATCTCGAATATCTATTTTTTTGATAAGGTCTGGTTTTTTCCCAAACCTTTGTTCTCCAACCCATTTTCAGTATATACAGTCTAAGCCAGACACTCTTCTTTAGTAAAATTTATACTTTTTCACTGGAAACTATAATTTTAAGAATTCATATATGCTTGTTCCACTATCACTGATTAGTGTATACATATACAGAATTGTATTATTAGCCTGATAATATAGGAGTCACTGTGTAAAAAAAAAAATTTACTTTTAGTAGGCCTTATGATTTTACCAATGTAGAATTCCCCAGTGAGGAATTTCTTTTACCAACACAGAAATTTCTTCTGTGTGAGTTAAAATCTCACAGAAACTACTTGGGGCAAGTGACTTTTTGAGGGTCACACAGCTAATATATACAAGAAAAGGAAATTGAACTTAAATATTCCAGAATTCAAAGCCAGCTTCCCTATCCACTATATCATGCTCCTTTCATTACCAAAATAATTATACCAAATGAAGGAAAAGTCTGAATCGGTGTTGAATTTATCAAACCAAAGAGAATTTTAGCATAGGTTTCAAAAAATAATGACTAACCCTCAGTGAGGGAATTCCTTGAAATGAGGAATATGCTGCTTCAATCCAGGAAAAAATCCTACAAATTAAAATAAAAGCCGGTAACTTTGAGAGAGACAAAAGGATATACCTTTACTATGCAATATGATTGAAATAATGGCAAAAAATTCTAAAGTACCTTTTTATTGCAAATGAATTTTGTAAATCTATATTAAACATAAGTACACAGGAAATATTTTAAAATTATGGTTAATAGTGATCATTTCTTATGCTAACATTTTGCAATGAGTCATTTATTAGTTAAGATCAGTATTAACAGAAAAAACTTGGGAGACTGACCCTTGGTGGCCCAATAATCATGCCTGTCCACCTTGTAAGTGTCATATCTTCATCATCTTCAAGTCCCCAGCTAACTGTACCATCGCCTACTCCTTTTTGGCCTTCTTCAAGTTCTTCTAACAAGCGAAAATTACGTGGAACTTTAACTCCTACACAAAGGAAATGGAAATGTAAAAAGCTCATAATTATTGAATATTCACAAACATTCCAATTCAACTTTTGGCAATTGAAACAACCTTCATACTTTTTTTAGCAATAAAAATTTAAATTCTTCAAGGAAAGGAACAATTCTTACAACTGCTCATAAGGGCTTAAAAAAAAAAAAAAAAAAAAAGAACCAAGTTGAATATTAATACCTTTACATACTTTTTAAATTTCCTAGTTATATCCTAGCTACAGATTTTGGGAATGATATATAGTACTTTTCCCCACATCTGTAAACACCATAAAGCAGATTATCATAAATTGGACTGTATTTTCCCAGAGGGAGAATAATCACAATTCAGGGTGGATTTATGATCTAGTATTCTATATCGAACAAATCTTAAGTATAACCAATAAAATATCCAAAGAAGAAATTTCTACAATTTAAAAGTAAAATTATGGTCCAAGTACTAGAAAATGTATATATTAGAATATTATTGCATCATTTTGCAATCATGTCTGACTCTTCAAGACACCATCTGGGGTTTTCTTAACAAAGATACTGGAAAGGCTTGCCATTTCCTTTTCCAGCTCATTATACAAGATAAGGAAACTGAAGTAGATAGGTTTAAGTAACATGTCCAGGGTCACCCAGTGAATTGTGTCCAAGGCCAGATTTGAACTCAGAAGAGTCTTAGAGACTCCATGGGTAGGATAGGGTGCTTCATCCAATATGCCATTTATCTGTCCTATATATTGGAATACGCCTTCTTCCATAATTAATATATTATATAAGCACAAAGGAACAATGCAATTATGGATTATTATAAATTTTATGTCAAGTTAGCATGCTGACTATAAAAATTGCTCAAGTTTTTTTTTTTTTAAATTTGCCTTTTAGAACAACTTTATGAACAAAGGTAGATATACTTTACATACAGAAGGGTTGAATTGTTACATGGAAGTTGGCTTCATCTTATTCTTTATAGTTCCAGAAATCAGATTTTGAATCAACTAATAAAAATTATAAGGCAAACTACAGCTCAACCAGTTTTATAACTGTCAAAAGTTGAACTGACTACCTTTTATGATAGATGGTCACTGAAAATATTTTGACAAAGTACAAATGAGTGTTGGATATTGTACAGGGTATTGCTCTAATAGATGGGCAGCTGGACAATATCCATTTGACTATAGAAGTCTATGATAAATGACATAAGACAATGAAACCGGGAGGGGAAGAATTAGCAAAGTGTTAAATAAGTGGGCCTGCAGGACTATATGCCTTAACAATAAACTCTCAACTATCCAGTAGATTCAGAATAGAGGATTTTTTTTTTGTTCATCAACTTTAAAATATTAGTATTCCATAGTAGTGTTAAGGTATCCCCCACCCCAAAAAAATTGTTTCACCAACATTAAGTACAATGAAAAACCCATTTGTTTTACTGTGTGTCATGCATGTGTATAAATTTAATGGGAGCGGAGGAGACCAGAAACTTGTTCAAAATCATGTGGTCAAGAAGTTGCCATTCTCTTCTCCAGTTAATTTTAAAGATGAGGAAAGTAAGGCAAGCAGGATTAAGTGACTTGCCCACGGTCACACAGCTTAATGTGAGGCCAGACTTGAACTCATGATTAGTCTGATTTCAAGCCCAGTGCTCTATCCACTTAGCTTGCCTCTCCCACTCCAACCAGCATTTAAGATATATAAATAGAGGCAGCCAGATGGTACAGCGCAGTAGACAGAGAACTGGCCCTTTAGTCAGGTGAACCTGGGTTCAAATCTGATCTTACATACTTAACATACTTCCTAGCTGTTGACCTTGGGCAAGTCACTTAACTCCAATTGTCTCAAAAAATACAAATACAAACAAAAAAAAAAACCACACATAAAATCTGAGCCCATTTTTAGGCTTTACTTTTTACTTCTTTATTAAGTCCATTATGCACGAACAGGTAGAATCAGGAAATGAAACAGCACTTACTAAGCACCCATTTAGGCCCCACAAATTACTAAACAATGTAGATTCAAATACAAGTGGCAAACAATTCCAGCCATTCTAATGGATGAGGGGGGTAGATTTGTCACTATCTACCCACATTCAAGGCAGAGTGAGGAAAAGATCTGTGCCCAGAAGTAGAATTAAATGATAGGGAATCTTGGCCAGTCCAAAGTAGTATAACTAAAAAAACAAGTTCAGAAGCAAGTAATAACAGTAATACCGATCAGACCTCAGAAGCAGAATGGGTCTCAGTTCCAGTTTCTAGACCAGTCTGAACCCTTCAAAGGAAAAGCCAGGATAGGAATACCAGACCAAAAGGGAACCTACAATTTTATACCTCTGAACCAAAGAACTCAGGTAATTCAGAGTGGGATGAGTCCAAAAACAGTCTATTCTTACACAGACCAAAAATCAGGTCAAAACTTTAAAGATCTGGTGGGAAAGAGAAGAGGAGGGTTAGGGTGGCAGAGATGCAGCAATCACACTTTACCCTGGATCAGCCTATTTTTGGATACAAGTGCCCATTCTACTCTTAGATTCCAAAATAACAAAATGAAAAGCAACAAGTCCCAATTCAGATTTCCACATACTTTCCACAAGTATGAAGTCTGGCTTTAATATTAAGTTATAAGTCAGAAGAAGTTAGAAATCTGGAAGAATAGGCAAACAAAAAAAGAATTCCATCATAAAATGCTACTATACTGACATGGATGCATAAGACACAAATTCAGAAGAGAAAGTCTCCAAAATATCTACAAAGCGTCAGAGAAAAATACAGCTTGGGCAGAAATTCAACTAAAATACCCAGAAGAAAGAATGCAAGAAATTTTTTTTTAATTTTAAAAGAAATGAGAATATTTGGGGGGAAATGGAAAAGAAATGAGGGAATATGTAAGAAAGAACTGGAATGAGAATTAATAGTTTGGCACAAGAAATACAAATCACTGCCCAAGCAACAAACTTGCTAAAAATCAGAATGGACCAAATAAAAGCCAATGAGTCCAAGAAACCAGTATTAAAGCAATTCAACATTTTTAAATATATAAGAAAATGTATCTCATAGCAAAAATAACTCACCTGAAAAACAGATTAGGGAGAAAGAATTTATAAATCATTGGACAACTTGAAAGCCTTAATCCAAAAAAAAAAAAAAAAGGATATACATAATATTTTAAGAAATCTTAAAAAGAAAACTGCACAGATCGCTTAGAAGCAAATTAAAGTAGGATCAAAAAGAATCTTCTGGTCACATTCTGAAGGAAATCCCAAAATAAAAATTCTCAGGAGTGTTTTAGCCAAAATCCAGAGTTTCCAGGTAAAAGAAAAAATTCTGTACCTATGAACCTGAATCAAGATCATGCATGATTAAATAGCTACCACTAAAAAAGGATTGTTTTGAATATGATATTCTGGAAGGCAAAGGCTATAAAACATATAACTAAGAATAATTTACCCAGCAAAACTAAGTACCATACGACTGAGGAGTGGAGTGGGGAGAATATCTACAAAATACAAGACTTCCAAGAATTGGATCCAGAACCTTAAAACTAATAAATATAAAAAAGGTAAACATAGGGCAGCTAGTTGGTGTAGTAGATAACCAGCCCTGAAGTCAGGAGGACCTGAGTTCAAATTTGGCTTTAGTCACTTAACACTTCCTGGCTGTGACCCTGGGCAAGTCCAACCCAATTGCCTCAGCAAAAAAAAAGTAAACACAAATAAACAATTATAAGGATCAATTGCCTATGTTCCAATATAGAGATTATACACATTCCAATAAGGATAAATGATATATGCCCCTCTGAATCATATTAATTATTAGTATTATTAAAATTTTAATTAAAACTTAATTATGGCTCAAAGAAGAATTAATTAGACAAGGCCCAGCAGTGGTTCTCTTATATATCAATAATCTTAAGAGAAGACTGGAAAGATAAGGAAGAATATTATCCTGGGAGGATTAAGAGAAGAAAAAAAGAGAAAACTGGAGGAAGGTTAGGGGAAATTATCTCATAATTAGGCTATATCAAGTATATATTTAGTGAAATAAGGAGAAAGGGGTTGTGAGCTGACACTATCATCTCAACTGATCAAAGAGAAGTAGACATACATACACACAAGAGCTGGGCACAGAAAAACAGGGAAATAACAGGGAAGGGAAAAAGAGATGATTATATAATTAGAGGGAGAGAACATCATGGAAGAAATTAGATCTAAGCAAAACACATCCTAAGGATGTACAAAAATATTTGTAGGGTTTTTTTGCTGAGGCAATTGGGGTTAAGTGACTTGCCCAGGGTCACACAACTAGGAAGTGTTAAGTGTCTGTGATCACATTTGAACTCAGGTCCTCCTAACTTCAGGGCTGATGCTCTATCCACTGAGTCACCTAGCTGCCCCCTGTAGTTCTTTTTAAGGTGGGAAAGAATGAGAATAAATCTAAAGGGGATTCCAAATCCCCACCAGGTAGGGAATAGCTAAATAATTGCAGTACATAAACATGAGACAAAAGAAATGATAAAAGAATGGTGTCTGAAAAGCCTGGGAAGACTTATTCATATCTGTACCAATTTACATTGGTACAGATCGAAACGAACAAAAACAAAATAATTTCTTTTTAAATAATAGCTTTTTATTTTTAAAACATATGCATAGTTTTCAACATTCACCCTTGCAAAACCAAATTTTTTCTCCCTCCCTTTCTCCCACCCTCTCCCCTAGACAGCAAATATTCCAATGTGTTAAACATACAATCGTTATATATATATTTCCACAATTATGCTGGACAAGAAAAATCAGATCAAAAAGGGGAAAAAAAAAGAGAAAGAAAACAAAAAGCAAGCCAACAACAACAACAAAAAAGGTGAAAAAACTAGGATCCACACTCACAGTCCTCTCTGTCATAAGTCTATTGGAACTGGCTTGATATACTTCATTATTGAAAAGAGTCCCATCCAGATCATAGTATATAGTATTGTTGTTGCCATGTACAACGATCTCCTGGTTCTACTCATTTCACTTAGCATCAGTTCATTTAAGTCTCTCGAGGACTTTCTGAAATCATCCTGCTGAACGTTTCTTATAGGAAAATAATATTCATATACCATATACCATTCATATACCATAACATTCATATACCATAATTTGTTCAGCCCATTCCCCAACTGATGGGCATTCACTCAGTTTCCAATTCCTTGACACTACAAAAAGGGCTGCCACAAACACTTTTGCACATGTGGGTCCATTTCCCTTTTTTGTGATCTCTTTGGGATACAGGCTCAGTAGACACATTGCTAGATCAAAGGGTAGGCACAGTTTGATAGCCCTTTGAGCATGGGAGAATAATTTTTATAATGACAACAATGTGGTAAAGAAAAATAACTTCAAAAGAATGACGTATTCTGATCAGCATAATGGCCAACCATGATTCCTAAGGGACCTCCCAATAGAGAAATGAAGATACAGAGAATGAGGCATGAATTTGGGGGGGGGGGCGGGGCACAGGGGATATAGTCAATGTGGAAATTTCTTTTACTTGACTACACATGTTTTTATAACAAGAATTTTATAGTCTTTTTTTTCCCCCTTTCTCAATGATAGGGAAGGGGGAAGAGATAAGAGGAAGAAAACGCAGATTTTTGCTGACTGAAAAAATGTTTTTAAATAGTAATAAAATGAAGGGCTGAGCCACCATAAAAAGCTTGAGAATCATTGAAACACATTAATATACACACACTCACAATAACATACATAGACACAAATTGGTGTCTAACACTTTTGAAGTCCTATACAATCAGACCCCAAGCTATGTTTCCAGATCATTGGCTATTATCCCTTCATTAGATAAACCCATCCCCCCACTATCTTGCCAAACTGGTCTTCTCTCTGTTCCTCAAACAGTCCTCCCAATTCCATGCCTTGCCACAGGCTCTCCCATACCAGGAATGCCCTCCCTCCATAACTCCTCTTCATAGAATCCTTCTCTGATACAAAGCTCAAAGACCAGCTTCATCATGAAGCATTTCCTGATTCCAAATAGTTTTATCCTCCCTCCAAAAGCCCTTTGAATTTAAACTGCTTTGCTTTAAGTATTAAATCACTTTATATTTATAATGTATAGGTTTTCAATGTTTACTATTTTTTATCTAATCACTTTTTTTTAATCCTGACTTCTCTAAAGCTTCTAATATAGTCAGCTTCTTTTTGATTCTCTCTTTGGGTTTCAGTGACACTGTTTTCTTCTTTATCATCTGACCACTCTTCAGTCTCCTTGGTTGAATCTTCAACTAGGTCATGCCCCAACCACAGGTGTCCCCCGACACTGTCCTGAGCCCTCTTCTCTTATCCCTGTATACCAGAGGTGTCAAATTAGTAGCCTTACAAACTCCAGGCAGGAACCAGATTAAAATACAAAAGGAAAATGTTTTACAAAATAAATAAAAATGCAATCCAAACATATATGTTAATTTGTCAACATACAGCAGAAAGGGGTCTGCTTTTGAGTTGAACCTATTAGGTTATCTCTAACTGGAAGTCACTTATAGTGAACATGTCCAATTCAGAAATCATTTTTTACCCTAAGACTTTACCCTTGTCCTAATTTCCCTACTACCACCAGCTAGGGCACCCACTACATTCCTTCCCAGTCACCCTAGGTTCACAACTTACTCAACTTGTTGCCAAATCCAATCATTTTTATCTTTAAAACCTCTCTCATCTATACTACCTTCTCCCCTCAGCCATCACCACCACTCTAGAATAGGTCATCATCTCATACTTTTATGATAGCAATAACATGGCTCTGCCTCAAATGTCTTCTTGTTCCAGTTTATCCTCCAGTCAGCTATAAAACTGACCTACCTAAAGTTCAAGTCTGACTATATCATCCATGGTCTAACATATAAATGTTTGCTGTCTGCCTGGCCCTTAATCTCCAATTATTCCCAATACCTCCAAGATCAAAACTAAAATGCTGTTTGCCTTTTCAAGCCCTTCATAAACTGACTTCCTATCTTTTCAGTCTTCTTACCTCTCTATTTCCCACCTTTCCTATATTCTGTAATCTAGTGACATTGACCTACTTGTTCCTTGATGACTCATCTCCCAATTCTATGCATTTTCAGTGGCTGTCCTTCATGCATAGAATTTTCTCTCTCTTTATCTTCTGGGATTCCAAGTCCCAACTAAAATCTTATCTTCTCACAGGAGTGATTTTTTTTTTTTTTTTTTGGCCAGGGGTAATTTGGACATAACATCATTTGTGACCCATACAAAATTATCAAAAAGTTTGTTGTAACCTAGCTTTCAGCTCATCATTGCCTGCAGTTGCCTTAAATAATTTCCCAAGCATTATGAAGCAGGCCTTCCCCATTACTGTTCTACAAAAAGCCTTTCCAGACCCTTCTTAAAGCTTAGTATGGCCCACTGTTAAATATCTCAAATTAATCCTAACTTGTTTATACAGAGTTAGCTCCCATATTATGAAAATGATTTTCTAAAGGGCAGAAACTTAAGATTTTTATTTCTTTGTATCCCCAGGGTTTGACATGGTGCGTGGCACACAACAGGCATTTAATATGAGCTTGCAGACTTGAGCTGATATGCATTTTTTAGTGTTTCATCCTTTGTACAAGTATCCCCAGTTCCTAGTACACTGCCCTGCAATTAGCATACATTAAATAAGTATTTACAGAATGACTGAAAATCAAACTATCAGTGTGTGGGACAATGACCCTTACCCAAATTAAAATCAGAGACTCTCAAGGTAAAAAGCAAAAAAGATTTATTCCGATCTGGAGAGAAAGGGCAACTCCCAACAGACAAGGTGTCAATAGAGTAGTGCAAAATTATACAGAACATAACAAAGAAGCCCCCACTCTTCTCTGACCTTTTCTCCCATTGTCTGAGGGAATCCAAGCTTATACCCTAAACATGCAAATCTATCCCAGAAACAAAAGAATACTAGTAAATAACAAACACTTTACCCATTAAGTACTTAAATGCTAATTAAGGGGGGGAGGGGAGGAGAGAAAAGACTGGAGGGAAATGTTTATCTAAGATAACCAAACATCTGCAGCTTTTAGCAATAGTTCAACTTTTTATTGCAAACTTACATGTCATAATTAGGACATAGATGGAGCCCACATTCTTATGAGGCATCTTCATTCAGTTTATTCCATTCACCAGTAATATTAAAGCTACAAATATTTTCAGTTAGGCAAACAGAGGTTGTCACAAACAGGAAAGGTTACACCTTTTTATTCAATAATGTATTGTTTTTATTCTGAAAAGGTGAAAATTTTAGAAAAAGTTAGGAAAAGGTTAAATTTTCCCCATCTCTGCAATGAGATCCTAATGGGAACTATACAAATTGATTAAATTGCCAAGGATGAAAATACAGTGAGATGAATATACAGTAATATTCATATATCACATAAAATCAATTATACGAACAAGATCTGTACCAAATGATCAGCATACATTATATTTGTATTTCATTCAGGATTTCATTAAAATTTGAATCCTTTTTAGCAATAATTATAAAGATATTACAAATAAGTATAATTCAGGCTGGCTACATAAAAGAGTAAAATACTCAGTATTTTAAGAGTTAAAGACTTCTTAAAAAAAAAAAAATCTACAGCTTTCACCTGAATGGGACCAAGTGAAGATTTCTCAAAAAGTCCTATTCTATCAGAGGTCTGTAGGGCAGGAAAAGTCAGATCCTAGGTCTAAACTTCAGGAAGTTGTGTGACCCAAAGGAAGTGGACAACACTGCTGACCACTGGTCAATGGTTACTTCCTTTTCAATCCATTCAATGAACTCAAGTCTTTTGCTTTTTAACCAAATTCACAATTTCCAACTCATTAGGCTAGGCACTACATTAAGAGATGGGAGCTGAAGGGCTCTGGATCTGCTCAGCTGGTGTGCTTAGATTTCTCCTAGCAAGGACCACATAAATGCTTCCTCTCTGTGTCTGTAGATGCCTCTGAGTAGTCAGTTTGGGGTAAGGGGTCTAGCACCCATCCCACACAGTTTATGGGAGCTTTTCCAGGATCTGTGACTTCCCAGGGAGTTGGCTGGGGTTCTGATTCAAGAAAACCAGGTTGGCTTTTCTCTGACTGTCCTTGAGATCAGACCCTCAGCCTCCCTTTGTGGAGTACGTGCCTGAAGTGAGGCATCCAAATACAAATAGAGCACAAGTCTCTGTAGAAGAAGCAGCAGCAGTAGCCCAAGGACAAGCGGCCAGTCAGGTAATTTATGTGTGCATAATCCAGAGGGATGGGGAAGGAGCAGTCCAGCTCTCCCCAGGGCAGTGTCTATGTCCTTGGGCTGCCCTTAGGTGGAAGGGGAGGCCAGAAGGAAGTTCTGCTAAATGGTACAGAGGCAGAGGAGTTCTGGGCAACTGCTAGATGGAGGAGACCCCTTCAGAGTTGAGAGGATTGAGCTAAGAGGTCGGCTCTGTGTATAACAGGATATCAAGCCATGACATTGAAGCTACTCTCCCCAGAAGGAGAGGGGAAGGAGCAGTCCAAACCAAACCTTTGGAGCAAAAAAAAAAAAAATCTAAAATATCACCAGTATGTGCACTTGATAATATTTTTCTTTTGTGCAGTGAAGGTCATCTTCCATGTAATTTGTCTGTCTGTATCTTTGTGCAGAATGTCTGTCATGTCTGTTCTGTAGGCAAGTTTTTGTTTGTTTTGTTTTTTTCTTTTAAATAAAGCCCTTTTTTTCCTGTAGAACTTCAGCTCTTATCAAGCTGAGGGCTGCAGAAAAAGTTAGTTAATTTTTGAGAGCAATAACTGGGGAGTTTAGCAATTGGTCATTTCAAGATTGCAAAAGTGCTTAGCATGAAACATGCTTTATAAGTGTTAACTTCTTTATTGAATTTAATTGCTTCATATTTGGTAATTTTACATGGGTTTTTTGGATGTGACCAACATACAATACTAACATTGAGATAAATTTTTGTGTGTGTGTGTGTGTATATTTGGAAGCAAATTCAACTAAATTAAGGCCTTAGCAAAAAGGATAGTGCATAAAATAAAGACAATCTCTTTCTCTTTCTTCCCCTTTCCCTCAGGGACATAAGAACGAAGGGGTAAGAAGGAGAGAAAGAAACTGCTCAATCAGTTCAATGAAATTTGTTATTTGAGATATGATAGTAAGAACAGTATAAATTGTAATCCTTTTGCAATGACTCTGGGAGGTGGGAGGGGGGAACAGAAAAGCTAAAAAGCTGCTTTTAAAACAAACAGCCTAGTATGCAAGCCTTTTCCGATGGGGGGGGGGGGGGAGAAGAGAAGGGGCAGAAGAGAGTAAAACCGTTATCTTAATTAGGTTTGCATTTTAAAAATCTGGAGACCTGAGATTAAGCCGCTCTGAATGGGGGGAGGTTAAAGAGAACAAAGAAAGCTGATGTCAATCTAAAGAAAGTAAACTGACAGCAAGTGAAGAGGAGTCTTCTGGAATTCCTCTTAAACTTTAAGTTTGTTAAGCTTCTTAAAACTATTTTGTAAAGTTATAATCCCAGCAAAATAACTTGTTTGAGTTACATAGAAGGAATGAAGGAATGAGTTTACTGATAATCTACAAAACTACAACTCTGTTAAGTAGGAATAATTTATAATAAGTGGATTCAATCAGGAATGTTGAGGTTAAGGCTACCTCCTCAGATATCAAGCTAAGTTGTAAATTTTATGATGAATCTCTTATAATTATGAGAGGATCACTATTAAATGGTATGTGCTAGGATTGTGAGTATTTACTTTAAGCACGAGATCTTAGAAATCTGTGTACAAATACTGAAACATTACTACTGGAAATTTAAAGCTGTATTTGATTTGATTTTAAGTTTAAAAAAAAAAACCCAACAACAACAAACAGGTTATTAAAACAAAGTTCTGGTAGCTTACCTTAAGAAAATCACATGTTTATGTCCCCTAATTAGATGAAGTATAAGGCTTACTATAATGTATATTGGATAATTTGTAAAAATTATGAGCTATATTTTAAATTTTTGTCAGCTCTGCTGGACATATGTATAAGTTTATGAAATTTGGTCCAAAGTTTCTTAGATATTAGCTATATTGTGAATCTTAAGGGTTTTTTAAAAAGTGATTTTAAATCAAATATATGTATACATATTTCCACACTTATCTTGTGCAAGAAAAATCATATCTATCAGAAAAAAATATGAGAAAGGAAACCCAATGCAAACAAACATCGATAGAAATCATGGAAATGTTATGTTGTAGTCCACATTTCGTATCCCTTTCTCTGGGTGTATATGGCTTTCTTTACTGAACAATTGGAACTGGTTTGAAACATTTCATTGTTGAAGAGAGCCATGTCCATCAGAATTGATCATCATATAGTCTTCTTGTTGCCGTGTATAATGATCTCCTGGTTCTGTTCATTTCTCTCAGCATCAGTTCATTCAAGTCTCTCCAGGCCTCTCTGAAATCGTCCTGCTGGTCATTTCTTATAGAACAATAATATTCCACGACATTCATATACCATAATTTATTCAGCCATTCTCCAATTGATGGGCATCCATTCAGTTTCCAGTTTCTAGTCACTACAAAAAGGGCTGCCACAAACATTCTTGCACGTGTGGGGCCCTTTCCTTAAGATCTCTTTGGGATAGAAACACTGCTGGGTCAAAGTTTTTTTAATTTTTTGAGCATAATTCCAAACTGCTCTCCAGAATGGTTGGATCCATTCACAATTCCACCAACAATGTATCAGTGTCCCAGTTTTCCCACATCCCCACCAACATTCATCATTATCTTTTCCTGTCATTTTAGCCAATCTGACAGGTGTATAGTGGTACCTCAGAGTTGTATTAATTTGCATTTCTCTGATCAATAGTGATTTGGAGCACCTTTTCATATGACTAGAAATGGTTTTAATTTCATTATCTGAAAACTGTTCATATCCTTTGACCATTTATCGATTGGAAAATGACTTGAATTCTTAGAAATATGAGACAATTCTCTATATTTTAGAAATGAGGCCTTTGTCAGAACCCTTAAATGTAAAGATGATTTCCCAATTTATTTCTTCCCTTCTAATCTTGTCTGCATTAGTTTTGTTTGAACAAAAACTTTTTAACTTAATCTAGTCAAAATTATCTATCTGGTGTTCAATTAGGAGTTCCAGATCTTCTTTGGACATAAATTTATTCCATCTCCACAGGTCTGAGAGGTAAACTATACTATGTTTCTCTAATTTGCTTATAATATCACTCTTTATATCTTAATCATGAATGATTTAGACCTTATCTTGGTATGTGGTGTTAGGTGTGGGTCAAGCCCTAATTTCTTCCAATTTTCCCAGCAGTTTTTGTCAAATAGTTAGTACTTATCCCAAAAGCTGGGGTCTTTGGGTTTATCAAATACTAAATTGCTATAGTTATTTCCCAATTTGTCCTGTGATCCTATTCTATGCTACTGATGCACAACTATTTCTTAGCCAGTACCAAATGGTTTTGATGACCATTGCTTTATAACAGTTTTAGATCTGGTACAGCTTAAGGTGATTTTAAAAACAAGGGACAAAAAAGATTGATTTGCAAACGTAATCGATAGGTTGAATGGTACATCGTTAGAATATCACAAATGTATTGATTTTTAAAATAATTTAATTGATGTGTACCTTAAAATTGGAAATGACTGTAAATTACATGAGATTCCTATTCATTTTTGTGATAGACTATGTTATGTTTATTTGGCTATCACTTATAAAAATTGTGAAATTGCTAATTAAATTATTTGGGGTTATTGCCTTAATATTAAAACCTAAAAATTGTTAGGTATTACATGAGTTATATAGACACCAGATGATGATAGGCACCGAAGCTGGGTTTGGTCATGTGAGGAATTAGAATTGGCCATAATCTTTGGTAAAAGACAGAAAGGGGCAAGCTCTTAGTGGAACTTGCCATTTGCCAGGGGAAAGGAGATACCCCATGAGGTTGGGGCATGTCCTTAACTAGCAGGCTAAGTCCTGGAGGGGAGGGACTTAGCACCCCAAAAGTAATAGGGAGAAGTAGAATTGAGAAGCATAGTGGAATTAGGAGATACCACATGGAGTGGGGGGAAGGGAAAAAGAGAAAGATCTGTCTGCTAGGAAAGGTGAAGATTTAACTCACCACCACCACTCTTTGCTGGTTAAATGAAATTACTTTAACATTAATTGCTTTTATTGTTTAAAGGAACAGCTTACAGTTACATGGTATTAATAACTGTCTTTATTTTTCAAGTTTAGGGATGTTTTAAGGCAAAGTCTTTGATGCAGTATCAAACATTCTACTGCTTAATAATACAAGAAACTTTTAGGAGGTATGTTAGAACTCCAAGTTCTTTGAAAATGATTATTTCTACCAAGGTCTCCACCTGTCTTCAGCAAATTATTTAATATTTACTTAAGTGCATAATGGTCTCATTTAATGAATATAACAAATATCTATAAATTTCTTTAAGTACCCAGAGCAGAATTTTAGCCTGATATCCCTGCACTAGTTTTGACTGTTTTGCTAGTGCATTTGATAAGTTTTGCACAATTGTTTGTCAGATTTTTTTGTTTGTTTTTATATAGACCCTGATCAGTGAAACTTGGCTATTGAGATGAAATCTCTTGGGACTGTATTAATATTGTTTTGAGTTTCAAATTCAGATATAATTGTCTGACATCATCAAGCCATCGGTCTACTAACTAAAAGAAATATGCTATAAGTTATCAGAGGAATGCCTGACACGTGGCTGTCTTATCTAGGCAAGAGCTGGGAGGACAACATTAGCCTCTGCTTAAGATGGGATCCTTCTGACTCAGTTTCTCAGGTCTGTTTCTTTGCTTCCCATCTGATTATTCCTGGGTGTAGCTATGAGATGGAAACTGCATGATTGGTTATCAGAGCTAAGGATGCTTTATCCTGTCATGTATGTATTCTCAAATTGAGGCCCTGAAGAATCAGTTTTGACATTATAATCATGCTCCTGCTTTTTCTTATACCAAATTTCTATAATCAGAGCAAGTGGTCAGTGGAAGATATGAAGCGCAATACAAGTCTGCAGCCCAGCCCTGGAGGCTTCCCTGGCTGCTGCTCTAAAACCTTTAACTTTCTTGCTTCCTGGGACAAGAGTTTCTTTGTCTGAAGGCCCATTTTTTGCCTAGGCTCATTTTGTGCCTAAGTATTTGGGGTCACCTCCCATCTTCCCTTTTTGCTCACTGAAGAGGAATCTTAGCATTCCCTGTTGATGCCAAGGTTTTTAGGACCCTGAAAGCTAAACTAATCTCTTCCCTGAGCCTTAGCCCTACCTAAGGCCTTTTACAATGTACATTAATGAAAGGCAAGAACCAGGTCCTAGGAGTCTGGAACCATTATCTTAGACCCTTTGTTAACTTCCCAAAGAAACTTGGTTTCTTTAGGATGACCTTCCTGCCTTAGAGCTAGCTGCCATGGCCCTTTCTAATTGAGGAGGCTCCTAAGCTCATTCTCCTTGCCCCTACTCTTTTGAGGAAACAAAAGCAGGAATTTGGGGAAAACATTCTTTGGCATTTATCCTAGGAAAAGCTGTTGGGATCAGAGATATTCATGACAGCCTCATCTTCCCTTCCCTTCTCCCCCCCCTTAATCTGGGTGGGGTTCATGTCCCTAGTAAATTCCATTTTAACTTCACTTTTTATTCTTTTTCTTTTGCTCATATTTGGTCCTTGCATTTTTAATCTACACTTGAGTTGTTTCTTCCAGACTGTAAGCCATGAAATTCCAACTACTTGGTCAAACTGAAATTATCTGATACCTGATTCTGACATTCAGCACTGGATGCTACAAGTCACTTGTCTCCCCTCCTCAGTTTGGACCCCACAGGGCAGGGCCAGCTCCATGCCCCTTATCAATCTGAAGCAGCTCCAGAAGATGAGACCTTCATCCCTTTATCCCAAATGAGTCTGGGTCTGGACTGCTTGAAATGGGAATGATGGGATAATGGTCCTGAAGCCCCTGGACTTCAACAATGCTGTAGTTCTGTGGGTCACACTGGCTGCCAGATGACAATCTGTTGGTCTGTGATAGTGGGAGTTGGTGGAAGCAGTCTCTGCTGATCGTTGCTGTAAGCAGCATTCTCCTATCACCCACTTGCTTATGCACTAAGTCACTGGAATAGTTCAAGATTCCTTAGCTAGTAACATGAGTCCTTTTAAGTTTCCACTCATGTGCAATTCTAAATGGTTCTAAATGGTAAAGGGAGGGTTACAGTTAGTACTGAAGAGAGGGAGGAATCTAAGGGCCTAGATAAAAAAAAGATGCCTTAATGGAAGAAATAGAGCAAGATTGGTGTGAGAAATCTTCAAACTATGAAATAGGAGGGACTGAATGGGACCAGATGAAGATTTCTCAAAAAGCCTTTAAGATGGAATAAGTCAGACCCTAGGCCTAAGTTGCAGGAAATCATGTGATCCCTATTCTCAAAGAGCTGTAGGATAGGAAAAGTTAAATCCTAGATCTAAACTTCAGGAAGTAGACAACATTGCTGACCACTGGTCAATGGTTACTTCCTTTTCAGTCTATTCAATGAACTCAAGTCTTTTGCTATTTAACCAAATTCAATAGTTCTGGCTTGTGGGGGGCCAGGCACAATGCTGAGAGATGGGAGCTGAGAGTTTCTAGATATGCTCAGTTGATGTGCTTGGATCCCTCCTTGCAAGGACCAAATAAATGCTTCCTCTTTATCTGAAGATGCTTCTGAGTAGCCAATTTGGGTAATGGAGTCTAGCACTCATTCCACACACACACACACCCAATCACGACTTTATCAAATAAAACCTAATTAAAGTAAACAAATTTATTAAGTACCAACTATGTGCACAATACAGCATTATTAGTGTCTAACTATTAATAGCTAAGTACGATCCCACATATCACATACATTCTAGTTAAAAAAAAAGTATACCTTAAGCAAAGATCCATAAAAACAAAGAACTAAAAAATAATACATAAATGAATCAAAGAGGTATATCAATTTTTTCCCCTCCATGTTCAATGCTAGATTAATTAAAGAAGACTTTCAGGTTTACTAGGAAGTCAACTAGTGAAACAAAATATAACAGTATTAATTATCAAAAACATCCTTTCCCTACTCTGACCAGAGCCTTTTCTATTATTGTAGAACACTACCATCCTCCACAGGACTCATCCTTGATTCCTCAAAATCTCTCAACCTTCTCCTGGTACCAAGACCCATGATTATACCTTTGAAATGTGCCCATTTCTCCTCTCTAACACCGCCAGCATCATGCTAATATAGGGCTCCTTATTTCATGCCTTGATTACTGCCATAGCTTGCTGGGGAGTCTGCCTGCCTTAAATCTCTCCCCACTCCAAAACATTCTCCATTCAGCAAATTCAGCAACTCAAGAGATTTTCCTAAAATGGCAAGTCCAGACATGGCACCTCTTTCCTGCTCAAACTCTAATGGCTTCCAATTACCACCAGGAACAAATACAAAATGTTCAATTTGGATTTCAAAGTTTTTTATAACCTCCTCCTCCTGCCTTTCCAGTTTTTACACCTTACTCCCACCAAAATACATAACTTCAATCTAGTGACATTGCTGTTAGATGAACAAAACATTATTTCTCAGCTCTGTTATATCCACCCCATGCCTGCAATACTCTGTCCTCCACTCTGCTATCGACTTTCCTCACTTCCTTTAAGTTCCACCTTCTCTATTCCTTCCTTCTGATAATGATTTCCTATTTAATAAATCTAGGGATAGTGATTTTTACAAATGCAAATTTGCCCCTAATCTCCCACTTAGCCTATATAACAAAGGCATGTACAAAATAATACCGTTACACAAAACTGACATACTAAAATGCAGACATTAAACATTTCACCACAATAATAATTATGAAATCAAAGCCAACAATAATGCAGACACAATACTGTAAAGTTGGCAAGTTGTCCTTTTACCACCCACAGATCTAGCTAGGATCATTGATAGTCTGCTGTGAATAAGACCACAACAAAAACACCCTAGTCTTGGTAAGCAAGAAGTGGCATTATGGGGGAAGAGAACCAAACTTTTACTAAGCTACTCCCTAAGATAAACAGGGAAGAGCACTGATTATCTCAACCTTTTGATCTTAATTAGGCCTTTTGTTATCTTCAAGTGGACTTTTCCAGCAGTGGCCCCAGTTTGAAGTCCCTGGTTGAAATCCAAGCAATGACAAAATCATTCAAACAGAAGGCCAAGTTATGATATTAACCCCCAAAATTATTTCTCTCCTTTTAAAAAATCCTACCAGCACTCCAATACCTTATGATTAACTCCTTTTAGCCTGCTTACTAAGCATCATAATGGTGTGTTCATTAGGAACACCTCCTCCCTTATGGTACCAAGTTCTCTAGGGGCTTTGCCTTCTGGCATCTCTCTCCTTGTTACATCTTCCCTTTAGCCCAATCACTAAGAGTAACAATAGCTAATCCATGTTAGGATAGGCTTGCCACTCACTGGCATAATCTCCTCCTCTTCGAACTCCTATTAGGAACTTTAGCCTGCTTACTAACTTATTATGACATCTTTCTCCTTGTTATGAGGTATTCTGCTAGGGAACTTAAAAGTCAGAGGCTTGGAGAGCAATTTGGAGCTATGCTCAAAAAGTTATCAAACTGTGCATACCCTTTGACCCGGCAGTGTTTCTACTGGGCCTATATCCCAAAGAGATTTTAAAGGAGGGAAAGGGACCCACATGTGCAAGAATGTTTGTGGCAGCCCTTTTTGTAGTGGCAAGAAACTGGAAATTGAAAAGATGCCCATCAATTGGAGAATGGCTGAATAAATTATGGTATATGAATGTTATGGAATATTATTGTTCTGTAAGAAATGACCAACAGGAGGATTTCAGAGAGGATTGGAGAGACTTGCATGAACTGATGCTGAGTGAAATCAGCAGACCCAGGAGAACATTATACACAGCAACAAGACTATACGATGATCAATTTTGATGGACATGGTTCTCTTCAACAATGATGTGATTCAAACCAGTTGTTCTGCGATGAAGATAGTCATATACATCCAGAGAGAGGACTGTGGGAACTGAGAGTGAACCACAACACAGCATTTTAACGCTTTCTGTGAATATTTCCATGCATTTTGTTTTCCTTCTTAGGTTGTTTTTTTCTTCTTCTCTTTCTAGATCTGATGTTTCTTGTGCAGTGATATAACTGTATAGATATGTATACATGTATTGTATTTGTCATATAATTTATCCTATTTAGCATGTATTAGATTACCTGTCATCTAGGGGTGGGGGTGGGGGGAAGGAGGGGAAAAGCTTGGGGAAAAAAAAGTTTTTGCAAAGGTCAATGTTGAAAGGTCACACATATGTTTTGTAAATAAAAAGCTTTATATAAAAAAAAAAGTCAGAGGCTTTCCCTTGTTTCCCTTGTTAACTGCTAAAATTATTTATTAGAACTTAAATCTATCAGTGTCAGTCAGTGGTTTAATATAATTTTTGTTACAAATTCTTGAGATTACTCCCCACACTGGCCCTAAACCCAACATATTTTGGGGATTTAATCCCTTCTTCCCAACATTTGGTGGACTGGAAAGAGAAAGAATGAAACCCCAATATCAATATATTTGGGGGGATTCAGTGCTTCTGTACCCCATATGCCATCATTCCTACAACTTTTTTTTTTAAATGAAGCTATCGAGGGACATTCAAGACAATAGCTCTCTTTTTTCCCCCTCATATATTTGAGGCTATCAAATAATATTATTCTTAACCAGTCTTTGAAGTTAAAAATCCTGAAGTATTTGGATCCAACTTTTCAATACGGAAAAAAAAAATCACTCAAATGATGAAATGCTTCTGCTGATCCCTTTCTTAATCTGCAATTTTTGCAGCTAACAATTCAATCAACTCTCCATATATTCATCAATCAAGAGTTCTCCATGATTCAAGCCTTTCACATCATTCTCATCTACACCTAGTTCCAATTTTTGTGCTAATTTTACTCATTTCCCCTGTTCTTTCATCTTTGTCAAACCCAAGTCAAATGGAATGAACCATGGACATACTTTTTTCCAAACTTCACACATTTCTATTTCATCTTCCTATGTCCTAGCAATATTCCAGATTGCAAGGTAAATATTGTAGGACTTCCATTAATCTCTCAATATCAAGTCCTTATCTACAACCAAAGCTACAAAGGTTTAATAATGATGTAATATTAGGGGAAAAGGGAAGCACTTTTTAATTTTCATTAAAATTATCCTAACCGGGAGGTCACTCAGTGCCAATATTACCCAAAATAGAATCTTGTAAGGAATGCCATTATTATTAAAAACTTTTCAATTTTGGGAATGAAGCAGTATATAAACTAATATTCAAGGATGATAAGGATTGGCAAAAATAATTCATAGGTAGTGTGTTGCCTTTGCTGAATCCTTTGTTTCTGTGCTCTAGGATTTTCTGAAAATGCACAAGAACAAGTTGTAAGCCTTGACCTGAACTGTCATCAAGCTCAAAGGAAAATTCTTCTGAGTCTGGTTTTCTATCCACATAGTGGTTTCTCCATCTCTTCTTTTCCACAGAAAGTCAACTTCTTTGTAGTTATAAGTGCTTGTAATCACTGCCTTTTGCTTCTCCTTTATCTGGCAGCATCCTTCACTACAGTGTTCAACAGTCAACACCACAAGACTAAGTTCATATGCTATTAACAACAATCTTTGTCCTTCATATTTTCTAAATTTTTAAATTTTCATTTCCAAGTCTGTTGCCTTAAACTTACAAGACAATTCACTTTTACCCTTCAAGAGCATGTTTGCCATCAGCCATTGGGAAAATATAAGGACTTAAAAATGCATCTTAGCTTCCCATCACCATTTACATCATAAAACATCTTACAGTGCTTTATCATATAATTGTCTACTTTTTGTAAGGAATTTTTATAAGTTTTTTAGACTGCAGATTTCTTTCAGAAGTCTTTATATAAAGTCAAATTTGTATAATGCAAATTTACATGAAGTGAGAACTGTCTTGTTTACAAAGATGGGAGGGAAGGAGAGGAAACTAGATCCACACTGATAGGGAATAAACAAAAAAAGGATAAACTCATATAGTTATCTTTGCACCAAATAAGTATGAAGTAAAATACTGGGAGATATATAAAATCTTTAATTTCCACTGATAAAATCAAGTTTTCCAGAAAAAAAGAAAAGAAAAATAAGCATGCAAGATACTATATTTCTTCTGTTATTTATCAATTAACCCCTATCTGAATGATGTATATATGGGGTTAAGTAATAACAGAAATGTAATACTTTTATTTATATGTCTGAATACTTGTCATTGAAAACTAAAGTAATTTTATATCAAATAAAATGTAGTGCCAAGGACTGAACATAACTCCCCAAAATGTAGTCTGAGCAGAACAAAATAGAACTGATTATTACCTCCCTCAACCTAGATACTAGATCATTTTAACAACCTAATTTCACATTACTTTTTGCAGATACCACCTCACACTGATGATTCATCAAGGATATGAGTACTGAAAATCCCAGATTGCTCTGTCCACAAACTATCAAGTCATCTAAGCACATCTCTCTCATACCAATATTAATACAGTTGATTTTGAACCATTAATTACTATTCTATCTGATCATTCAACCAATTGAATAATGATGGAAAATCAGCCACCACTTATACATTACCACATAACAATGCCCACAAGAATATCATGAGAAACTGAAATGCTTTGACAAAATCTGGGTATGTAAGTCTTTGCGATTCCCCTGGTTTAGCATCTGTCAAAATAAGAAATGAGATTAGTCTAGCATCACCTGTTTTTGGTGAATTCCTCTTGACTCCTAAGTCTATAATAATTTCTTTCATTAAATAAACAATCATCCATTTAATAAAGCAATATAGAATTTTGCCAGGAATTAAAATCAAATGCACTGATTTGTAATCTGAAGAATTCACCTTTTTCAGAAAATCAAAAGACCCCCAAACCTTAATCCAGTCCTATAGCACCTCTTCCATTTCTAATTTTCCAAGATGACCAAGTAGAGGTGCAACCATTTTTCTTTTTACTGGCATGTAACATCTGTGCATGCAAAGCAAGGTAAACTTACTGAGGGTATGAGTGCTTTTTTTTTTTTAAACTATTCCTTCAATCTTGAGTTTCCAATTCCTACCCTCTCCATCCTCAGCTGATAATTCCCTTTTATAATGAAAACAGACATAAGAGATGAAAAACTGTCTCCTCTATGCATCAAGTTGTGCTTCACATTTCATCTAGTCATTTACCTTGGCATTGACCCTTAGTTTATCAGTTGGTAAAATAGCACATTTATAATAAACCGCAATTATATAACATGCAATTACTAAATGATTTTTTCATTCATTCATTCATTCTATTATCATTGTACAGCTTGTTCCAAGAAATGGTTCTCCCCCTCTTTGGTCTTTCTCATATGCCTAGCTGAACTAAAAAAAAAAAAATTTTTTTATTTTGATAATTTTCAAAAATAGAAACAAACTGATAACAATCACCTAAAATATACTCAACTAATAATCAAAATTTTGCAAATTAAAACAATTTTTAAATACTACTTTACACTCACCAAAATAAGAAAATAAATAAATGCCAGGAAAAAAATTTAAAAAAAAATTAATAAAATAAATGCCAGGTACACTATAGAGAAATTAATATATTCATTATTGTTGAAAAAACTGTAAAGTAGTAGAATCTTAGTGTTAAGTAATTTGACAGTATAATCTATCCCCCCAAAATCATACCCTTTTGTCATTTTGAGAATATAACCTAAGAAAGCTATCAAAAACAATTAAAGAGCTATCTGTATAAAGACTGGGAGCAGCCTAAATAGCTACCCATTCATTAGATAATTCTAAAAGTAGGACAATTAAATAGGACTACAATTAAAATCAGGTATAAGAAATATGGAAAGATAATACATTCATATAGTGCCTTAAAGTTGGGAAATTCACATACATATATATACATACACATATAAATGTATTGTCTTGGTTAAAATTTCTGGGCCTTAGCTTCATGTGTAATATGAAGGAATGGGAAGAGATAATTCCTGAGGTCCCATACCTAGAAAGTGGTCTTAAAATAATTGAGGTGAGAACTCTATTTTAAGCATTATACTTCATCTTATTCATTTTCTGCATATTTTTACATAGAGATCTGAAACCAAAAGTATTTTATCGATCCTTTTGGAAATAAGCTTGCTGGAAGCATGTTGACAGGTTTTCGTGGGTTTTTTTTCCCTCCTCACTTCCTCCTCTATTTTCAGTCTAAAGTCCTGTTTAGTGGATCACAAATCTCCAGGAAAACATTTTTACCAACTCTCACGAAACCCCCATGGTTAGCCAAAAGTTCATCTTCCTTAATCACAAACAACAATCTAGAAATCCAAATCTTTTCCTCAGACCCTATCTTTTTAATCAACAAGTCACATGCCAAATGCACCATCCCCAATTGATTTTATATATATATATATCTTGAACTTATATGCAATTTTTTGCATGTTCGTCTCCTTGTCAACAAACTCTGAACTCCTTGAGAGAAGGGACAATTTTTTTTTCTTTGCATCTCCAGCTCACAGAAGTGACTAGCATTTAATAAATGCATACTGACTAAGGTACCTATCTCCTCCATGGGTAAGTAGATGGTGCAAGGGATAGAGTGCTTGGTCTAAAGTCAGGAAGATAAAAGTTCAAATCCAGTCCCTGGCATTTACTAGCTGTGTGATCCTGGGCAAGTCGCGTGTTTGCCTTAGCAGTTTCCTCATCTGTAAAATAGGTCTTTTCAAGGAGAAAGGCAAGACACGAGAAGATAGCCAAGTAATATAAGAGTTTAATTTGACAATGACTTTCAGTTATTTTCTGAATACACTCTAGGGAAAACAGTAAATTTTCCTAGCACCTACCTCTGAGGGCTGTTTTGACGGTCAATTAAAATAATAATTTATTAGTGTCTGATACAGTAAGAGCTCTATAAAAGTTATTACAATTATCATTCTAAACAGCTATCTAACCAGGACTTCATGAAAGCCCTAGCAATGTTATCTACATTCTTCTTAAAACTGTAATTTACCTTCTCACCCAAATTCATTAATATATATAAAATGAAAAATGAATGAAAAAACAGTAATAGTCATTTACTATTTGCCAAGCATTAGAATATACAAATATAAAGACAGTCTTGGTCCTCAGGGAAGTTATATTATAATGAAGAAGCCAATAAGCAAAGGAAAATAGTAGCCAGGGAGCACTTTAATTACAGAAATGATGACTGACATAACCCTACTCCAAGAGCAGTAACGAAATTGGTTTTATTATAGTTCCAGAAATGGAAATAAGAGTGAAGATGGCCAAGGCACAGGGAGAAAAGCAAAGTATAACTGGAAAATGTTAGAAATAGTGGAGCAGGTAAAGAAGTCACAACTCAGGACATCAGAGCCCAGGAATTAAAAGTCTAAAACCTTTGAGGTGTGGTCTGTGCTCCAGACAAGAGAGAAGATTTTAAAGTAACAGCAAGTTTTGGTATGCTTTCAGTCATTTCCTAAATACACCCTAGGAAAATAGCAAATTTTTCTAATGTTTTATTTCAGGTCATTCTACAACTGCTTTGGTATTCTGCAACAGAGAATTAACTTTTTTTTTTTTTTAAACTATACTGGATAGCTTATCTTTGTCCTTGAAAAACCCATATACACTCATCATAAATTCCCTTCACAGAAATCTATTACTCGGCTCTAACTATTCAAGAGTTTTTCTACTTTCCTTCTAATGTTTTTGTACCACTCCTCCATTCTCCTGACACTTGTTCAGATTCCCTTTTCTGCCTTCTTCATTTTCTGTTAGTAGCATTTTATTCCACTCTTTCCAGGAATGCTTCATCCTTTCTAATTAACTTGGACAGTACAAAAATATTTTCCCCCTTAAGTCCTTTCACATTTCCCTTAAGTATGAAATCAACCTGTATGGTATACAAAGATAACAGCTTTTATTTAACACTGGCAAAAATAAACATAAGGTGAATGTAAAATTACTCCTACCCTTAATCTTGCTGGAGCCGGGATCTTGAATTCTCTGTTCTTCCTGTTACTAGCTGCATGCTATATAACATGGGCTCTTCTCTTGATATATGATGTTTAATATCATGTTTAACATAACTTCGAGGCACTTCTCACCTTTTCCTTCTCTTCTCTATTTATTTTGTCATCTTGCTTATCTAGATCTTTTTTTGAAGAAAAAAAAAAAGAGTATGTCCCAGAAGACAGACTATTTTTTGAGAGGCAGTATAGTGTGGTACAGAGGCATCAAACTCAAGTAGAAAGTGGGGTCACTAAAATCCACACCTAAGGATCCCTGTGGACTACATATTGAATTAAGTTTTAAAATGCAATATTATGTTTTGCATTTTTTATATTTTTTTAATATTTGAGTTACATTTTAATTGCCCAGTGGTACTTAGGATTATTGTTAGCAGATTGTTTGAAATCTCTAAGTTGGTGGATAGAGAGCTGAGTGAAGAAGACCTGGATTCAAGTGCTTCCTTACACATGCTCAATTTGGTAGACAAGTAATTTAATGTATCAGTGTCCCAAACAATTCCCTTAAGGCTACATCACAAAGCAGTTATCAAAATTATAGAAAAGTAAATCTACAAAACAGACTAGGTCAGGAAGAATCAGAAATAGCTGAACTCAATAACTCAGTGTTCAATAACCTGAAATAATCAGCCAGGAAAATAATTCAAGCAAGAATTACCATAAAACTGTAAAGAAATAAAACATTTGTAATTGTTCAATTGTTTCAGTCATGTCAAACTCTGTAATCCCATTTGGGGTTTTTCTGGCAAACTTATTGGAATAGTTTGCTATTTATTTCTTCAGCTCATTTTACAGATGAGGAAACAGAGACAAACAGTTTAAAGTGACTTGCCCAGGTTTACATAGCTAATAAATACCTCAGGTAAAATTTGAACTCAAGTCTTCCTGACTACAGGCCTATCAATGCACCACAAAGACTAACATTTACAAAAATAAACGCAAAATAGATACATTATCAGAACAGTAAAAATCAAACCCTCCAAAAATAAGAAAGCTAGAAGGGGGCCTTTTACATGCTAAAATTAAAAGCTGAATTCTTAACTTTTAAAAAGAGACAGGTACTTCACAAAATTAGATAAAATTGAAAAGCTCCCTCTTCCCTCCCCCCCCAAACAAATTAATGTAACAAGGATAAAGGGAAGCAACAGGCTGGGAAAAAAAATCTTCATAGCAAACATCTCTGATAAAAGTAATATTTAAGATAAAAAGGCAAGGTAGGTATAATATATGACTAAAAGATTCCCTAATAGACAAGTGATCAAAGAAAGAAAAAGTTTCCAAAAGAACTGTGTATTTCTAAGTCATGATAATACTTTAATTGATAATAATAAAAGAAATGCAAGTTAAAACATGAAGTGAACCAGATGTCTGATTTCACTTGACATCTAGCAAATCGGTAAAGATGACATGAGAGGAATAGCTAATGTCTGAGAGATTACAGAATGATAGGCACACTAATACACTGCAAAAGATGCTATAAATTTGTCTATTTAAGGATATCAATGTGAAATGATAAAATTATCCATATCCTTTTAATCCAAAGATTCCAATGCTACCTATGTACCCCAAGTAGACCAATGACAAAAAAAAATACTAGAATATTTATAATAAAGGAACACATTACATGGTAACAAAGAACTGCAAATAAAGTAAATGCCCATCAACTGGAGAATAGCTAAACAAGTTGTGGTTTGTGAGTATAATGAATTATTACTGTTTCATGAGAAATAATGACTGATAACTGAGAAGCACCAGAAAATATAAATTTTGAAATATTAAGATAATGTCAGATAGGCTAAGATGACAGGAAAAGATAATGACGAATGTTGGAGGGGATGTGGGAAAACTGGGACACTGATACATTGTTGGTGAAACTGTGAACAGATCCAAATATTCTGGAGAGTAATTTGGAACTATGCTCAAAAAGTTATCAAACTGTGCATACCCTTTGATCCAGCAGTGTTTCTATTGGACTTATATCCCAAAGAGATCTTAAAAGAAGGAAGGGAACCCACATGTACAAGAATGTTTGTGGCAACCCTTTTTGTAGTGGCTAGAAACTGGAAACTGAATGGATGCCCATCAATTGGAGAAAGGCTGAATTAATTATATGAATGTTATGGAATATTATTGTTCTATAAGAAACGACCAGCAGGATGATTTCAGAGAGGCCTGGAGAGACTTGCATGAACTGATGCTGAGCAAAACGAGCAGAACCAGGAGATCATTATACACGGCAACAACAATACTATATGATGATCAATTCTGATGGACATGGCTCTCTTCAACAATGAAATGTTTCAAACCAGTTCCAATTGTTCAGTGATGAAGAAAGTCATATACACCCAGAGAGAGGGATATGAAATGTGGACCACAACATAACATTTTCGTGCTCTCTATTGATGTTGGTTTGCATTGTTTCCTTTCTCAGATTTTTT
Source organism: Myrmecobius fasciatus (assembly GCA_023553655.1). Lineage (NCBI taxonomy): Eukaryota > Metazoa > Chordata > Mammalia > Dasyuromorphia > Myrmecobiidae > Myrmecobius > Myrmecobius fasciatus. Next base: position 161,361 of record JAJPUD010000608.1, on the reverse strand, counting down.
TTTTTCTTGTGGATCCAACTTTTCTTGCATAGCAAGATAACTGTAAAAATATGTATACACATATTTGATTTGTCAAGTATTTTAACATAATTAACATGTAGTAGACTTCCTGCCATCTAGGGGAGGGGTAGAGGTTGGGGGAGGAAATTTGTTGGGTTTTTTTTTTAACTTATTTATTTTTATTAAAGCTTTTTATTTGCATAACATATGTATGGGTAGTTCTTCAACATTGATCCTTACAAAGCTTTCTGTTACAAATTTTCCCCCTAGTCCTCTCCCCTCCCCTAGATGGCAGGAAGTCCGCTACATGTTAATTATATTAAAATACTTGACAAGTCGAATATATGTATACATATGTGCAAAAACAATTGTATCTACATGAACAAAAAATATCTGAGAAAGGAAACCCAATGCAAACAAACATAGATAGAGATCATGTGGTCCACATTTCATATCCCTCTCTCTGGGTGCATATGGCTTTCTTCATCACTAAATTGACACTGGTTTGAAACATCTCATTGTTGAAGAGCCAAGTCCATCAGAATTGATCATCATATAGTCTTGTTGTTGCCGTGTACAATGATCTCCTGGTTCTGCTCATTTCGCTCAGCATCAGTTCATGCAGGTCTTTCCAGGCCTCTCTGAAATCAATCTGCTGATCGTTTCTTATAGAACAATAATATTCCATAACATTCATATACAATAATTTATTCATCCATTCTCCAACTGATGGGCATCCATTCAGTTTTCAGTTTCTAGCCACTACAAAAAGGGCTGTCACAAACTGTACATGTGGTCCCCCTCCCTCCCCTAAGATCTCTTTGGGATATAGGCCCAGTAGAAACACTGCTGGGTCAAAGGGTGTGCACAGTTTGATAACTTTTTGAGAATAGCTACAAATTGCTCATCAGAATGGTTGGATCGGTTCACAGCTCCACCAACAATGCATTAGTGTCCTGGTTCTCCCACATCCTGGGGGGAAAAATTTCTAACAGAAAGCTATGCAAAGGTCAATGCTGAAAAATTATCCATACATATGTTTTGCAAATAAAAAGTTTTAATAAAATTTAAAAGAAAAAAAGAAATAAAGTAAATAAAACCTGGAAAACAATATATAGAATAACTGGTGAGAAACAAAAATTTTGTATTCTGTTTCCAGTACCAATCTGCCAGGGACAATTCATTATTTAATTTTACCCTAAACATCTCTACTTAGAAAATCCAAATGAACAAAAAAAAAAAAAGCTTTTGAAAATTTCTGACATGCCATTTCTGTTAACAATTTAGAGTACTCCCAAATTATCCAAAACAATAATTTTTCTAATCCCTTTTATCTACTCCCTTCAAGCATTCTATTAACTGAATTAATCAAAGATTTCTTCCTTGGTGTAAAATGCACTGTATTAAAATGTTAAAATAGACATTTGTAATTTTAAGACAAATAGTATTTAAAATCTTTTTAAGTTCTCGAGGAAGGAGGCAGGATGTATGTTTTTTTAATTGACCTAAAGGTCAAATTACCACAAATATCAAAAAATCACTTTTGCAAATTCTATAACAGATTTTTTAAGAGAGAAAGGAGATAATAAATAATGATATAAGCCTATATGAAGCAGCATGGCAAATAGGATATCATCCTAGTCTTGAAATCAGGAAAACTTGAGCTTACATCTTGCCTCAAGAAATTGTGTGACCCTAGGCAGGTCACTTACACTCACCCACAATCCCTTCATCTGTAAAAATAAGGATTTATTACAACCCCTGCCACAGAGTGTTACTGTGAGGATCAAATGAGATGTGTAAAACACTTTGCACATCTAAAGATGAGCAATTACTTAGAGCATTATTGCTCTAAGCCCCGTTTTGAAAGACTATGACTTACTTAGGTCTTAGTTTCTTCTTATATAAAATGAGGATAGGGATAGTTGCCTCCTGCTCTAAAACTCTAGAAAACTAGATGACATCTGAGATCTATTCAAAAAATCAACTTCCAGAACATCATGGGATCAAAATAATATTTTAACTTATACATACTACAAAATCTACATATTTGATGTTCAAACTCACACCCTATAAGATCTATAAATCTAACATTAAACTAATTTAAAAATTAGTGAGCCACATTAAATGTGGCTTATTAACTGCTGTTTCCTAGTTCCTTTAAAATTGGTAATCTATGTATAATTATCAATTAATCAGAAAAACCTGGATGTAAATCCCACTTCAGAGACTTATTGTGTAATCTTAGCCAAGTTAATTACCCCCCTCAATGGCTTTACTTTCAAAAAACAAAATGTAAGGGACCAGTCATAAAACTCTAGGTAGGAGATATCTACACAAATGCACAAAATATGGGAGCCTAAGGTAAAATTGAGAGCCTAAGGTTAAAAAAAAAGCAAATCTGATCTCACTGGTATCAAAAGAACTAGGTCGAATGAAATTAATTGCTAGAATACAAAAAAAACCCAACATACAGGATTTCTTTCTTTTTAAAAATAGGGCAGGAGTCAAGATTGTATTATATAGTAAGAAAATACTCTAAAGTTAGAAAATTCAGAAATCAAAGTGGTAAAACAGGGTGAAGAATAACTGAATTAAATACCCATTCCTATTAAAAACACCAGAGAGTATAGGAATAAATGGGTTTTTCCTTAAAATGATTAGTAGTATCTATTTAAAATCATCAGCAAGCATCATATGTAATGGGGACAAATTAGAACCATTCCCAATAAGATCAGGAGTGAAACAAGGCTGCCCACTGTCACCATTACTATTTAATATTGTATTAGAAATGTTAGCTTTGGCAGTAAAAGAAGAAAAAGATTAAAGGAATTAAGAGTAGGTAATGAGGAAACCAAATTATCACTCTTTGCAGATGACATGATGGTGTACTTAGAGAACCCTAGAGACTCAAAAATTACTAGAAACAATTCACAACTTTAGCAAAGTTGCAGGACACAAAATAAATCCACACAAATCAGCAGCATTTTTATATATTACCAACAAAGTTCAGCAGCAAGAAATACAAAAAGAAATTCCATTCAAAGTAACTGTAGATAGTATAAAATATTTGGTAATATATCTGTTAAGGAAAAGTCAGGAACTATACGAACTAAACTACGAAACACTTTCCACACAAAAAGTCAGACCTAGTCAACTGGAAAAACATCAAATGCTCATGGTAAGCCAAGCGAATATAATAAAAATGACAATACTACCCAAACTAATTTACTTATTTAGTACCATACCAATCAAACTCCCAAGAAATTATTTTACAGATCTAGAAAAAAATAGTAGCAAAGTTCATTTGAAAAAACTAAAGCTCAACAATTTCAAGGGAATTAATGGGAAAAAAAAAAAAAAAGGGCGGAAGATGGTAGCTTTGTAGTACAGCTAAAACTATATTATAAAGCAGCGGTCATCAAAACCATTTGGTACTAAGAAAGAGTAGCCGATCAGTGGCAGAGGATAGGATCACAGGACAAACCAGGCAACAGCTATAGCAATTTAGTCTTTGATAAACCCAAAGATCTCAGCTTTTAGGATAAGTACTCACTATTTGACAAAAACTGCTGGGAAAATTGGAAACTAGTATGGAAGAAATTAGGACTTGACCCACACCTAACACCACATACCAAGATAAGATCTAAATGGGTTCATGATTTGGATATAAAGAGTGATATTATAATAAAATTAGAGGAACATAGTATAGTTTACCTCTCAGACCTGTGAAGATGGAATAAATTTATGTCCAAAGAAGAACTGGAACTCTTAACTGAACACCAGATAGATAATTTTGACTATATTAAGTTATAAAGTTTTTGTACAAACAAAACTAAAGCAGACAAGATGAGGAGGGAAGCAATAAATTGGGAAATCATCTTTACATTTCAGGGTTCTGATAAAGGCCTCATTTCTAAAATATATACAGAATTGTCTCATTTCTAAGAATTCAAGCCATTCTCCAACTGATAAATGGTCAAAGGATATGAAGAATTTTCAGATGATGAAATTAAAACTATTTCTAGTCATATGAAAAGGTGCTCCAAATCACTATTGATCAGAGAAATGCAAATTAAGACAACTCTGTAATACCACTACACACCTGTCAGATTGGCTAAAATGACAGGAAAAGATAATGATGAATGTTGGCGGGGATATGGGAAAACTGGGACACTGATACTTTGCTAGTGGAACTGTCAACGGATCCAACCATTCTGGAGAGCAATTTGGAACTATGCTCAAAAAGTTATCAAACTGTGCATACCCTTTGACTCAGCAGTGTTTCTATTGGGCTTATATCCCAAAGAGATCTTAAAGGAAGGAAGGGAACCCACATGTGCAAGAATGTTTGTGCCAGGCCTTTTTGTAGTGGCTAGAAACTGGAAACTGAATGGATGCCCATCAATTGGAGAATGGCTGAATTAATTATTATTATGGAATATTATTGTTCTGTGAGAAACGACCAGCAGGATGATTTGAGAGAGGCCTGGAAAGACTTGTATGAACTGATGCTGAGTGAAATGAGCAGAACCAGGAGATCATTATACACGGCAACAAGAAGATTATATGATGATCAATTCTGATGGACATGGCTCTCTTCAACAATGAAATGTTTCAAACCAGTTCCAATTGTTCAGTGATGAAGAAAGCCATATATACCCAGAGAGAGGGATATGAAATGTGGACCACAACATGACATTTTCATGCTCTCTATTGATTTTTGCTTTCATTGTGTTTCCTTTCTCAGATTTTTTTTTCTTGTAGATAAAATTTTTTCTTTTTTTCTATAAGTTTTTAATTTACAAAACATATGAGTGATTTTTCTACATTGACCTTTGCTAAAAACTTTTTTTTCCCAAGCTTTTCCCCTCCTTCCCCCTACCCCCCACCCCTAGATGACAGGTAATCTAATACATGCTATGATAAATTATATGACAAATTAGATAAAAATTTTCTTGCACATGTTAAGTATGGAAATATGTATACATATTCAATATGTATACACAGTTCAATCTGAAGCCTATAGATGAAAAACCAAGACAGACCAAAGGGAAACATGCAACTCTGTCACTGAATCAGCAAAGTATTCCAGCTAGATAATAATAACTAAATCAACATTACTTAGATTTGAACCATTAAAGGAGCAAATCCAGGAGTGTTTTTCAGACTCAAACCCAGGTAAGGAAATTAAAGCGTTCAAGCAAAGAGGGTGCTGATAAGACTATTCTGAATCAGACCACTTAAGGAATATTGAACTCTTGCAGGTCCCCAGCCCAAACAATCCCTGAAATCCCAAAATAGCACAATATTCAATACGCCAAAAAAGCATCAGGAGAAATAAAGGGCATGCAAACTCAGCCCACATAATTCCAGCCATAACCCAAAGTCAAGAAGGAAGCTAGAAGAACTAGCAAAGAAAAGGGATCCTCCTATAAAGAGCTATTATGAAATGGATTGTCAAATCATACTTAGAAGAAAACAACTAAAATATCTACAAAGTCAAAGAAAAATGGGTACAAATTCAATTAGAATTCCTAGAAGGGATAAAGCAAGAGTTAAAAATAAAATTTAATTTTTTAATTAGTTAAATGAAAGTACTAAAGGAAAAACTGAAAAAGAAATGAGTACTGAAAAAAGAACTGAAATGAAAGGAGAAATCTTTATCCATGCAACAAACTCTCTGAAAATTAGAACAGACCAAATAGAAGTCTAGGAATACATGAGAAACAAGAAATATTAAAACAAAAGTCAAAAGACTAAAAAAGAAAGAGGAAACTATAACACAAATATAAAAAAATCATATAAAGAAATCAAAAAGAAAATTTGATAAATCATTGGACCCCCTGAAAACCATGACCTAAGAGAACACTGAAATCAATTTAGAGAAATCCTAAAAGAAAACTGACTAAATCTTTTAGAACTAAAGGCAAAGCAGAAATAGAAGGAATATACCTGTCACTTCCTGAAACCTTAAAATGAAAATCCCCAGAAACATTTTACCCAAAATGCAAAGCTTCTAGGCCAAAGAAAAAATTCTGTACACTTTTAAAAGTCAGGAAACATTAAAAAAATAAATATCAGGAAGCAGTTATCAGGAAAAATGAAATGCATATATTTTAATATGGAGAGTTATCGTGTCACTTCAGAATTATGTTGCTAGCAAAAGTCACATAGAAAATCCAATGAGAAAGGGAGCCTAGAAATGACTATGTCTACATAATCTTAAAAGATATATTAGACAAAAGAAGGGGGGAAGAGAGAGAAAAGATGAGGAAAATTATTTCACGTAATCAGAATGTGTAAATAGAAGACTATACAAAGGGACACTCAAACAAGCATTTAAATTTCACTCTTGAACTGGTGAAAAAATTCTTTAAAAAGAATACAAACATAGACCAGTACATAAACATAATTTATTCAACAGGGGAACAAAAAGAAAAAAAGTATAAAGGAAAATGAGAGAGGGAAGATTAAGAAACATATTAAAGATTAAAACATACTAAAAAGGGTGGATCTTAAAAACAAATTTCACTAAATGATAAGCTCATCCTTTTTCACTCACTATCCTATTCTTTATAAATCGGGGAGCAGGAAACAAAGAGAAGGAAAAGTATAAGAATAAGACGGTGGGGTGGAGTACATATTTAGCAATCATGATTATAAATGCACAAATAAAACCAAAGTAGCTGAAATTAGAAGAGAAGCAGGTAAATGGAAGGGGGGGGGGAGAGGGGAGGAGAGAATATTTGCAACGTGGGGAAAAATGATCATTTCAGAGAGAGAGAGAGAGAGTGTATTTATTTACATTTCAAATTTTAAGAGCTATTCCCCAATTGATAAAGTCAGGAAAATATGAAACAGCCTGTTTTCGGAGAAAGAAATTCAGGCTAACCAACCATAAGAGGCAAATGAAAACATTGCTCTAAATTACATAAAGAAACAAATTAAAACAACTTTAAAATCATTATATAAAAAGCTGATAAAAAATGGCAAATGTTGGAGCAAGTGTAGGAAAATAGATAAATTAAGATAAGTAGAAGTGAATTTGCATATACCTTCCGGAAAGCAATTTGGAACTGTGCCCAAAAAGTTATTTAAATCATATATACCTTTTGATCCAGCAATACCAATAAGAAGTCAAAGAAAAAGTGAAAGAAACCATATGTATAAAAATATTTATGGGAGTTCTTTTTGCCATAGCAAAGAATTGGGAACTAACAGGATGTCCTTAATTTGGGGAATGGCTGAACAACAGACAATATAGGAATATGAGGAAATACTACGGCCATAAGAAATGATAAAAGTAAATAGTTTCAGACATATATAAGAAGATTTACACAAACTGATGTGGAATGAGGTGAGCAGATCACTGACTATGTCTTGTATATCTAATCTATAGATCCACCACTGTACACAGTTTTGATGATTATTGCTTATAATATAGTTTGAGAATTGTCATTTTTTATTATTTTGCTTCTGCCTATTCATGAACTGAAATTGTTTAACTTTGTGTGAAAAATGTTGTGCAACTGTGTTCATATAGTTCCTGGGTTTGTCTTGGTAGGTAGATTACCAAGGATTTTATATTGTTTAATTATTTTAAATGGAATTTCTCTTCCTATCTCTTGCTGCTGGATTTTACTGGTTTTGTTACTGATATGGTTCATTATGATGGTGTTCCTAATATCGAACCAATCCTGCATTGCTGGTATAATGCTACTTGGTCATAGTGTATAATCCTTGTTTTATATTGCTGTACTGACTGTCTTTTGTTCAAAATGTTTATATCAATATTTATTATAACTTCTTCCTGACTTAGCTACCAGTACCATTATTTATGTCTTAAAAGAAGGGCTTCTCTGCCTATTTTTCCAAATAATTTAGGTGGCATTAGAATTAGTTAATTCTTGAAATGTTTGATAGAATTCACTTGTGAACCCATATGCCACTGAGAATTTTTTCTTGGGGAGTTCATTATTAACTTGTTCAACTTCTTTTATCTACAATGGGGTTATTTAGGCATCCTATTTCCTGATCTGTTAATCTGGATAATTTGTATTTTCATAAATATTTAATTTTGCTCATATTGTCAGATCTATTGACATATAATTGAGTAAAATATTTTCTAATAATTGCTTTGATTTCTTCTTCATTGGCGGTGATTGCTCCCTTTTCATTTTTGATAGTAGATAATTTGTTTTTTTCTCAAATTAACCAATGATTTATCTTTTTTTCCCATAAAACCATCTCCTAGATTTATTAGCTCAATAGCTTTTTTACTTTCAATCTTATTCTCATTTTTGATTTTCAGAATTTCTAATTGAGTGTTCAATTGGGGATTTTTAATTTGTTCCTTTTCCAGTTGTTTTAGTTGCATACCTAATTCTTTAATTTGTTCTTTTTCTATTTTGTTGATGTAACAATTTGGAGAAATAAGATTATATTTAACATACTTACCTTTCTACATTCAATTCTGAGTGTTTTGTGCCCTACTACACGGTCAATTTTTATGTGGGTGCCATGTACTTCCTGAGAAAAAGGCATACAATATTCCTCTCTGTTCCCATTCAGTTTTCTCCAAAGGTCTGTCATATTTAACTTTTCTACCTCCTTAGTTTCTTGTTTATTTTTTGGATGGATTTATTGAGTTCTGAGAAAGGACAGTTGAAGTCCCCCACTAGCATAGTTTTGCTATTTCTTTCTTTTTTTTGCTCAGGCAATTGGTGTTAAGTGACTTGCCCGGTATTGCACAGATAGAAAGTGTTTAGTGTCCGAGACCAAATTTGAACTCAGGTCCTCCTGACTTCAGGGTTGGTGCTCTATCCACTGCGCCACCTAGCTGCCCCTGTCTATTTCTTTCTCTAATTCACTTAACTTCTCCTTTAAGAATCTAGATGCTATATCACTTGGTGAATATATTTTTAGTATTGATACTGCTTCATTGTCTCTGGTACCTTTTCTCAAGATGTAGTTTCCTTCCTTCTAATTGTCTATTTTTGCTTTCATTTTGATATCAGGATTGCTAACCCTGATTTTCTTCAGCTGAAGCATAGATTGTGCTCTATATCAATAATACTGTGTGATAATCAACTATAAATGATTCATCTCTTCTCATTAACACAATGATCCAAGGATTCAAAAGAAAATACTATCCACAACAGATAACTGATGGACTCTGAATGCAGAGCAAAGCATATTTTTTCTTTTTTTGTTTTTGTTTTTCTTTTTGATTATTTATTCTTTCACAACTATGATAAATATGGAAACATATGTTAACATGTGTTAACATATAAATATAAATAAATATAAATATATAAACATATAAATATAAAATGAAGGCATATAACCTGTATCAAACTGCCTGCCATTTTCAGAAAGAAGGAGAAAAATCTGGAATTCAAAATCTTGTAAAAATGAATGCTAAATCATGGGTAGGACGAGCGAATATAATAAAAATGACAATACTACCCAAACTAATTTACTTATTTAGTGCCATACCAATCAAACTCCCAAGAAATTATCTTACAGATCTAGAAAAAATAGTAGCAAAGTTCATTTGGAAAAACAAAAGGTCAAGAATTTCAAGGGGATTAATGAAAAAAAAGGCTGACGATGGTGGACTTGCTGTACCAGATCTAAAACTATATTATAAAGCAGTGGTCATCAAAACCATTTAGTACTGGCTAAGAAACAGAGTAGTCGATCAGTGGAATAGGATAGAATCACAAGACAAACTAGGCAATAACTATAGCAATTTGGTTTTTGATAAACCCAAAGACCCCAGCTTTTGGGATAAGTATTCACTATTTGACAAAAACTGCTGGGAAAACTGGAAACTAATGTGGAAGAAATTAGGGCTTGACCCACATCTAACACCACATACCAAGATAAGATCTAAATGGGTTCATGATCTGGATATAAAGAGTGATACTATAAGTAAATTAGAGGAATGTAATATAGTTCACCTCTCAGACCTTTGGAGATGGAATAAATTTATGTCCAAAGAAGAAATGGAACTCTTAATTGAAAACCAGATAGATAACTTTGACTATATTAAGTTAAAAAGTTTTTGTACAAACAAAATCAATGCAGACAAGATTAGGAGGGAAGTAATAAATCGGGAAATCATCTTTACATTCAAGGGTTCTGATAAAGGTCTCATCTCTAAAATATATAGAGAATTGTCTCATACTTATAAAAATTCAAGCCATTCTCCAATCAATAAATGGTCAAAGGATATGAACAGACAATTTTCAGAGGATGAAATTAAAACTATTTATAGTCATAGGAAAAGGTGCTCCAAATCACTGTTGATCAGAGAAATGCAAATCAAGACAACCCTGAGGTACCACTTCACACCTGTCAGATTGGCTAAAATGACAGGAAAAGTTAATGATGAATGTTGGAGGGGTTGTGGGAAGGCTGGGACACTGATGCATTGTTGGTGGAGCTGTGAACGGATACAGCCATTCTGGAGAACAATTTGGAGCTATGCTCAAAAAGTTATCAAACTGTGCATACCCTTTGACCCAGCAGCATTTCTATTGGGTTTATATCCCAAAGAAATCATAAAGAAAGGAAAAGGCCCCACATGTGCAAGAATGGTTGTGGCAGCCCTTTTTGTAGTGGCTAGAAACTGGAAATTGAATAGATGCCCTTCAATTGGAGAATGGCTGAATAAATTATGGTATATGAATATTATGGAATATTATTGTTCTGTAAGAAATGACCAGCAAGA
>JAJPUD010000608.1:97963-135620 GCA_023553655.1 Myrmecobius fasciatus | reverse complement strand
GCTTGGGAAAAAAAAAAGTTTTTGCAAAGGTCAATGTAGAAAAATCACTCATGTTTTGTAAATAAAAGGCTTTTAATAAATGAATGAATGAATGAATTAATGAATGAATGAATGAATGAATGAATGAATAAATAAATAAATAAGGGTTGGTGGGGGCAGCTAGGTGGCACAGCAGACAGAGTACCAGCCCTGAAGTCAGGAGTACCTGCATTCAAATCTGGCCTTAGACACTTAACACTTCCTAGCTATGTGACCCTGGGCAAGTCACTTGACCCCAATTGCCTCAGGAAAAAAAAAAATTAGAATTGGTCAAGTGGAATCTAATAACTCCATGCAATTTCAAGAAACAATAAAACAAGTCAAAAAATTTAAAAAAAAAAAAACTTAGGATCTGACAGTTCTCTTACTTTCTAGATGTATTTAGAATTATCACAAATGACAACTTTAAAAATCCCTTTAATATTGCTGGTGTTAATGTTTTTACTGAGTCAAAAGAGGAGAAATACTGAAAAACATCAAAGATGAAAAGTAGGATTACTTCAAATAAGACTGCCTCATAATTTCAATGATGTGATACCCCCTACAATGGAATGGATCATCACAACCCATCCATAGGTGCTTGATTCTTTCCTAAGTCCTCAATTCAGAAATTCCCAATTGTCTAATTGTACACTAGCAAAACAAAAAACAAAAACAGTAAATCATCCACAGATGGACTAAATAATCAATTAAGAAATTCTAAATTCTAGAACATAGAGCTCTTGCATTTCATGGAAACCAATGCAACACATGCAATCAATATCTAATAATAAATCCTTGTTCTCCCTACTTCTTTTCTGATCATACATTTCTCTAATGACATCCTTGGCACTTCTCTTGTGCAATTTTCTGTAGGTAATGTTTCAGGTTACTCACACTTACTGGTATAACTATCTAGCATTCTGAAATTGAAGCATATGATGCTGGATTTCAATACCATCATTGGAGAAATGTTCATGTAAAAGAGATTTGAGAAAGGGAAAGAGAGAGGGAGGGAAGTAAGGAAGAAAGAAGGGAGGGACTGAAAGAAGAAAGGAAGGGAGGGAGGCATACTGCATAATTTCTCAAAGGCAATTCAGCCCATTTTCCCCCCATTATTAATACTGAACCAAGTTTGTCAATCTGCAGTACATGACCAAAATATAAATGCTGAGGCAATGGGGTAGAGTAGATTGTTGTTTGTCCTTCAGTCTCAAAGAGGATCATGACCAAAATGACAGGAAAAGATAATGACAAATGTTGGAGGGGATGTGGGAAGGATGGGACACATGCATTGTTGGTGGAACTGTGAATGGATCCAACCATTCTGGAGAGCAATTTGGAACTATGCTCAAAAAGTTATCAAGGGGCAGCTAGGTGGTGTAGTTCAGGGCATAGCACACCAGCCCTGAAATCAGGAGGACCTGAGTTCAAATCTGGTCTCAGACACTTAACACTTCCTGGCTGTGTGACCCTGGGCAAGTCACTTAACCCCAATTGCCTCACCAAAAAAAAAAAAAAGAAGAAAAAGAAAAAGTTATCAAACTGGGCATACCCTTTGACCCAGCAGCGTTTCTATTGAGCTTATATCCCAAAGAAATCATAAAGGAAGGAAAGAGACCCACATGTGCAAGAATGTTTGTGGCAGCCCTTTTTGTAGTGGCTAGAAACTGGAAACTGAATGGATGCCCATCAATTGGAGAATGGCTGGACAAATTATGGTATATGAATGTTATGGAATATTATTGTTCCGTGAGAAACGACCAGCAGGATGATTTCAGAGAGGCCTAGAGAGACTTGCATGAACTGATGCTGAGTGAAATGAGCAGAACAAGAGATCATTATACACAGCAACAACAATACTATATGATGATCAATTCTGATGGACATGGCTCTCCTCAACAATGAAATGTTTCAAACCAGTTCCAATTGTTCAGTGAAGAAAGCCAAATACACCCAGAGAGAGGGATGTGAAATGTGGACTACAATATAAAATTTTTATGCTCTCTATTGATGTTTGCTTGCATTGTGTTTCCTTTCTCTGATTTTTCTTTCTTGTAGATACGATTTTTCTTGTACAAAAATAAGTGTGGAAATATGTATACATATATTTGATTTGTCAAGTATTTTAACATAATTAACATGTAGTAGATATCCTGCCATCTAGGGGAGGGGGGGGAGTAGGGGGGAAAAATTTGTAACAAAGCTTTGTAAGGGTTAATGTTGAAGAATTACCCATACACATGTTTTGCAAATAAAAAGTTTTAATTAAAAAAAAAAAAAAAAAGAGGATCATGACCTCAGAGAGGTGATGTTAGGATATGCAAGTAAATTGGATTTAAGTGAGGGAGGATTGTGCAAAATCACCGGCCTCACTTTCCTCTCCAGAGCTGTCTGGGTCCAGTGGCAAGATATAGATCAAGATGACTGAAGATGGATGGCCCTGGATGAAATGGGAGACCTTGGCCTTTTTAAGCTAAGGTTTTCAACAGGTCTCAGTTTGATTGAGGCCAGACTCATTCAGTGATTAAGGTAGCAAGTGAGGCAAAAAATTTCCTCTTTCATCTAGTTCACTAAATTAATTAATTAAATTAAAAAACACCTAAATAATAAAAATGGGACTAGAAGACCCTAGGGTTTCTGGCCAAAGCAGAAATTATTGCTACATACATTCAATGAGTAAAACAGGACGTGCACCATGACCAAATGGGGCTTAAAACTAGGACCTATTGGCAGTCAATGAGAATCAGATTGGTTTTGGTTTAAGGCATTATCTTTAAGAAAGAAATCTAGCCAGTAAATCCCAACTTTTTGAAGTTGACATTATTCATAATTTAACTAAGAGTTTGTATACAATTTTCTATTCAAAATTGGCATTTCCCCTGCATGTCATCCCTCTCCATTTTGGCAAAGAAATAAAGCTGTGACTGAGTAAGATTTACTAAGCTCTTTTAACCTCTACATTGTGGCAACTGATTTTTACACACTGATGCTAATCTTTCTTCATACTGATGGTCTGACTGTACAAGACAGCTGATTCAGAAATGACTACCACATGGGTAATACCAGTATTTTCCTGTCTGACTCTCCCAAGTGACAGCTTTTCAAATACTTGGAGATAGTTATCAGGTAATTCCCTCTAAATCATCACTTCATGACTAAACATCTCCACTGCCTTTAAGCAATCCTCAGATGGTATGAATTCAGACCTTTACTATACTGCTTGCCCTCTTCTGGACACTTGTGGAGCCTCTTTATTTTCTTTCTAAAACGTGGTACCCAGAATAGAAGGCATATTTCAGATATGGTCTGACCAGAGCAAAGTACAAACAGAACTATATTATTTTAATCCTTGAAATTATGCCTTTCTTAAAATTGAAGGGAAAAAAAAGGGGGTGGGGGATGGTGACGTGCTGGAACTGAGGGAAAATGGATATATGAACTCACTGTTATTAGAGAAAAGATCTATTCCAGAAATTCCAGCAAACAATTTGAAACTATGTTCAAAATGTTAATATGACATACTCTGCCATACAGCAATACCAATACAGCAATACTAGGCCTATACCCCCCCCAAAAAAAATCAAATTGTACATACAAAAATATTTTAACAGCTTTTTGTGGTGGCAAAGAACTGAAAACTAAGGAGGAATCTACCAATTGGGAAATGGCTTCAGAAATCATGATAAATAAATGTAAAACTACTGTGCAATATAAGAAATGATGAAGGGAATGATTTCAGAGAAACCTAAAAATTTGTATGAAATAATACAATAAATTGAGCATAAAGAACTATTTTTACAATAATACTGTAGAGACAAGCAATTTCAAAAGGTTTAAGAACTGTGATCAAATTCATGACCAAGTACAATTCCTGATAGAGGTGATGAACTGGGATTGCAATATACATTTTTTGGACACTGACATTGCAGCAATGTTCCTTCTTGACATGCAAATGTTACCTATTTTTGTTTGGCTTTTCTTTTTCAAGAGGACAGGGAAGCTAAAATAAATTTAACTGGGAAAAAAAAAGTTGTCTTTACTTTAAAGCTATGCTTTTTATAATATGCCAATAGCTTGGCTGTCATTACACTTGATTCAAATTGAGCCTATTTTCCACTAAAATTCCTAGATGTACTTTTCCCAAACAAAATGCTATCTAGCCATGTTCCCCAATTGTGTATTTGCAAAGTTTGTTTTTTGAACCCAAGTATAAGCCTTTAAATTTGATCTTTATTCTATATGACCAATACTCTCTCTGAACCCTATCATCTGCTATATGTTATCACTCACAGATTTCTTATCACCAGCATTTGACAAGTTAAGCATCCCATGAAATGTTTCTTATCAATTTTCTACATATGATAAAATCAATTTCTCTTCAAGGGATATCTGTGAGCCTTATTTCCCTCCCTTCTGCTACAGTTTTCTATCTTGGGGTTTCATTCACAACACAAATATTAAAACTGTTAAATATTCATTTTCCCAATATATTATCTACTTGGTCACTGAATAAGGATCTCATCTTTAGAATACCATGGCTAAACTGATATTTATAAACAAACTGAGAATTAATGTGATTCTCAGAACCCTTTACCCCCTTTTTTTTCATTACTGCCTCAATGAGTACAAATGGGAAACAGCACATGGATGAGAGGTATTTTGTGTTTTTCTTTGCTTCATGGATTCTTTCCTTAGGCAAAGAATTTGTTACCAAAGTGGCTATCTTATTGGTAATGACTCTTTTTCTTAGTTTTTGGTCTCTTGATAGAATCATACTTAAGTTTTTGAAGGCTATTTCAACAGAGTATAAGTTTTTGAAGGCTATTTCAACAGAGTATAAGTTTTAGATCAATACTGATATAGCCTTCAAAAATTCAGATTTAACTCCATGTGTTCATGAAGTATCCTGAAACAAGCTCAGGACTTGGTTAGGACTATTAGAAGCAAATAAGGCCAGTGAAAAATAATTTCACTTCATGAAACAAAAATTCAATATCCAATTTATAATGGATAACTACGTGAAATTTGTGCCTGCATGGAAAAACTCCATCAGTCACAAAGGTGGGTTACCTATAATACCATCAGAAATTTATTATGATATAGATTATTAAAATAAGTCACTAAACTTTGAGTAGTTTATAATTTTGTAGAAAGATGAAGAATATAGACAAATATTTAGAATCACAGAAAATCATAACTGAAAGTTACTTTAGAGATCATCTACATCTAAACCATTCATTTTCAAAAACAGGAAATTAAGATTCAGAAAGTTAGTCATTTGCAAGGATCACAGCAGCTAAGTATGGCAGAGGCATAACTCAAACATTGGTCCTCTATTTCCTTTACGAATAAAAATCATACAAGGCCCAAAGGAATAAAATGTTGCAACTTCATATAAAACTTCATAAAAACTTCAGTCAGTTTTAGACTTCCAGGAAATCCACTATCACTTTCTATTAGTGTTAGTTAGTCCATTATAGTGTTACCCAACAAGCACAAAGGAAGAGGGCATTGAGTTTTTCTTTGTAATCTATGTAACTATGATTTGGCAAATCCAGAGATTCTTCAAAGGGCTGTGAAAAAGCAACTAAGAAGCAAGGGAGCAAGGGTAGAATAAGAATCTAATCTGTTTATAATCATATCACCCCAATCCAGGTTATAGGTTCAAACAAAAGTAAAAAAAAAAAAAAAAAACAAACCCAAAACCCAAAACCCAAAAACAAAAACATGGAAGGGTATTTAAATAGGGTTGGAACAAAAATTTCAAATATACAACCCCCTTCTGCATATCCCAAATTTCCCAAGGATCATATCCACTCACCTAGTATGAGAGCCAATAATTTATAGTAATTGCTAACCAGAATTAAGATACATTAAATATAAACAGAAAACTTTATGGTAATATGTATGGATCTACAATTAATACCAAATTCATATGTTGACACAGATCTGGAAAGGCCTTCCTTTAACTAGTATATTCATAATCTTACTGTTTCTGAATAATTGAGTAAACTAAGGAACGTAAAATCCAGAACTCTTTTTTTTTTCCCTTTAAGAGTAGCTAATATATTGAACAACAATTTAATGTAAAAAAATTTATAGATACTTGAATGATGGCCAGATGGCAAATGAAATTAAATAGATATGGGTATGGTTGTGTGTGTGTGCATACACACACACACACACATATACACAAATATGTTTGCTAAAATTCTATTTCCTTTCATTTTCTCTTTACCTACCTCTTAGTCACTGTATAGACTATTTTAAAATAATGCAATCATACAAAAAAAAAAGGTACTTTTCATGTTCATAATGCCATATTGATTGAAATAGGGGTCACATTTTTCTCCTTAATTATGGCTTGTATAAAAACTGAGTGAGGCCAATAATCAGTGTTCCTATGTATATTTTCTCCTTTCAAATATTTTAGGCTTTTATTCAAATCAGCTTGGTGTATGGCAAAATTGTTGTATCAAGTTAATATGTACATATATTTTAATGATTATAATTCCATCATATTAAGATTTAGGATTTGCTCCAAGTTGCCAGCAAAGAACTATTCTGGAAAATCTAAGTTGATTCTGACAGTCTTAAGGAAATACCCCTTTAATTTAATTTCTATTTAATATCTTTTTTGTCATTATTATTATTAATTAATTATTAATTCCCCTCTTTCCCTTGCCACAGTCAAGACATGAGGTTAGAAAGTACACTAACTTTAGCCAGGAAAAAGGCTAGTTGAGACCAAAAGAATCTCAAATTAAGGTCATTGGGTTTAGAACTATGGATAAGCATGAAGCAAGTTTTCCCTTAGGTTTTTGTTTGGTTTTGTGGAAACAATGGGCTAGTGTGTCAAGTATCTGAAGTCGAATTTGAATTCAGGTCCTCCTGACTACAAGACTGGTGCCTTACCAACCATACCATCTAGACAGCCTTCCCTTATTTTTCATTTACAGAGAAGGTGGAATAAAGTCAAATTATCAATTATCATTTGTATATTTGACTTAGATCCAGTATAACAGTATCCCTCTCAACCCACTTTTGAGGATAAAATTTCCACATGATAAACAAAATTTCAGAAAGCCTGAAAAGTTGCTCCACATCAAAATGGGAAAAAAAAAAATCCAACATCTTTCTTGAGCTCCTACATTCTTAAAAGCATTTTAATAGCCTCTTCATTTTAGCATTCAAGTGCAATAAAACCCCACTGTAACTGATATCAGATGGGAATAAAAGCAAGTTACAATGATAGGAATATACTCTATATACATCCTGATGTACTTGAAGAGATATGATTTAATATCTAGTTTACTATAAAATGGTAACATAACAAGATACTTTATGAGTTACTGCCCTATTATTAGAAATATTATTTGTATCTTCCAACATTTTACCTAACAATACTAAAATGATTAAGAAACTGTTAGATGCTACTTAAATAAGGCCACCTCCATTAGAATATGTAATGAACATCCTTGAGGGCAAGGATGCTTCCAGTTTTTAGCACAGTGGAGGCCCTTACTAAATGCTTGCTAAATGACTAAAATATAATGAAATATTGGATCAATCACACTTCTCCCCCCCCCAAAAAAATGATTAGAATGTTTTCTCTAAAGCAAAGGCCTGGGGTTCTCCTAGAAAAACATGAAACTACTTCACTTTTATGGGGAAAAAATTTTATAGTTTAATTCAAGATGTTCTTCTAATCTCAAATTCATTAGAAATGTCTGCTGAATTTGCCTTCTAGAAACATGAGAATGGAATTACATATTTAAATTTCAAAGACTACATTCTGTAAAAGTCTGATCTAAATACCTTCATAAAATAAAAATTACCATTTATCTACACATTAAATATTAAATCAACTTCACATTACATACAACTTTTCCAATTTCTAATTTGTTTAAAGTATAAATGATAAACCAGTTCCTATTGTTCAGCGATGAAGATAGTCATATACATCCAGGGAGAGGCCTGTGGGAACTGAGTACGGACCACAACACAGCATTTTAACACTTTCTATGAATATTTCCATGCATTTTGTTTTCCTTCTTAGGTTGTTTTTTTCTTCTTCTCTTTCTAGATCTGATGTTTCTTGTGCAGTAAGATAACTGTATAGATATGTATACATGTATTGGATTTGTCATATAATTTATCCTATTTAGCATGTATTAGATTACCTGTCATTCCCGGCTGGGCGGTGGGGGGAAGGAGGGGAAAAGCTTGGGGAAAAAAAAAGTTTTTGCAAAGGTCAATGTAGAAAAATCACTCATATGTTTTGTAAATAAAAAGCTTTATTCAAAAAAAAAATAAAGTATAAATGATAGTTATTTTAAGATTACAGCAATAACGTGAACTTCCAAATTTTCCTGCACACTAGATAGGAAATGTAAAAGACAAAACTAGCATGAAAAAGTAATTTATGTTTACTTTTGCAGTGATTTGAAAAAAAAAAAAAGCTACTTCTATGTTCACCTCAAATCCAACCCTGTCAATGCTCTAGTCCTAGATGGCCTATAATTCAGATTATCTGGAATTTACTCGTGTTAGATTCAGTCAATTAGCATTTATTACTTGCCTACTATGTGCCAAGCACTGTGATAAAAACTAAGATACAAAGAACAGGAAAAGATGAATCCTGCTCCAGAAAAACTCAAAAACTAACATGGGATACCACAAGCAAATATATGTACAAATAAGCTGTACACAGGAGAAAGAAATAATTAACATAAGGAAGAAACTACAAAAATTAAAAAGGGATTGGAAAAGGCTTTCTGTAGAAGTCAGGATTTTAGCTGCAATTTAAGCAGTTGGAGATGAGGGAAAATTCAAAATATGATTCATGATTTTTAATAAAATTCAGTATTTTCACAAAAAGATTATAACCCTTCCCAAATTACATAAGTTTTAAATCACTCCAAAATTCAAAACTTCATAAATCTAGAAGCATAGGCTTTCAATCCACCAATAAGGATAAATTTTAAAGTATTTTTTTCTTTTTTTAAATAATACATTTGAGGGTCAGCTAGGTGGCGCAGTGGTTAGAGCACCAGCTCTGAAGTCCAGAGGACCTGAGTTCAAATTTGATCTCAGACAATTCCTAGCTGTGTGACCCTGGGTAAGTCACTTAACCCCAATTGCCTCAGCATTAAGCAAAAAAAAAAAAAAAAATTGAAATAAAAGGTGGACAACATAAGCTTCAAAAACACTAAAAGAATAAAGATATATTAAAAAACAATTAGTAATCACAAGATAAGTTGCCAGATTCAGGAGCCAGGAAGACCTTTCAAATCAGGCCTCAGGTACTTTTTAACTAAGTGACTCTTAAGATCTTTGAATCCCAGTTCCTCATGGGTAACATGGGCATATTATTAATAGCAATAAACTTTTAGGGTCAAAAGAAATAACATGTAAATTACTTTGCAAAACTTAAGGCACTCAAATAAGTGCACTATATAGACACTATAGGCTCTAAATAAATGCTATTAGCTATGAGTTCAAGATCTTTGCTATTTTAATAGGAAAATTTTATAATATTCTCTCATATATTAGATAGCCTAAGAAAGGACAACTGCCCTAATTAAGTAAAAAAGTAGAAACTCTAAAATTCAATTAAGTATGCACTTTTATTACCAATATCTATAAACTTTAAGACAGCCATTCTCCTCTTGCTAGTAGTTCTACTAAAATTTTTAAAGAGGTAAAGTAACCACTAAAAGTTATACTAGAAAAAAAAAATCTGATTCAATCTAAAAAATAAATTATTGATATTTTGTCATCTCTAACATTAAATCTGAGTGTTGTTTAGAAAGCATAATATAGGAAACACTGTGACATTTTTTATGGGAAATGAAATGAAAATGAGATTTAAAAGATCATTCAAAGATTATTTCTGTGTCACTAGTTTATAGATTTAGAATGAAGAGATCTTGGAGGTCAACTAGTCTTTTTTACAAATTAGAAGGCCCCAGATGTTCAGCAATTTGCACAAATTCTTAGATATTTCCTTAAAATAAAATCTATCACATACTCCTACATGTGCTCAAATTAGTTATTCATAACTATTTAAAATGAATGATGGTAGAAGAAAAATTCTGTTTAACAACGAGTTTTAATACAAGATACAAGAATATTTACAAAAGTCAGAAAATAGTTATTAACCAAGTCTTGCTTACAAAGCAATTTTAAAAGATGTTACACCAAACATTTAAAAAAAAAAAAAAACCTCACTCCTTTGTTAATACTAGCAAGTGCAATAATTTCGATATCTATAAGTTTAAAGAAACCTGAAATGTACACAAGGCAGGCAGGAAGTTTAACAGGTCATCTAAAAAATAACTGGTTTTAGTATTATTAAAAACAAATCTATCTTGCTCAGCTAATATTTCACTCGCATTGCACAATCGTGTGCTACAAAACAAAATAAACACGACACTTATATGCTTTCAGTAAAATGGATATATTCCTGTTTTGAAAAGTGCCAACCTCTATAAACCTTAGCATTCTCCCTTCCTCACCTCTGCTAAATCCCAGATGGCCACTTAATTTTATAGCTTCCATTTGACACAGTCACTGGCCCTTCCAACTAGGAATCAGGTCCCCTACGGTTTCCATGCTCCCTCATTGCTCTCCCCCGAGTTCTGCTGTTAAAAGGGCGAAAAAGGACAAACAGCCGCCCCGTCCCCCCAGCTCCAGTCCCCGATCGAGTGTGCGTGGGTCTGGAAGGCCCATTGCTCCCCCACCCCCAATCACCACCAGGGTCAAGCCCGTCGGGATCGAAAGCCACGGAGCGGCCCAAGAGCGGCGGAGGCCCCGACTCTCCTCTGAGCGGTCTCGGTGGGCCAAGCGCCCTCAGACCCCTAGTCCTCCTCAGCCCCTTGCCCCGGCCCCGGGGACCAGCCACCAGCCACCTTTCAAGGCTCTGGGCCGACTTGGAAAACCTAGACCTTAAAAAGAAGGAAATGCTTCGCCCTCTCTCCCAAATCCACACCAGCAACAGAATGAGAGTTGGGAGAAAGAGTGGGCCAAGGAGAAAAAAAAAGTGAAGAAAACCGGCACGGAAAACAGACCTGTGGAGACCGCCATCTTCTCCTGCAACCCCGGACTTCTGCCGCCCTGCACGCGCCCCGCCGCGTCATGAGGCGTCACTTCCGGGCGCGCGCGCGCCGCTGTAGACGCTGCCGACCCCAACCTCCCTGCCCTCCCGGGTTTCCAACTGACTCGAAAGAGGTGGATTCGATAGCTTCCCTCCTCTCCGTTCCAGTCTCCCCTACTACTCCCTACAGTATTTACCCGTCGCCTTCCCGGCTGAGGGTGAGAAGACCTTTCCCGAGTTTTGGTCCTTATCTACCCGTATTTTGACTCAGTGGCCTCGGCCACCATCCCACTCCCACCACCAACCGCCAGGATTCGTAGATGTCCTCGGGCGGGGCGGGGGCGTTAGTAGTTACTGAGCCCGAGGACGTCACCTCTACCCCCAGTAGAGCTTCACTGATGCCCCGAAGCTTGGGAAGTGGGGGGAGGGGAAATATAAAGGAACCCTAGGGAACGTCGACCCCACCCCTACCTCCCCCAAAGCAGAGCTTCTCGAATGTCTCGAGGGGGAGGGGAGAGGACATACAAAGGGATCTGAGGGAACGCCGACCCCATCCCCCATCCTAGCGAGTCTCTAGAGACTACACAGGAAGCAGGAAGGGAGAAAGGTTTGCGGCCCTAGTAGCGGAGCCCCTTAACTTTTACCTGAGAAAGTGACAGGGAAGAGCAACTTTTTCTAGCTAAATGATAGCCTCCAGGAAGAGGGGGGGAAAGTGTAATCAGCCACCTGTAGCACTACCACAAAGGTAAAGCTACCAGGATGCTACTTTCTAAGAGTTAAGGTCTCAACACATACAGGCCGCTTTAGAAAATATGTTGCTATCAAATACTATTTAAACATTAGAGACACGTGCCTAACCCTTTAGTACTTCACACAAAAATCTTAAACTATCCTGTTAATAGTACTTGTAGCTACCCTTCATAATCTGAAAAATTAGACGCTAGATTGTTCAATGTAGCTATAACTAATAAAAATGTTCTGACTTATACTGCACTATCTGATGCTTTAAAAAAAAAAAAAAAAAACAGCTTCTACCTAAAGGTCAAAAACGTTTTTTAAAGTCCCTTTCAATATGTTGTACTACAATGTCCATGATTTTCCGCCCAAATGCGTTATAATGATCTCACTTAATTCTTATGTAGTCACTTAACAATGAGCACTTATGTATTATAATTTATTCCTTACCCCCTACTAGAGTAAGCTCTGTGAGGGCAAAGATGGTGTCTTAATTTAATAACTATTTTCTTCTAACGTCTATCACAATGCACAGTACACAGATGTTTAAATAAAGAATGAATATTAGTGAAATTGTATTGTTTTAGTAGATATTCTTCTGGTTCTTCCTTCTCACCGTATCTCTTATGTCTTCCTATATTTTTTTAATATTCTTCCTATTTGTTGTAATGATATTCTGTTATGCTAATATATGCCACAATTTGTTCCACTATTTCTCAATTGTTGAATCATTATGACCAATTTTCATTACTAGAATAAAACAGATTGCTATGGTTATCTGAGAGAAAGAGAAAGGAAGGAAGGAATTTAATTGTCTTTTAATAGTCTAAATATTGTTTGGGTTTTTTTTTTTGTCTCACAGAATCTTAAACTGAATGCTGGTTGTGAAATTCATCTATCATTATTATTCACTTTAATCATCAGTATTGAAATTCCTTTATTTGATAATCTGTTTTCCTTAGTGTTACAACCCAATTTTTCATGTTCACCTCACCTCCAGTCCCTTCATCTGATCTCCAAACACTCCCCCTCTCACTTCTTCCCGATGCCTTCACCTTTGCATTAACTACTTTAATCTCTGCTCTCCATCTGGATCCTTTGGTAAATCATTTAAATTCTACACTATCTTTTTCCTGTCTCTTTTATTGCCCTGATAAGTCCTACCCTTGAAATACTTTGCCTACACTCCTCCTTATGTGCCACTGAACAAAACTGGACACTGACTACTTTGCTGTTTATCAATCAAGATACTATGTCTCCTAACTCTAGACATTTTCAGTGGCTATTCCTTGTACCTGGAATTCCCCCTTCTTCCTCTCTGCCTCCTGGTTTCCCTCAACTCTAAATTTCAGATAAAATCCTACTTTCTATAGGAAGCCTTTCCAAATCCCTTTCCCTCCAGTGATTATCTCCACTTTATCCTGCATATATCATGGTAGCAGATAATTGCCTGTTGTCTCCTATCTCAGTCTCAGCTCCTTCAGAGTCACAATGTTTTTTTGCCTTTTTTTTGTATGACTATCACTTAACATATTACCTACCACATACTAGGTACATAAATATTTAAATAGATACTTGACTGTCTTTCATAGACTATACATGTAGTGACCCAGTTGGCTCTCTATTCTCAAATCCCCTAGTCAGGGTCACCTAACTAGAGACTTAGCTGACTTAGCTGTACACAACCCTTTGGTACTTACCTACTTAGATAGCCTCTGTTCAGAAGTGAAAGAAGGGCCCTTCCTATCTATAATTCAAATGATTTGAACTCAAATAGCTCATTTGACATAATTCTAAGTTTATAAAACACTTGACTCTCAACATATATTTCCTCATTTTACAGAAGAAAAAAGTGATGCCCTTAGTTACATAGTAAATGAAATAACTTGTTGAGAATGAAAAATCTAGAGAGACATAGTTTCTGGATAATTAATCAATTTATTAATTATGGATAGCAAGTAATAGATTGAGGTCAGTGGCTTTCTCTTATAAAACCAAAGGACATCCCCAGATCATGGAATGCTTAAAAGGCTTTTGGGAAAGGGTTATACTAGAGGGTGGGAATCAATTCTGATTAACAGTCAATGAGGGGGTACACATATTAATGAGAAAGTAGGCAAAGGTCTTCAACTCCTGCTGAGAATGTGATCTAATCACAAAACTCAGCCACTTTCAGCTATCTGGAACAAAAGAATCTTTCTGTCCAAACTATTCTAGCTGGTTTTCCTCTTCATAAGCTAGGTCACCCTAAATTCTAATGTAAGATTCCAAGAGTAGGGCATATTTCCTAAATGCAAGAACTCTCCTAGACTGGGTTCTGTTTATAAGGTCATCTGAGATTTAGAAATATGTACCCAGAGAATTTGGGCATTCTCATCTATCAACAATATACTATAGAGACTGACTAAATTACGGATCAGGCACTGCCTCAGTAAAGATCAAGGTTTACCACTGTATCCAGGGCCATCTCCAGTCACCCTGATCTATATCTTACCACTGACCATAGATGGCTCTGGAAGGGAAAGTGAGACTATTAACTTTCCATAGCCCTCCCTCACTTAAATGCCATTCATTTGCATGTTATAGCTTCACCTCCCTGACAAAAATGAAAGGCTAACAACAAATAACCTTCAGGAGTGGTTTCTGAATGAGAAAATAGGAAAGAAATACCTTAATTCTAATTCAATAATGGTTATTGATATGAGAAATAATCATTTCTCTCAATTGGTTCTCAAACCCAAGTTTTCTCCTAAGTGCTTTTTTCTGTTATATTAGACTGCATCTCTTCAGCCTTGTTACTGTTTCTATGCTAAACTTGTAACTAAACTCTGGTACTTGAACCTTGTTCATTTCCAGCAAATTCCCTATTTCATACCTCAGATGCTGTAATTATATTGCCTATATTCCCTCCCTCCACATCATTCTTTGTTTAGGGATCCTATTTTTTATAGTAATTCTTCCAGCACTGGGATCTGGTGAAATGTAGGATCTTAGAGGCACACAGAAGTCATTGTTAGCTGAAATGTTTAAACTATGGGAAAATCTGTTCCCAAGTAGACAAGTATGCTTGCCACAATCTCGGAACCTCTAGGTAGGGTAAGGGTATTCCAGAGTGGTTAGACAGACCCAGGTAAGCCTCTACGGCTTTGTGAGAAAATTAAGACCAGAACCTAGCTCTAGTTTTCTAGATGTTTCTTAATATGACTATTTCCATACCTCTCCAGAAACTGAACTAGCATGGAGACAACTAAGGAATTGTATATTGGAGATGCCTTTTTGGATTTCTCATGTCAGCATTTGGTATCCTTCCTAGTGATATGCTAGTTGTCCAGTCGGGACTGATGCTGTGACAAAGCTATTTATATACACCCCAGACTGAACTTTTGGTCTGGTATCTGTTTTGACACTCTGCCCTATCACCATAAACTAGAGTTTGAGAACCCTAAGTTTAACAGGATGGAGAAAAAAGTCAATGGCCATATAGCCTTTTTTTGAGATAAAAAAATACATATTGTTAATTGCCACTTTAAAAGTTCATATCAGCAAAACTTTATCAAGCATTTACTTTGTCTAAGAAACTACTAGGTCCCCAGGATAGTGAGATACAAAGTTTAAATTCTATAATAATCAAAAACTAGCAAATAAAAATTTCAAGGCACCAATTTACACATATCAAATTAACAAAGATAGCTAATAATTATTAAAGTGTTGGCAGGACTTCAGGAAAGAAAAATATTGTATTGTTGGCAAGCTTTCTGAAGAATACTTAGGCAGCATAAAGTAGTCTCAAAGTTGATAATAACCTTTGACCCAATAATCCCCTTGCTTGGTCTACATAAAATCAGTTTAGAATGAACTGAATGAAAACAGTAGCAAAAAAAAGTCTGAAGCTTGAAACAGTGCTTTGTCACCTCCAGGTGAGTAGAGATCATCTTTAACATAAAGTTAAAAATGAAAAAATAGACTAGGAAAATGAATAAACAACACCAAAAAAAAAAAAACTTCTATAGTGGCAGGGACCAAGACAACAATGTAAAAACAGCTACCAGCTAAGCCTCAAAGAAAAAAAAAATAATGGGATCCAGCTAATTCCTGGAATAAAAAAGGAGATGAGTGGTAGGGGGAAAATTGGGAAAAGAAATGAGTGATGCAAAGAAATTATGAAAAGAAAACAAGTTGCTAAAAGAAAGTTACTGAAAATATTTTAAAAATTAGTCTAATGGTAAAAGAATCACAAATTCACTGAAGAAAAGAACTCCTTTAAAAGCAGAATAAACCAAATTGGAAAAAAAATAGTGCAAATATTCATTGAGAAAAAAAAAACTCCTTAAAAAGCAGAATTAATCAAATGGAAAAAGATGTGCAAAAGCTCATTAAGGAAAATAATTTGTTAAAAATTAGAATTGTGTTAATGGAAGTTAATGATTCCATGAGACTAAAAGACATGATAAAAGTCAAAAGAATGAAAAAGTAGAAGAAATGTAAAATATTTCATCAGAAAGACAACTGATCTAGAAAATAGATCAAAAAGAATTTAAGAACTATTGAACTACCTGAAACCTTTGATTTAAAAAAAAAACTAGGCATTTTTTTTAAATTAAACAGGAAAATTGTCCTGATGTTCTAAAATTAGAAGGTAAAATAGAATTAGATCAGTAATCACCTCCTGAAAGAGATCCTAAAATGAAAACTCCAAGGAATTCCAGAGCTCCCACATCAAGGAGAAAATGTTAATATAAAATCTGAAAGAAACAATTCAAATGTCTTGGATCTACATTTGAATATTATTTAAGATTTAGCAGCTTCCAAGTTAAGGTGGAGCACTAAGCACTGGAAATACAAAGAGTCCTTGCTCTCAAGGAATTTATAATCTAGTAACAAATTCAAAAGACTTTTCTCTGGTTCTTTTAACATTTAGTAGATACTATTATCACAGTTCACCTATTTATCTTCACTTTTATTACATAACAGACAGACTTTCTCCAGGCAAATGTGTCATTGTATAATGTCTTTTATAACATTTTTCATAGTTGTTGGTTAAATGCTGCAGCTTACTATGAAAAGCATCAAGATGCTAAATATAGAATACAGGACTTGAAGTCAAGAAGTATAGATTCAAATATCATTGCTGATATTTAATTGTGTGATCATTTAAATAAGTCACCAAACCAAAATGGATCTCAGTTTCCTCACCTATAAAATAGGGATAGCAGTTCCTGTAATATTGACCCAACAGGATGATAGTGAAATCAAATGAAAGAATGTAATACAAAGCATTTTGCAAACATTGAAGAACTGTGTACGTGCCAGTTTACTTTCATCTTTTCTTTTTTCCCTTTCAGTAACCAACAATTTTCATTCTTCTGTCATCATACTGTTCCAGAATTTCTAGCTATAGCATACCCCTAAGATAATATTGGTGTTTAAAAGATGGCTTTTTACAATAGCTTTAAGTCATTATTTCCCAAATTCAATTCAACTGAATTCAATTTTGATTCTATTTTCCTTTAATGGGTATTTATGTTTTATGCATAACTACATTCATCAGACAGAACAACAGAATTTCTGATTGTAACCCACTCTATACTTAAATAGATTTGCTTTTGAACAGCAGACCAGTCTCAAAGTCTTTTTTTGCTCAGTGTCATAGTCTTCAAGAAACCAAGACCACCCTAACACTATTAAGAGCCATCCAAGTAAGGCTATACATGTTCATGTAAATATTATAATGCCATTTAAGGTGAAGGTGGCCAATATGAAGAAACATGGAAAAATTGTGAAGGTATGCAAAGTAATATCAACAGAAGAATGTGCTTATGATCATGAGAGAGAGGGAGGGAAGCTGCATTTGAAAATTGAAAAATAAATTTACTATTATTTTGTAAAGATACATATTATTTCTCAAGCCATTCTCCAATTGATAAATGGTCAAAGGATATGAACAATTTTCAGATGAAGAAATTGAAACCATTTCTAGTCATATGAAAAGGTGTTCTAAATCACTATTGATCAGAGTAATGCAAATTAAGACAACTCTGAGATACCACTACACACCTCTCAGATTAGCTAAGCTGCCAGGAAAAGATAATGATGAATGTTGGAGGGGATGTGGGAAAACTGGGACACTGATACATTGTTAGTGGAGTTGTGAACAGATCCAACCATTCTAGAGAGCGATTTGGAACTACACCCAAAGGATTATCAAGCTATGCATACCCTTTGATCCAGCAGTTTTTCTAGTGGGCTTATATCCCAAAGAGATCTTAAAGGAGGAAAAGGGACCACATTGCAAAAATGTTTGTGGCAACCTTTTTTGTAGTGGCAAGAAACTGGAAACTGAATGGATGCCCATCAATTGGAGAATGGCTGAATAAATTATGGTATGTGAATGTTATAGAATATTATTGTACTATAAAGAATGATCAGCAAGATGATTTCAGAGAGGCCTGGAGAGACTTACGTGAACTGATGCTAAATGAAATGAGCAAAACCAGGAGATCATTGTACATGGCGACAAGATTATATGATCTTCAATTCTGATGGACATAGCTCTTTCCAATAATGAGATTATTCACGCCAGTTTCAATGATCTTATGATGAAGAAAGCCATCTACACCCAGAGAGAGGGATGTGAAATGTGGACCACAACATATCATTTCCATGATCTCTATCGATGTTTGCTTGCATTGGGTTTCCTTTCTCAGGTATTTTTTGTTCATGTATATACAAGTGTTCTTGCACAGCAAGATAAGTATGGAAATAGGTATACATATATTCGACTTGTCAAGTATTTTAATATAATTGGCATGTAGTGGACTTCCTGCCATCTAGGAGAGGGGAGGGGACTGGGGGGAAAATTTGTAATGGAAAGTTTTGTAAAGATCAATGTTGAGGAACTACCCATACATATGTAAATAAAAAGCTTTAATAAAAAAAATAATAAAAAAGAAAATTAGCTCATTGAGGCAAGGACCCTTTCATTCTATTAATGGAATGAAATTCCATTAATTAACCCACAGTTCAACCCTAACACCTAAGCACAAAATATAAATTTAATGTTTATTAGATTTAATTGTGTTGAATTTTAAGGCCATATTTAGAGTTTTTCTCAATGCCTTATGTGTGATAAGAATGAAACTAGGGTTCATAGTTTTTGTTTTTGATGTTTTACAAATGTATGTATGCTTTGAAGAGTAATATCCAACAAATTAGGGGAACATGGGAAAATGCACCTGTCAGATCAGTGGATAAGGAAAGAGTTTATGACCAAATAAGAAATAGAGAGGATAGCAGGAAGTAAAATGGATAATTTCAATAACACAAAATGAAAAAACTTTTGCAAAACAAAACTAATGCAGCTACAAAAGAGAAGAAAAAAAGGAAACCAGGGAAGGAAATTTACAGTAAATTTCTTTGATAAAAGTCCTTTTCCTCAAATATGCCAGGAAGTGAACCAAATTTATAAAATAATCCAATTTATCCATTTGATATATATCCACTTGATATATGGTTAAAGGATGTGAGTTGACAGTTTCCAGAAGAAGACATCAAACCTATCAAAAAAAATTTCTAATGACTATTGATTAGAGAAATGCAAATAAAACAACTCTGAGATACTATTTTGCACCTGTCATATTGGCTAACATGACAGAAAAGGAAAAAACAAACACTGAAGAGAATGTAGAAAAATTAGGACACATACATTGAGAGTAGAATTGTAACCATATAACCATTCTGGAGAGCAATTTTGAACATGCCCAAAGAGCCATAAAACTGATCCTGCCCTTTGACACAGCAATGCAGCTACTAGGTCTGCATCCCAAAGAGATAATTAAAAAGGGAAAAGGTCTTACTTGTGCAAAAACATTTATAACAGCTCTTTTTTGCAGTAGCAAAGAATTAAGATAGGATACTCATCAATTGGAGAATGACTGAACAAGTTGTGATATATGAATGAAATGGAATATTATTGTAATATAAGAAATGATGAGCAAGCATATTTCAGAAAAACCTGGAAAAACTTGAAATGATACAGATTAAAATGAGCAGAACCAGGAGAACTTTGTTCATAGTAATAGCAGCATTGTTATGATCAACTATAATATACTTAACTCTTCTCAGCAATACAGTGATCCAACACAATTCCAAAAAGCTCTTTTTGGCAAGGCAATTAGGGTTAAGTGACTTGCCCAAGGTCACATAGCTGGTAAGTGTTAAATACCTAATGCTAGATTTAAACCCAGGTCAAATCTAATCTTTGAATCAAGAAGTTGATTCCAGGGAGGGAGATCATTATCCACTGCACTATCTAGTTATTCTCCAAGAGATTCATGATAGAAAATGTTGAGCACATCCAGAGAATAAAGTATGAATGCAAATCAAAGCACACTATTTTCACTTTTTTTTTCTTTCTCATGATTTTCCCCTTTTGTTTTGATTCTTCTTTTATACCATAACTAATGTTAAAATTTGTTTAACATGATTGTACATGTAAAAACTATCAGATTGATTGCTTTCTTGGAGAAAGGGTAAAAGAAGAAAGGAGTGGAAAAAGTTTGGAATTCAAAATCTTACAAAAATGAATGTTGATGTATTGCACTACCTGCCATCTAGGAGAGGGGGTAGGGAAAAGGAGAAAAAAACGTGGAACAAAGTTTTGCAAAGATCAATGTTGAAAAATTACTCATGCATATTTTTGTAAATAAAAAGCTTTTAAAAAATGAATGTTGAACATTATCTTATAATTATGGGAAAAAATTAAGCACACACACACACACAAAAAAAAGAAATGACAAGCAGGATGGCTTCAGAAAAACCCAGAAAGTCTTCTATAAACTGATACAGGTAAAGTGAGCAAAACCATTGTACATAGTAACAGCAATGTTGTAATAGTGATCAACTGTGAAAGACTGAAGTACTCTGAGCAAGTGATCCAAGGCAATTCTAAAGAATCCATGATGAAAAATGATATCTACCTCTAAAGAGAGAACTGATGAACTGAGTGCAGATTGAAGCATACTTTTTTTTGTTTTTCTTAGTTTTCTGTATGTGTTTTCTATTATAATATGACTAATATAGAAATGTTTTTCATGATTTCACATGCATAATCAATATATTGCTTGCCTTCTTAATGGGTGGGGAAGAGTAGAAGGGAGGAAGAGAATTTGGAATTCAAAATTTTTTTAAACGAATGTTTTAAAATATTATATGTGATTGGGAAATATTAAATATATTTATATATTTATTTAATATATATGCATATATGTGTGTATATACATACATGTATGCCTGCTGAATCAGACTATTCTTCACTTACTATCTACCAATCTGGCTTTCTAACAACTTTGTTGTTAAACTACCCTGACAGTTTATCCAGTTGTCTAGACTGCTACTTATTGTCTATCCTTAGGACCTTTCAGAGGTCTTTATAAGTGCTCTCATTTTCTTATATCCCACTCACTTATCAACTATTTGTAATTTGGCTTCTATTTAAGCAAACAATGACTTGAAACTCTTTCCAAAATGAGCAAAAATCTTTTCATTGCTAAATCTTTTCCACTTTTTTCTACCACAGTCTAGGCCATAATTTATTTGAAAGGCATTTTTTTTTTGTGTGAATACTTCAAGCTAGACAAATTGAATTAAATTAACATTACATTGAAGTATCCCTGTTTTATTTTAGTTTATTGATGGAGTGGCATGATATTCTGTGCTGAAATACCTTTGATGAAATGAAATATAATTTAAATCTACTTTATTATTATAATAAAAGTTGAAGTTACTATGTTAGACTCATACATATTTGTGTTCTGCGTGAATAATTGCCATAGTAATTTAATTATGGAAGAACTGGAAGAGATAGACTTTAACCCCCTTAATAAGGATCTTTGGATAGGGACATCTATTGTTTGGGATTAGGATAGGGATAATGATAATTTTGATTTTGAAAAAAAATCATACCATGGTATGGACATTTTGGGAAGGATCACATTTAATCATTTTGTAAAAAAGACAGCGTGAGAGTTGTACTGTGTGAGTAGTCTTAAAATGGATCATTTCAAGATTCCTTCTCAGATAATTGTTGGGAGGGCTTCTTAGAAACTAGTTATTAAACCCTATACTACTAACAAGGAGCTAAGAGCAAAGTTCAAAGCTTTCTTGATGAAAGGAGGCTGGATTGAGAATAATGGAAGGAATCTGCTAAAGAAAGCAACACATCCACAACATGCTGTGACATGGCCACAACTTTTCCTGCAGCTGATGACATAGTGGCAAGTAGCAGCAGCCAGGTAATACTAGTACCCCATCAGTAATCAGTGTTCCAGTGGCAGAACCTTCGCTTACCAATACTTTTACAAGAAACTCTGTAAAAATGTATTTTTCGGGGGGGGGGGGGCGGTATCCATGAGTTTTATCCTTAAGTGAACAAAGAAAATTCCAAAATGGTGATCACAGAGGGTGGAATAATCATAAACTTTTATCAAACTGTGCATACCCTCTGACCCAGCAGTGTTTCTGTTGGGCTTATATCCCAAAGAGGTCTTAAAGGAAGGAAAGGGCCCCACATGTGCAAGAATGTTTGTGGCAGCCCTTTCTATAGTGGCTAGAAACTAGAAACTGAGTGGATGCCCATCAATTGGAGAATGGCTGAATAAATTATGGTATATGAATGTTATGGAATATTATTGTTCTGTAAGAAATGACCAGCAGGATGATTTCAGAGAGGCCTGGAGAGACTTGCATGAACTGATGATGAGCAAAATGAGCAGAACCAGGAGATCATTATACACAGCAACAACAATACTATATGATGATTAATTCTGATAGTCATGGCTCTCTTCAACAATGAAATATTTCAAACCAGTTCCATTTGTTCAGTGAAGAAAGCCATATACACCCAGAGAGAGGGATATGAAATGTGGACCACAACATAACATTTTCATGCTCTCTATTGATGTTTGCTTGCATTGTATTTCCTTTCTCTGATTTTTTTTTCCTTGTAGATACGATTTTTCTTGCACAACAAGATAAGTGTGGAAATATGTATACATATATTCAATTTGTCAAGTATTTTAACATAATTAACACGTAGTGGATTTCTTGCCATCTGGGGAGGGGTGAGGGTTAGGGGGGGGAAATTGGTAAGGGTCAATGTTGAAGAATTACCCATACATATGTTTTGCAAATAAAAACTTTAATTAAAAAAAAGAATCATAAACTTTACTCATGTGACCCCAGGACATCTAATATACAAGACAAACTAGTAAGTAGAATCACCCCTTCCAAAGGGTAAAAAATTTTGAGATGAAATCAGTACAGCCTATTTAGAAGGCACCAATTTTGTGCAGCAAAAGAAGTCAGATATTTATGTTATACACTGTGGAGTACATGAGTACACAATTATGTTGTATCCACATTAATATAATCTTATTATCAACTGGTTCAACCATTCTGGAGAATAACTTGGAACTATACTCAAAGGACTATAAAACTTGATATTCTTTGACTCAGAAATGCCCCCAAATAAGTCTGTGCCTGAAAGAATCAAAGAAAAAGAAAAGGGAGTAATATATACAAAAATAAAGCAGCTCTTTTTGTGGTGGCAAACAAAAATTGGATGTAGACGAAATGCCCATCAGTTGTGGAATAGCTGAACAAGTTATGGTGATTGTAACAATACATTTGCACTGAAAAAATTGACAAAGGAGGTGGTTTAAAAAAAATCTGGAAAAACATGAACTTATGCAAAATGAAGTGAGCAGAATCAGGAAAATGTTGCACAGAAAGCAGAAAGGGTTGTTAGGCCAAGCTCAGGGCATGGTTTGCTTTCTAAGCTTTAGCTCTAGAAAACAGGGTATCCCCTAAGAGTAAAAAGAGAAGAGTGGTCTTGGATATTTCCCCTTTCTGACCAATAAAGAAAAGCTAGATACAGGTTAAGATGCCAAAGATGGCCTAGGACAAGATGTTAAGGGATAGTTTTGGAAGCTTAGGAGTTAAAGTGGCAAATCTAACATTTTGTTAATTTGCAATGATGGAACGGCACTTTTATCCCAGGAGGTTAGTTCTTTGAAGAGACCTATTGGAAAAGTGTCACAGATATTGAGAAATTCCCTATAGAGAATCAGGACCTTGGTGGTTGGACACATAACAAAAAGGAAGAGGGAAAAAAACTAGGATGTTATATTCAACCCTTGTCTGAAATCTTGAGACAGCTATCTCATCTGGGTGTCAGCTGCTTTTGGATCCATATTGGATGAATGTCAAGGTCCCAAGCTGCCATTCATTCAGGAGCTGTTCATTCAGGGTTTTCTTCAGATGATCCAGGAGTACATACCTACAAATCTGGTAGCTGTAGGAATAATCAAACGGACCTGGTAAGGTCCCTTAGAAACAATGATCAATATGGGACCAATTTTCAGAGATGACATGGATTGCTTGAGATGTATAGAGAACTTGGATCTGAGTTTCTGGTCACATAACATAGGTATTTGGTTAAGTGAGCAGAAAGAGAAAGTCCAATTTTCCAGTCATGCAGATCTAGATTCAAACAATGCAATTTCTCTAATTTATAATCATAATTCCATTAATTTAAAATTATAGATCAAACTACTTAGAGGGCTCAAAGTGGGCTAGTTTTGAGAAGGGAAATTTATATTACAATTTCTATAATCAAGAAAACCTAAGCATAAAACATCTTCATTATAGAAACCTGCTATAAAAGGAAACAGAGAGATGTAGTTATATATGATCCCAGTTACAAGTCATATCGGACTATAACAGTCAAGTGTTAAAAGCAAGTCTCAAGATTAACCAAGTGGAAGATTTCCAGAAAGGAAATAACATGAGAAATAGAGTCAGGAGTATCTTAATGAGGCTATACCAAATTCGTCCACAATTTTTCCTAAGTACAGATATTTACCCTTGTCTGGAATCTTCCCACTTCCCAGATTGTAGCACATGGCCCTTTTCTATTATTGACTTTATGACAATTCAGACAATCATCCCTGTAATCAAAATTCAAAACAATAATAACAGTCCCAAGAACTTTTACCCTACATAGAAAAATTTCACTAATCAGAATTTGAGGCATGAATATCTTTTCTAATTCCCTAATGGTCAACATTTCATTTATCTTTATAAATTAAAACCATATTGGGACTTTGGACATATAATAAACATACAACAGTGACTCAGTATGTTGAGGCTGGTTTTTAAACCAACACACACATTTTCATAATAACCAAACTTTTTCAAATTAAAATTTGCTATTTTTAGTAAATTTGCCTGTTCTATAACAATATCTCATTAAATATTTAATAATTTTAAATATATAATTCTTACATCTTTTTTTTAAGCTTTTTATTTGTATAACATATGTATGGGTAGTTCTTCAACATTAACCCTTACAAAGCTTTCCTTTACAAATTTCCCCCCCTAATCCCCTCCCCTCCCCTAGATGGCAGGAAGTCCACTACATGTTAATTATATTAACATACTTGACAAGTCGAATATATGTATACATATTTCCATACTTATCTTGCTGTGCATGAATAATCATATCTACATGAACAAAAAACATCTGAGAAAGGAAACCCAATGCAAGCAAACATCAATAGAGATCATGGAAATGTTATGTTGTGGTCCACATTTCACATCCCTCTCTCTGGGTGTATATGGCTTTCTTCACTGAACAATTGGAACTGGTTTGAAACATTTCATTGTTGAAGAGAGCCATGTCCATCAGAATTGATCATCATATAGTATTGTTGTTGCCATGTATAATGATCTCCTGGTTCTGCTCATTTCACTCAGCATCAATTCATGCATGTCTCTCCAGGCCTCTCTGAAATCTTCCTGCTGGTCGTTTCTCACAGAACAATAATATTCCATAATATTCATATACCATAATTTATTCAGCCACTCTACATTATGTCTTTTTTTTTAAAGTCCAAATCGTAATCCAATTGTAGTCAGATTAAAAGGGATGTTTTGTCTAACAATTTTTCTGTTATCATGGCTTCTCAAATTTTACAATCTATGAGACTTTAGAAATAATATAAACAATATCATGTATTTAAAACATGAAACAATTTCAGACATTATTCAATCAATTGCATTTCCAAATTATCTAATGTAAAAAATTATTAATCTTATTTCATTTGACATTTTTAAACTCACTTTATATTTTTAACAATTACATTCAATTAAAGAAATGATAAGTACTTAGCATATGCCAATCACAATTTTAAGCATCAGTATATCATACTGATCCTTAAAGAACCTGGAAAGTGGATACCACTGTTGTTTTTCTCTTTACAAATCAGGAAACTAGGGCAAACAGAATTAAGACAACTTGCTTGAGATTATTTAGCTAATAAATTTCTGCAACCAGAATATAATTTGTTTATATTTTTCCAGCATTTTTTTAAATATCTTGTATTTGGGAACCTAATCTGAAATGAGAGAGACTAACAGAATAAAAGGGAGATAGTCTTTGATACGGGGAAGGGGGATTCATAGGAGATCTTTGATTTAATGTTTTGTCTTTTCAGGATCAAGGAAGGGTTGATAAGAGGTGACTCTAAAGTTGAGAACATTTCCTTTTTTTCTCTCTCAGATTACATCTAAACTCCCCGAGTTATTTCATTGCCCTAAAACAATGAAGCTATCAATTTTCAAGGGAAATTGAAAAGCCATTTTCACTTTTATAGGATTTAACTCTTATTTCCCTTAAAACAAATTGTACTGAGGAATTAAGTTCCTATAATTATCCAAACTCCCAGGAGTTCTCCTCTACAATCTTAAAAATGATGAATCTTCTAATTCCTTAAATGATCTCTCAACCTCCAAAATGTACCAAAATATTTCTACCAGTTTTATAAACATTAATTATCTGATTTTATTTCTGTAATTCCAATGTAACCAAAGCTGAAATAACATAAAAATAAAGTGTTTCACAGGTTTTGTTTTTCAATTTTCTTATAGCTTAATCTCCCTTGGAAAGTCTAAAATAGGAGTTAGTCTTATTTACTGGGACAATTGCTTCAAGTATGAAAGTTCATTCTCACTGATCTAAATTTTTTGACTATAGCCTTTAGCAGTTTTTCTGGCTAATTTAAATCTTTCAAGGTAATCTGTAAACAACACAAACACAGACATTTGACATCTAACATTTAACAAAGAAACACAAAATGATAAGACATATAAGATAATTCTAAGCTTTTCTTAAGTTTCTTCAAGACATTTCTTTCATTAGTTTATTTTATCCTAATAAAAAGAACTCCTAGTTGGCCATTAGTGATGGGATTCATCTTGGGTCCATTTTTGCAAATTATTTATATACTGACATGTTTTGAACCTATGATATAGACTTTAGGCAGCTTTTCTCAGACAGAATATCGTCAGCTTGTTTACAGGGCTGAGAGAAAGTGGTACCTAGTTTTAAAACTCTTAAGATGCACATTGAAACAAAGTCCCTTTAAGGGACAGAAAGCCAATACCTCTCCCATGGAAGGGCCAAACAAAACCTATCTTTAGTTGAGACAAAATTTCTATCCTCCAAGGCAGCAGAGCTCAACCAAAGATGGGAACTCAAGAATCAGAGAAAGAAAAATATTTACTTCCACTGTTGAAGTGTAAATCAAACAGAGCTCAAAAGGTTCCTGGAGACACCTTCATTTCACATTGGGGTAGGATAGAAGGTAATTATTTGCTTTCTAATTCCACTGCTACCACCAAACTGTCAACTCTGGCAACAAATGAACAAAGGCTCACAGGAATTTTGAAACTACTGTTAACTCCAAAAATACCAAAGAGCTCATACTAATTATGTTTTTATGAATTTATTTTTTAAAAATGGAATAAAAAAGAAAAACAGAAAAGGAATACAAAATAAAATAAAAGAGAACATTGTTATGTGACCAGCAGAACATGGGAGAGGATTCAAAATATATAACAACAAATTGCCTGGGGCAGCTAGGTGGTGCAGTGGATAGAGCACCAGCCCTGAAGTCAGGACGACCTGGGTTCAAATCTGGTCTCAGACACTTAACATTCCCTAACTGTGTGACCCTGGGCAAGTCACTTAACCTCAATTGCCTCAGCAAAAAGCAAATAAATAAATAGATAAATAAATAAAAATAACAACAAATTACCAGATCTATAAAGTATATATATCTATATATATGTTAGTAGAAGAAATTCTATTCATGAATGTTAATCTTTTCTTTACTTCCTTGTAAAATGTTCTTTTCTTCTTTTTTTACTTTATTCTTTTTTCCCTTTTCATTCCCCCTCCCTCACTCCCAAGCAGGCTATAGTTAAAAAAAAGGATATATTTATGTATACATGTGCAGATATGTACATACATACATATACAAACACACTGTCCTCCCTAACTTATATACATATTTTTCCTATCCCTGCTGACTGTTTGATTTAATTCTGCTCCTTAACTTGCCTTGCCATTACTTAACCTCCCCCACCTATGGATCCTTCCCTTGTCTTCTTCCCTCACCCTTTGCTTCCCTTTCCACCCATCCCTCCCCTCATTTCTTTATAGATTTTGGAGGGTACAATACCCTTTATAATATATATGTAGTGTTGTCTTTTTAACGCATTCCAATGTGAGTAGGTTTTCAGAACTATAAGCCCTCCTCCCCTCTGCTAATGGCTCTGTGTCTATTCTTCCTCTGCATCTCATTTGGATAACATAATTACTATTTTTATCTTAACTTTGCCCCAAATCTTTCTTTTGAGGTACCTTATTGCTGATGTCAATCTTAAACAAATGGTATATATCTTTCACGTAGGAAAACAATTTGTGCCATGTTGAGTTCCTTGAAATTGATCTTTGATATTGGCTCTTATATGTTTGATTTTCTTTTTAATTCAAATTTGGTTGATAGAAAGTCCTAAAAATGTCCCATTTTTTTCTCCTTCAATATTATATATATATATATTTTGCTAGATATGATATTTTTGTCTAAAAGCCTAGTTCTTTTGATTGTCAGTAGATATGATTCTTGCAAATTTTCTCTTTGATCTGGAGATTTTGAAATTTGGCAATAATATTCCTATTTATTTCCATAAAAGATCTTGTTGAGGTAGTGATTGATAGAATTTTCCTACTTCTACTTTCCCCTTCTATTACTCCAAGACAATTTTTCTGGAATGTTTTTGCAATATTGTGTCAAGGTTGTTTTTTTATGGTCACAAATTTCAGGCAGTCCAATTATTCTTATATTTTCTCTTCTTGATTGTTCTCCAGATTTGTTGTTTTTCTTATGTTTTACATTCTGTTCTATTTTTTCATTCTTTATAATCTTTATTTCTTGGTTTCTCATAGTTTCATTGGCTTACCCTTGTCCAATTCTAATTTATAAAGAGTTATTTTCACCATGGAGACTCTGTGTATCTCCTTTTCTATTTAATTGACTTCCCCCCCCCCAATCTTCTTGTTTTTCTTGCATTTTTTTTCCTCCTCAGTGTCTCTCATTTGATTTTTAAATTCTTAATAGCAGGGAGACATTTCATATTACTCTTTGGGATAGAAGCTTTTTTTTTTTTTAATTTCAGTGTCCTCCTCTAAAAATGAATCCTGTCTTCCCTGTTTTCATAGTAAATTTCTATAATGCGGCTCTTTCTTCTTTGTGGGTTCATTTTTTTTAAAGAATAGGTATTAGTGTACAAACCTCTAATCGTGGGGTGAGAGGATGGTCCTCCAGCTTCACTTCAGTTCTTCCCCCTGACTTGAAACCCAAAACCAAGAGCTCCACTCTCCAGCACTGCCATAACCAGCAGTATGCTGCTGCCCTCATAGTGCAAGCTCCTTCTCACCCAGGGCCATGCATGACTCGGCAGCACAGCCGAGCCTCTTTTTCCTGATCAGCTGAGGTTCACTTTGTCTTCCCAAACTCAGACCCCAATCCACAATCTAGGAGGTGAAAGTTTCTGTGGTTCTACCTGAGGCTCCAGCTACACCCAGTTAGCCTCAGAGCTCTCCACTTGACGTTTTCTGCTAAACTAGCTGGGAAGTGTTCGCTTTTCTTTTGGGCTAATCCCCAGCCTGGGGTCTTCAGATCTTCTCAGGTTGTAACTGAGGACCGATGTTCTGCCCCAGGTCTTCTGGATTTTTCACCAGTCTATGTTCACCCTGAAGTGCAAATTTGTTCTATTTGTGGGGGAAATCTGGACAGCTTGAAATTTACTAACCTATTCCACCATTTTCCCCGAGCTCATAGTAGTTAAAAGCAAAAAGCTTTATTCCACTGGGGGAAAGAAGTTAGACACATGTCAAGACCAAAAACAAAGCAAAGACCAAAGCTAAACCTTGATTTATATATTTGTGGCTAGACAAAGAATGAGAAACATTGTAGTTTAGCAGCAGTAGTTGCTCAACAGCAATAGTGAAACAAGGTTGTCTAGTGACAAAAAGTGCATCCATAGGAAAACTTCATGTCTGGGGCTGTTGGTGATTGCCCAGTCTCAGGGACCATCAGTTCTGTGATTCAGTTTCAACAGTGGTCATCCACAGAGTGAGTGCAAAGGATTGTTTTTATGCTACGTTCAGGGCACAACTTACTTGCTAGGTCTTAGCTCTGAAACACAATTTCTCCTAAGAGTAAAAAGAGATGAGTGGTCTAGGATCCTGACACTATATATTGCCCTTCATATCTAATCAGTTGCCACAGTCTATCAATTTCACCTTTGCAACATCTCTTGAATGTGCTCCCTTCCTTCCTTTGATATTTCCTGTTACAGCTCCCATCTCCTCACATCTAGTTGCTGGTTGGTCTCCATGCAGCAAATCTTTCTCCACTTCTGACCATCCTCCACTTGGGCACCAAAGTGATTTTTCTAAAGGAAAAATATATTCATGTTTACATCCTACTCAATAAACTTCAGTGGCTCCCTAACACCCCAAGGTTCAAATATAAAACATATAATCCTGTTTAGCTTTTAATTCCCTTCATAATCTGACCTTTTTCAGTCTTCTTAGCCCTTCCATTCCCCCAGAACTCCTCTTTATCCAGTGACCCCAGTTTCCTTGCTCTTCCTCTCATAAGACACTTAATCTCTGACTTCAGGCATTTTCACTGGTTTTCCTCCATGCCTGGTATGCTCTCCCTATTCATCTCCATCTCCTGGTTTCCCTAGCTTCAAGTCCCAGCTAAAATCCTACATCCTACAGGAATAGATATCTGGATTAAAATTTTAATTCATTTCAGAAGAGAATCAGGAGGTTGGCCATTTTGTTTATCTCAGAGGAAAAGGTCTATAACTGTATCTATGTTATGTTAATATTGGAAAAATAATTTTTAGTATTAGGCCATGATCCTAATTGCTATTCATTAATTAGGAGGAGTATCTTAAACTATATACCCAAGGCATAACCCCATTCCTACCAAATACCAATTTTGCAATGAACACACATGGCAAATGGCAAATAGATTGATTTATTAAACTCAATAGCAAAACAGAAATCAAAGAAAGTATATATAGGAGATCATATATCAGCAATTCATAGAGTAAATGATCTCCCCCCACAAGGAGCAAGATAACTCAGTGCAAGTGAAAAAGAGTCTCAGATCTCACCAAGAGGAAATACCACCAAGGGCTCCAGAATAATAAGCTGGTCACAGGGACATGATTCTGGTTGCTGGCTTCTTCTCTACCTGTCAGCTTCTTCCCAGAATGTTCCTTTGTGGACATGTAGAGAGTGTTTTCTCTCTTGAAACTAGAAGCCAGAAGACCAGGATATTTCTCTAAAACTCTCACCAGTTACACTACTGTCACAGGTGTAGAATACTGAGTTATCAAACACCACCAAAGATGAGAAAGACTTATGAAAAAAACTAAGTTACAGATTGTACATGTGGTTTACACAATATGTGGAGTGGAATAAAGACTGTCTTATACTCAATATATGTATTGCCTTGAGTATTTGCATGGGATCTAAGGGTCTAGTTTGTCCACATTTTGGATTTATACATAGACAACAAAATATGAAAATTTTCCTTTTTCTTAAGGGATTTATAACAAGCAAAACAATTGTTAATTTTAAAGTCAGACTCCTAATTTGCCCTTAATTCATTCTAAGCCTAGAGCTTGGAGCCCTGGATGAGAGATTAAAGATAATATATACCTCAGTCTATTATTTAAGGCTCTTCACAATCTGGTTCCTAACTGCCTTTCCACTAGCAATTCATGTGTAGGGAGATTATATGGATTATTCCCCTACATGTACTCTTTGTTCTAGAAAAAACTTGCATGGCAGGTGTCTAACAACTATGGCATTCCATCTCTCATTTACTTGTATTCTATCCTCACCTCTCTTTGTTCGTTCACTTCAGTCGTGTCTGACATCTTCATAACAAGATACTGGAAGGATATTTCTCCAGTCTTTACCTCATAGAATTCCCAGTTTCCTTCAAAATATATCTTAGGTGTAATCTTCTACATAGGCTTTCCTGATTTTCCCAAGTATTCTGCTTCTTGAAATTAATTTATATAAAATGCTTATTTGTTATATATTGTATCCCTTTAATGGAATGTAAAATCTACTAAGGCAAGAATTATTTCTTTTTTATGTTATTTTTTCCCTTTGGTATCTACCAGGATATCTTACATATAGAATGTATGAATTGAATGAATGATAAGAAATGGCTACCTGGCTAACTGGCATTTATCTAATATTTTAAAGTTTTCAAAATATTTTACAAATATCTCATTTTACCCCCAC
Source organism: Myrmecobius fasciatus (assembly GCA_023553655.1). Taxonomy (NCBI): domain Eukaryota; kingdom Metazoa; phylum Chordata; class Mammalia; order Dasyuromorphia; family Myrmecobiidae; genus Myrmecobius; species Myrmecobius fasciatus. The sequence goes on along the minus strand of JAJPUD010000608.1, from coordinate 103,023 downwards.
AACAATTCTGAGAGGGAAGTGCCATTACTCTATCCATTTTACAAATAAGGAAACAGGTACAGAAGGAAAGTATCTGAGACATACTTATAAAATTTGCTGACACACATTTAAAAAGAATAGCTAACATCATGAATGACAGAGTCAAGATCCAGAAAGATCTTGATAGACCAAAACTTGGGGCAAAAAATAGATAAATGTCAAGTCTTAAACTTGGGTTGAAAGGATCTCTGAATTAATCTATCAATATAAGAGAAGTAGATGGAAATTAATGGATCAAAAATTAAATAAGAGTTTGAGCTGGACTGCACTCCAAGAAATGCACAATGCTTTTAAAGATCTGAAACTGTAAAAGTCCATCTTCCTAACCTTAGTAATACCGTGTAACTACTAATCAAGGATGCATACAATCTCAGAAAAGATTCAAATCACAGAAAATACAAAAGGAACTTGCTGGATACAAGCAAACTGCAGCATTTTATCATCACTGATTTGCGTGATTGCAACTTAGGGCCCAATCTTTAACAAACTTTGGAGGAGATACTAACTTCATTTTGCCACACACAAGGTCACTGGAGAGATGGGTTCAAATTTAGAGAGGATGTATGATCTAAGGGTGATTCAAAGTTCTTGAGGATTAGAATTCCTTTCATGGAATTCTCATGAAGTTGAATAGCTATCTCCCTTTTTCTAGAGGTTATTGACCTAGTAAAATTTTGAAAATGCCTTTTTTTAGCATGTCTCTCAGCAACTAATGCCAACTGTCTTTAGCTACTGCTGTACCAAGGATCCACTATCAATGCAGATGGGAAGTTCAAATCTTCTAAGCTTTCAAAGTTCAATTGGAGGTATATAGCAGAATGGGGGGGGGGAATCCTATAAATCCCTCTTCCAACGGAAATTTCTTAGACTACTAGTCAGTCAATAAACATTTATTAGCTGAGCTTGGACAATGCATGTGAACACAAGGGAGTTCATTCAGTATCTTTACACCACCAAGCCATCAGGTTATCTGATTTGCTGTCCAAAAAGGACAAGTCTGTTAATTTTTGACCTGGACTCAAATAAGGAACATACTTCTTAGGCACAGGGGAAAAATAAAAGGGTTGTTGCTAGCTCCCATTACCAAGCTTTCAACCAATCATGTTGTTCCCTGTGCCTCAGTTCTATAGTCAGTAATATTCTCCTCAATATATGATGCTATTTACCCCATTTTGTTCTTCTCTTCTCTCCAAAATCTATAAAAGAGGAACTGTCCTTTTGTTTGGAGTCTTTGACATAAATAGAGGCAAGTCATTGACCCATTTATTGATAGGAAATACGTCCCTGTTAATAAATGTTACCTTGGTTGGAGAATTGCCTCAGTTTACCCCTTTGTTAAATTTTTATTCAAGACAACATAAAACATGGTTAAGGATAGAGTTTGAAGGAAGAAAAGGATAAACATAAGGAAGAGAAGAGAGCCCCATGTGCAGTGGGACCCATGTGTAAAGAGAGATCTGTACTTGTGTGTGACTCAAAGGAGGCAGAATAGGTACCTCTAGCCTCTTCTCTTCCAAGAAAATTTTATTCCTGACAGGATAGAAAGCAGGAGGTTGGATCTATAAGTCACTTGTCTCTCCTCATAAAGAGGGGTTTTGGGCAAGGATTATAATTATTGTCTTTATATTGTCTAGGGGATACAATAAAATTCAAGCTAATTTCTGATCAACTTGTCATTTTGTAGGGGAAGAAAGATTTCAGATCTATATCCAAGGTCTGACCCCTTTCCCACTAAATACCAGTTCCATAATGAACACACATAGCAAATAGCAAAGAAATTTATTTATCCAAATCATAGCGAAACAAATCAGAGAAAGTATACATAGGAGAATATATTCCAGACAATACACAATGGAGAATTTCTCCAATCGTAAGTTAGGTAACAGCACAATCAAAAGAGAGTTGTTGAATCTTACCCAAGGGACAACCCTCCAAAGTCTCTAGTCTAATAAACTGGGAAAAAGGACATGATGGAGACTGCCAGTTCTTCTCATGTTTTCCCAGAGTCATTTCCTTCACCTAGTTGAAGTGGGGTTGGCCTTTCCACTTTCTCCCTTGAAGCTGGAAGTCAGATGTGACTTGTACCTTGAAAAGTCCCCAAGGAGACTGGCCCCGAAGAGTCCTGAGGGCATACTGTTGAAGGCTGGAGCTCTCTCACCATCTCTGTCTCTTCATACAGGACAGTACCTTCATCTCCACTAATGAGGAGAGAGTCCCAAGTCAATGAGCTTTGGAACAGAAGTTACATAAATTGGAAGTGAAGGAGTGCATTCCAGGCAAAGAGACAGCCACTATAAAATCAAGGAAAAAGCATGCAGAGAAGGTCAATTTATCTGGATTATAGAGTACAGGAAGAGGAGTAAGATATAACAAGGCTGGAAAAATAGGATGGATCAGATTAGGAGAGTTTAAAAAATCAAAGAAGTTACTATTTTAAACTAGAGACAATAGAGAATCACTAGAATTTGTTGATTAGTAGAATGATAATTAATTGAGTAGGATAAGTCAAGTCTTAAGGAAAATCACAGCAATTGTGTGGAAAATGACTTGGGGGAGGGAGAGGCTACACAGAATTGAAGCAAGGAGATCAATTTGGTGGCTTTGCTTTAGTCTAAGAAAATTGATAATGGCTTGAACTAAAGTGGGGTAATTTTATCTGCATGGTCTATGTCACAGATTTGTGAGAAAAATGCTTTCTAAACCTAATACTCCATTAACTATCTTAATAATGAGAATGTTTTTAGGAGTTATAAATCTCATTTTTCCATGTAGGAATATAAATTCCTTATAATATATGTGATATATTATAATATAAATATAAATTAACCTTATTGAATCTCTTATGATCTCTTTCCTGTTTACCTTTTTATGCTTCTTTTGCATGTTGTATTTAAAAGTCAAATTTTCTATTCAGTTCTGATTTTTTTTATCATTAATCGCTAAATGTTCATGTTTTTCCCCAGAAGAATTATGCTCAGTTTTTGTTAGGTAGGTGATTCTTGGTTGTAATCCTAACTCTTTTACCCTCCAGAATATCATATTACAAGCTCTCTGATCCTTTAATGTGGAAGCTGCTATATTTTATGCCATATAATAAAACAACCTATATTTTTATGTATTTAAAACCTTATTCTTTTTTGTTCATAATTTTTATTTTTTCCATAATCTATTTTCCTTTCTTTGGTGTACAGTACAAAAGAACTCTGTAATCAAAGGATCTGGATTCAAATTTTATTTGTGGCACTCATTACCTTGTGACTTTGGACAAATCATATAACTTGCCAAGCTTCAGTTTCCTCATTATGTAAAATGTAAAATGAAAGGGTCAGACTAAATGGCTCGTGATAATGTCTTCTAACTGTAGTTTTAGCAAAGAATTTTTTGATCCTTTTACTTGAAATATATTTTGTTGCAATAATGTGAAAAGACACTAGGAGGAGCATTTTGATAACGAAAGTTTTTTAGTTGCAGCCCTTCTGGTGTCACATGTTCCATTTCAGATTATGATTCAAATGTCATAATGAAAAATTCAGCTTAAAAAATCTTTAATTCACCTAATTAATTACTCAAGTATGGTTTATGATTTTCTAAAATATATTGATTTTTTTAAAAAAGACATGTTTTTGTGCAGCATATGATGTATTAAATTATATGAATGGCATATTTAACACTGTTCGTTGAAAATTTTTTATTCAGTTAAATTCTTGTTTGGCTCAGTCTATTTATCCTTGAATGTTTTTTAATAAATAGGTTCTTAACTTGATTATTTATTTTCCTTTTTTGGGCTCATTTTTGTGTCCCTATAGTAATTTGATTGTCCCCCATAGGGTTGCTGTAACTGTGTTTTCTTGATCTTTCTCCTGCCTGTCTGATCATTCCTTCTTAGTCCTCTTGGCTATGTCTTCATGTGTTTCTTGTAACTAAAGTCCTTTTTCATGGGTCCTCTTCTCTGTTTTATATATATATATGTGTGTGTGTGTGTGTGTGTGCATGTGTGTATGTATATATACATATATACACATATATATGTATACTTAGTTATAAGAATATGTATACATATGTGTGTGTGTGTGTATATATGTATATACACACACACACACACACACACACAACACATACACACAACCCTATACTTGCTCCTAAACTCTGATCTTTCATAATAAACTACCTGTTAGACATCTTGAACCACATGGCCTGTAGAAATTTCAGATTGAACATATTTAAATATTTATTATATTTTCCCAAAAACTTATTCTTTTTCTCAACTTCCCAATTAATGTGAAGAACCACCACCCTGGTCAGACCACCATCCCAATTACCCCATTTTATAACCTAAGTATCATCTTTGATTTCTCACTTTTATTGTATATAGACAATTAGTTGTCAAATCTTGCTCTTCTAAATATAAAAGAAGGCAGATAAGTAGTGTAGCCAATAAAACATGGGCTTGGAGTCAGGAAGATCTGAATTCAAATTTGACCTCAGATACTAGCTGTCTAACTCTAAGCAAGTCTCTTAACTCTTTTTTTTTTTTTTTTGCCTCAGTTCCTCATCTGTAAAATGAACTGGAAAGAAAAATGGCAAACCTCTCTAATATCTTTGCTAAGGAAATCCCAAATTGGGTCACAAACAGCAAGACATGACTGAACAACAACATCAACAACATAACATCTCTAAAATACATCCCCTTCTTTTCCATTCACATACCTTATTTCAGGATCTCTTCACCTCTTACTCCCTCTAATGTAATATTAAATCTCTATTTGATCTCTCTATCTCATACTATTCCAATCCATTCTTCTACACAAACACCAACATAATTTTCCTAAAGTCCAAGTCTAACCAAGCCATTTCATTAGCCAATAAACTCGAGTGGCTCCTTTTGGAATAAAATAGAAGTTCTTCTGTTTGGCATTTAAAAACTATTCAAAATCTGTCACTATTCTACTTTTTTCCAGTCTTCTTACACATTACTCCCTTCCACAGACCCTATAGTATGACCAAACTTGCCACTCAGGCAA
>JAJPUD010000608.1:86955-97953 GCA_023553655.1 Myrmecobius fasciatus | reverse complement strand
ATCACTTACCTTCACGTGAGCCTGAAGAAAGGACTAAGTTTTAAATTATTTGTAACAGTCATCTTATTCAGAACAATATGGTTTTTTTAATTAAAGCTTTTTATTTACAGAACATATGAGTAATTATTCTACACTGACCTCTGCAAAAAAATTTTTTGTTCCAAATTTTTCCCCTCTTTCCCCCCACCCCCACCCCTAGATGGCAGGTAGTCTAATAAAAAGCAATATGTTTTTGTCAAGGTGTTTTCCTCATCACTGATTACTGGTTACTGATAGAGAAACAAATTTTTTATAAAGCCTTCGAGAATTTGGGCACAATCCCACTACCTCTCATATGAGAAGTGAGCATTCTACTATTTGAGTTAATTCCCTATACCATAAGCATACATGTAAACCCACAGAACACAGCCAGCATGGTTCAGCTGAGGGCCCAGGAAGAACCAAAGAACAGTCTGTGGTTCTACACACAATGATTATTTGAGAACCTACTATGCAAATAAATAAAATAGGAAGAAATGGTCCAAATACTAAAGTACTTCCTTATCATGGGAGGGATGGTAAAGTGAATGCAATGTTCTCCAATTTTTATTTTTACTATTTCATGCTATTAATTTTAGATTTGATACTACTATAAAATATAAATATACCATATTGTCAAAAACATTTTAAAAGAATACCTGCATGTGATGCTGGGCTTAGTCTTTTCAATAGACTGTATTTGCCTACTGAATACATAATGACATAATAATTTTCTTTAGGTATTAAACTTGTAAATAAGCTTTGTAATAGAGGGGAAAATGTGTTACCCCTGCTATTAAACATCTAATGTTCACATCTTTGCTGCACTGTTGGGATCCCATTAATTTCCAATCAAAACACCTATTTTTGTAAAACTTACATTAATTTTAATAGATATTTTGTGAATTTATAACCATTAATCAATTATTCACTATTGTATGCTTTGACTTGTGCTTTGGTTATATGTTTAAGAAAAAATTAAATTCATATTTAATGAGTGCCTACTATTGGGACAGCTAGGTGCTACAGTGAATAGAAAGAGGAACCTACAGTCAAAAAAATTTTGAGTTCAAACTCAGCATCAGATACTTCCTAATTCTATGCCCTGGGCAACTCATCTAACCTCTCTCTTTGCCTCAGTTTCCTCATTTGTAAAAAAGGAATGTAATATTACCTACCTCTCAGGGTTATGAGGACCAAATGAGATATAAAGTGCTTAGTGTAGTGCTTTGCACAGAGTAAGCCCTTTATTGCCGGGGGTCCTATCGGGGTCCCCAGCCACCGCCCTCTACTCACCCTAGTCCAGGGTCTTCAGACGTCTCTGGCACCCCACCCTAGTGGAGGGGAGAACAAACCAGGCAGAGCACCCGAGGAGAGGTTAACTTCTTTATTCGCATTCAAACTTCCAACAGCCAACTGCCCCAGCCTCTGTGCCTTCTTTTATCTCCCTTTTCTGGCCCTCACCCCTCCCTGTAGGCGGTTCTGCTCCTCCCAAGTCCTGCCCCTGGGGTGGAGCCAGCCCATTCAGAGGCCATCCCAGTACCCGAAGGCAGGCCACTCAGGCAAGCCCAGTCCAGAGCCGCCCCCAACACTTTATAAATATTATTATTTATTCATTCATGACCTATATATTACTTATCCCTATTTGTCACTGTGTTAAGTAGAGGTAATACAAAGATAGCTTACAGAGTTGGTCTCTGACACAGAGTTATCCAGGTTCAAGGTATACTGTGGATTTTCATTCATTGAAAACCATGGTTTATGAGACCCCAGCTATGTGTTTACCTTTCTTAATAGCCAGAGGACAAGTTCAAAGCAAAGGTGTTTAATGAAAAAACAGTAAGAAAAGTATCAATAAAATAGTCTCCACTTATATCATCAATAGAAAGACAGTATACATATAGGGAATGCAAAGAGATATATACACATAGAGAACATGCTGGAGTACACAGATGTAGCGGTACAAACACAAGGAAAATGTGTGGCCAAAGCATGTGTGTGAAGAGGCACACTGTAGGGATCACATGTTCCTAAGAGGCATGTGGATAACTTCTTACATGTAGGGAGCATCTATGGCAAAGAGACAGTCATGGAAGAATAGTTTATCACTGAAATACTACGGGGCCACCAAATTCTTCTAGTGATGTCATTGTGCAACACCTGTTGGTCTGCATCCCACTGGTATCCATGGTGGGTATGATCTCTGCATAGTCTCATGATGCTATTCCACTGGACCATGGAGTCTCAGATGGTTATGGTCAGGTAAATCTCCACTGGGCATATATTTTGAAAATTTACTTCATTTCTGGGCAATTAGGTGACACAGTGGATAGAGTGATGGACCTGGAGTCAGGAAGACTTACCTTTATGAGTTCAAACATGGCCTCACATAATAGCTGTGTGACCCTGGGCAAGTCACTTAACTCTGCCTCAGTTTCCTCACCTGTAAAATGAATGGAGAAGGAAATAGCAAACCATTTTAAGTTCTTTGCAAAGAAAACCGACAGTATTTATGTATATGGCCCATGGAGGTCATGAAGAATTATATATAACTAAACAACGACAAGAAGTAATTGTTTTTTAAAGTTGTACTCAAAAGCAACATTCATTAAAGGAGAAAGGGGGAGGAAAGGTATTATATATGCAGATGTGATAAGATTGGGTGTAGGTACCAAATGATGGGGTTCAGTGGCAATTCACATGTGAAGAACTCACAAGGGCTTTCTCCTTAGCCAAAAGGTACAATTGTTTAGAAGTTACAGAAAAAATGAAGAGGCAAAATAGGCACCAAGAGGTAATAGTTTGGGAGAGCATATAGTTAGCAAGGAAAGGGGTTTTAACAGACAAGTTCCCCAATGGGAATCCGCTATTTACCAGGAGAAAGGGAATGTCATGATGTGTGAGTATGCCACTGACTGGCAGGTCAAATCCATAGAGTAGTGTGGCAGACTAACCAGAGTTAGCTATAGTAAGGAGAAAGATGCCATTAAAGGGAAAACACTATGAGGAGGGAAGGAGAGAGAGTACCTCATAGTGGGCTTAGTACTGAAAAGGACTTAGCAAAGATCTTTATCATGAGCACATCTTTCATAGGGGAAATATAACTGGGAATTTCTCAGGGGAGGAGAAGTACCAGGGAAGAGTTTGGTAGCTCAGAAGGAGGGATTAAGGAGGAGCCAAGAGGAATCCACCTAGCTAACCAGATACCAGACCTGTTCTAAAAATATGCTAATCAAGAACTCAGAGGTTGGAGGGATAGACAATGGAGGCTGATAAAAAGTTCCATCCTTATATCACTCTATATAAACAGGATAGTCCAGGACTTGTTATTGTAAGTTATTTCAAAGTCCATATTACATGCATATATTTATATTCTAAATATTATACACAGAATATATTACATGCATATATTTTATATTCTAAGGATTATACACAGAATATATACACAGAAATATAATATATTCTATATTCCATATATCATGGTATATACATTATATATTCCATGGCAGAATTGGCATCTATTGTTTGTAATTATAAAGTTAACTGTATCCCTATCTTCCAGCAATTTTGACTTTTAAAAGAATATCCTTAATCCAATCTATTTCCTCTCACATTGGAACACAGGAAGATGTAACATTTCCAATAAATCAGGCTTGCTACATAGGAAAATAGCAGAATCCCATGTCTTCATATCAACATTTCAATAGAAAATAATAGGAATTGAGTATGTGCCTCCTATTAGATCATTTTGTCTAAAATTACTCTGTTATTGCTAATAACCTAGTTCTCAGTCTCCTACTTCTTTCTTTCATATTATTCGTTACTAAACTACCTGTGTTTGACCTGTGTTATGTCCTTCCATATCATCATCTTTATCCAGCTCAATTTTTTATCTAATGCAAAAATGGATATATTAACTATCTTAATTTGCTTGAGACCTTCAATTATCCAGGAAACCAAGAGGAGGACTGGCTGTTATTAACTAAGACATAGGGCTGCTTGTCATACCAACAATCCTTTGTGGTGACCAAGAGTAAATTCAACTGGATATCTAGAAAATCAGCAACTCTGAAGCCAATCAAGCTCAATCTCTGAGCCATTTGGTGATTGAGGGACCTTAAAGGGACATTCTTATCTTCTGAGACTCCCCTAATTTATTACGGGGCTCAGTCTTTTTTGTAGATATCTCCTTATCTTATTCTTAGTGCTTAAACCTAGACCGACAGAACTGCTCCTGATTAATGTATCAAAGGGCCACAACTCAGTCACCTGGAATTCCTCATTCCTCCTGTTTCCTGGATCTCTCCTCATCTCATTCCTTTTTAGGACCTGCCTAATTCCCTACCTTCCTTTGTCTGAAAAGTATGAATACCTCAGCAGCTTTCCAACTGGGCTTTGACCAGATGTGAACCTGGTCTCATTGTTCCAGCTGACAAGCTCCTTCTTAGGCAATAAACACATTTATAATCTTTGTAAACTGTGTTCAAACTCTGGATCATTTCAGGTACCCCTTATTGGACCTCCAAAAATCTTAAAACAGTATGCATCTGAGAGCCTCATGACCAACAAATAGGGAAGTCTCTAAAGAAAAGGATGTCTCTTTAATGTCCATCTACCACCAAAAGGCTCAGGGTCTGCTTCAAAGTTGGTATGAGCTTAATTGGCTTTAGAGTTGCTGATTTTTTTTCTTTCATTTAAATAGTTCATGGGGGTTTTACATTTAACACTGGTGATTTTTAGTCCAGGTCTTTTAACTATAACATGAAATTTCCCTGATGACATTAGAAAAGGTTTTAAGTCTTTTCTAATAGTAGCCATTTCTTCTTCCACCTCCTCTTTCATAAATGACTTAAAACTTTCATAAAATGGGTTAGAGCTAGTAACTCTAGCTCTATGAGTCATGTTGTTTCATGACTCATGAAATCATGAAGACTTGAGATCATGTTTCATTTTCAGAGCAAACATTTAAGCCTTGTAAAAATAGCAAACAATATAACTCATGGTTTGATTTATTGTATTGTTGATTTTCTAGACTTAAGTGATGGAGAAAATGTAAGTGATGGATATTAAACTCAAAATTGTGCCATGCATATATTTTTTGTTCCAGCGATCCTATTGTTTAACATTTCCCAACTTCCCCTTGACTGAAAGGGTCAACATCAGCTGGTAGTCTATAGAATTCCATTAGACTTTAATGACTTTGGCCTCTGTATTGATAGTGTTTCCATACCCTAGCCTCATAAGTTCCTTGACCAACTCAACTTTAGTAGCCTTATTCCACTTCATTTACAATTAGATTAGTTATACCTTGGATTTAATCATCCAGAACTGTACCACTCCAAAAAGCAAAAACTCCTTAAAGATAATCTTATAGGGCATGAATATAGTATGTATGGTTATAATAAAATATACATGGGGCTCAGCTGGTGGCCCTAAATTTAGTTAGACTCTGAAAGAGAAGGAAATAATTTATATGACAAAAGAATAAGCAGCAGGCCTCTAAGAAAGGCAAAAAGAAGTATATTTGTTTATTTTCTTTTATGGACCAGCATAGAGATTTCATCCTTGTTGATCATTGTCTCTGACACTGTCAGTATTATTGTCAATGAGCTCATCTAATACAAGCATTGATGCTGGTCTGCTGGTAGAGTACCTTTGGGGCAAGGTTACAAAAATCCTATGATACTATACTTGCTACTATGAGTAACAACCTCCTTTATTTTCTATGTAAACTGTATCTTGCCCAAAGTCAGGATCTTCTGTCACTGGCTCAAGAAAATATTGTATCATTCCTATTCCCTGGTGAATAGAGTCCTAGTCATTAATTTATTTGCTCCTTCAGCAATCATTTATTGTGTACCTACTATATGCAAAGCATTATGGCAGAGAGGGAAGGAGAAGCAAAGATAATTGACATGGTGACTGACTCCCATTAGAGTAAGAAAAAGAAAAAGTTATGTATACCCAGTATTGTGGATTGACTAGGCAAGAATAATGGACTAATTTCTATTTGGTCTTCATAATTTCTCTATATCTTCACCTGTTCTCTCTTATATCTGGAAGCATCCATTTTTTTAAAGGTCCACAAAAGAAAGCCTACTATCAGAACCTCAATCCCAGCTCAAAACAAGTATGCTGTTTTGAAATCAAAAAGAAATCAAAGAAAAGAGACAAGATATAGTGGGAGGGAAATAATGTTCTTATGGGCAGAATGGATTCGTGTCCCAGCTTTATGACCTTTTTAATAAATTACTTCTCTTTGAACCTGAGTTCCATCACATGCATTTTGTTATTATTTTGTCTACCTTTGTAAAGTAACTCTTAAATTAGAATCACTCATTGTATGCAGTCAAGATTGGGGGGGGGGCAGTGAATTGGGAAATCATCTTTACATTTAAGGGTTCTATCTCATATTTATAGGAATTCAAGCCATTCTCCAATCGATGAATGGTTGGGGGATATGAACGGACAATTTTCAGAGGATGAAATTAAAACTATTTGTAGTCATATGAAAAGGTGCTCCAAATCACTATGGATCAGAGAAATGCAAGTTGAGACAACCCTGAGGTACCACTACACACCTGTCAGATTGGCTAAAATGACAGGAAAAGATAACGATGAATGTTGGAGGGGATATGAAAAGGCTGAGACACTGATGCATTGTTGGTGGAGCTGTGAACGGATACAGCCATTCTGGAGAACAATTTGGAGCTATGCTCAAAAAGTTATCAAACTGTGCATACCCTTTGACCCAGCAGCATTTCTATTGGGCTTCTATCCCAAAGAAATCATAAAGGAAGGAAAAGGCCCCACATGTGCAAGAATGTTTGTGGCAGCCCTTTTTGTAGTGGCTAGAAACTGGAAATTGAATAGATGCCCTTCAATTGGAGAATGGCTGAATAAATTATGGTATATGAATGTTATGGAATATTATTGTTCTGTAAGAAATGACCAGCAAGATGATTTCAGAGAGGCCTGGAGAGACTTACATGAACTGATGCTGAGTGAAATGAGCAGAACCAGGAGATCATTATACACGGCAACAACAGTACTATATGACGATCAATTCTGATGGACATGGCTCTCTTCAACAATGAAATGTTTCAAACCACCTCCAATTGTTCACTGAAGAAAGCCATATACACCCAGAGAGAGGGATGCGAAATGTGGACCACAACATAACATTCTTATACTCCTTGATTGATGTTTGCTTACATTGTGTTTCCTTTATCTGATATATCGTTTGTGTAGATAAGATTTTTCTTGCACACCAATGATAAGTTTGGAAATATGTATACATATATTCGATTTGCCAATATTTTAACATAATTAACATGTAGTGGATATCCTGCCATCTAGGGGAAGGGTGGGGAGTTGGGGGGAAAAATTTGTAATGGAAAGCTATGTAAGGGTTATTGTTGAAGAATTACCCACACATATGTTATGCAAATAAAATAAAAATTAAAAAAAAAAAAAAAGAAAGAAACGACCAGCAGGATGATTTCAGAGAGGCCTGGAGAGACTTGCATGAACTGATGCTGAGTGAGGTGAGCAGAACCAGGAGATCATTATACACAGCAACAACAATACTATATGATGATCAATTCTGGTGGACATGGCTCTCTTCAAAAATGAAATGTTTCAAACCACTTCCAATTGTTCACTGAAGAAAGCCCTATACACCCAGAGAGAGGGATGTGAAATGTGGACCACAACATAGCGTTCTCATACTCTCGATTGATGTTTGTTTACATTGTGTTTCCTTTATCTGATGTCTTTTGTGTAGATACGATTTTTCTTGCACAACAGTGATAAGTGTGGAAATATGTATGCATATATTCGATTTGTCAAGTATTTTAGCGTAATTAACATGTAGTGGATATCCTGCCATCTGGGGGTGTGGAGAGTGGGGGGGGGGAAATTTGTAACAGAAAGCTATGTAAGGGTTAATGTTTAAGAATTACCCATACACATGTTTTGCAAATAAAAAAAATTAAAAAAAAAAAAGAATCACTCATTGTACAAACTGGAATGAAGACCCCAGAGTTTTAGGATCTAAAAAAATGAGAAGAGATCTGATTAAGTCTTTCCCACCAATTTCAATTCCTTCATTTGGCAGCAAGTTAACTGTCTAAAAAAGGGATTATGTAGCAGCCCAATCAACCACATAATGGAAAGGAAAAAACTTAAATGCACCTTGCACAAGACTTAAGTATTGAAAGGAGAGATATTCAAATATCTTATTAGCAACCAGACAGAATCAAGAGTAAAATGCTAGAGGTCAAAATATATAAGCAAAACATATATGGCATAGCAGATCTCCAGTTTATAGTTTTGTGGCAACTCCAAAGATAGATTTCTCTTTTTGTAGAGGAAAAGTCCTATCTCTGATATGATCTAGCAACGTTTCCTCCTTTTCAGAGGTTGCAGAATGGTGAGTGGGAGAGCAAGTTATCATCTGTTACCTCCTCTTCCAGATTTATATTTTGGCATTTTTGAGTGCACTCAAAGAAAGCTGGAGTCTTTGGATTTATCAAACAGTAGATTATTATAGTCATTAACTATTGTGTCTTGTACATCTAACCTATTCTATTGAGCCACTACTCTGTCAACTAATACCAAATGGTTTTGATGAGTGCTGCTTTATAATATAGTTTTAGGTTTGATACAGCTAGGCCACCTTCTTTTGCATTTTCCCCCATTAATTCCCTTGATATTCTTGGCCTTTTGTTCTTCCAGATAAATTTTGCTACTATTTTTTCTAGCCCTATAGAATAATTTTTGGTAGTTTGATTGAAATAGCACTGAATAAGTAGATTAATTCAGGTAAAATTGTTATTTTTATTCTATTAGCTCAGTCCACCCATGAGCAATTGATATTTTCCAATTCTGACTTTATTTGTATGAAAAGTGTTTTATAATATGTTCATATAATTCCTGGGTTTGTTTGGGCAGATAGGTTCCTAAATATTTTATATTATATAGTTATTTTAAATTGGGTTTCTCTTTCTGTCTCATGCTGCTGAGCTTTGTTAGTAATATATAGAAATACTGATGATTTTATGTGAGTTTATTTTATATCCTGCAACATTGTTAATTGCTTCCAGTAGTTTTTTAGTTGACTTTCTATTCTTCTCTAAATATATCATCATATCATATAATATAATCATACATACTGTTTCCTGTGATTCTCTCTAACTCTGATATGGTCAAGAACTCCCCCCCTGCTCACAGTTGTAAAAGGTAATTCCTTCTCTGCTCCTCTACTTTGTTTATGATGTGATTATTTATATCTAACTCAGGAACCCATTTGGAGTTCATTGTGTATATATTGTGTGGTGTTGATATAAATATAATTTCAAGCAAATTGTTTTCTAGATTTCCAAACAGTTTTCGTTAAGTATTTAGTCCTTACTCCAGTAATTTCAGATCTTTGGGTCTACTGAATATTATGCTACTATATTTGTTTGCTTGTATTATAATCTTATTAGGTTATTGAGTCTCCATTTGTTTGAATATAATCTTCAAAGATGGAGTAAGTAGGTGGTGTAGTGTAGAGTGCTGGGCCGAAAGGTCAGTAAGACTCAGCTTTCTGAGTTCAAATCTGACTTCAGATACTTATCAATTTGTGTAGGACCCTGGGCAAGTCACTTAACACTGTTGGCCTCAGTTTTCTCATCTGTAAAATGAGGTAGAGAAGGAGATGGCAAACCACTCCAATATCTCTCCCAATAGAACCTCAAATAGGATCACAAAGAGTTAGAACTTTAAATAACTGAACTGAATCTTCAAAAATCCTTATTGGTTGGGGCAGCTAGGTGGCGCAGTAGATAGAGCACCAGCCCTGAAGTCAGGAGGACCTGAGTTCAAACTTGGTCTCAGACACTTAACATTCCCTAGCTGTGTGACCCTGGGCAAGTCACTTAACCCCAATTGCCTCAGGAAAAAATAAATAAATAATAAAAAATAAAAATCCTTATTGGTTAGCATTATTTTCTGGATTTCTGCATGTGTGTGGTTTTCATGCTCTAGAACAATCAAGTTACATAAAAGTGCTATGAATAAGAACTTTTTAGAAATTCTGTAATTGCTAGAGATCTGTCATAGCTGACATTTCTAGGATTCTATGAAATATCCTTAATTTATTTTTTTGTTTGTTGTTGTTAGAGTTGTTTGAGAAGAATACATTGAACTAATCACATCACTTCTTACTTGTGCTTTATACTAGAGCCAACTGAATTTCTGGTTGCTATTTAAATATATCCCCAAACAGATAAGTATTCACTATTTGACAAAAACTGCTGGGAAAACTGGAAACTAGTGTGGAACAAATTAGGGCTTGACCCACATCTAACACCACATACCAAGATAAGATCTAAATGGGTTCATGATCTGGATATAAAGAGTGATACTATAAGTAAATTAGAGGAATGTAATATAGTTTACCTCTCAGACCTATGGAGATGGAATAAATTTATGTCCAAAGAAGAACTGGAACTCTTAATTGAAAACCAGATAGATAACTTTGACTATATTAAGTTAAAAAGTTTTTGTACAAACAAAATCAATGCAGACAAGATTAGGAGGGAAGTAATAAATTGGGAAATCATCTTTACATTCAAGGGTTCTGATAAAGGTCTCATCTCTAAAATATATAGAGAATTGTCTCATATTTATAAAAATTCAAGCCATTCTCCAATCAATAAATGGTCAAAGGATGTGAACAGACAATTTTCAGAGGATGAAATTAAAACTATTTATAGTCATATGAAAAGGTGCTCCAAATCACTATTGATCAGAGAAATGCAAATCAAGACAACCCTGAGGTACCACTTCACACCTGTCAGATTGGCTAAAATGACAGGAAAAGTTAATGATGAATGTTGGAGGGGTTGTGGGAGGGCTGGGACACTGATGCATTGTTGGTGGAGCTGTGAACGGATACAGCCATTCTGGAGAACAATTTGGAGCTATGCTCAA
>JAJPUD010000608.1:67800-86945 GCA_023553655.1 Myrmecobius fasciatus | reverse complement strand
GTGGCTAGAAACTGGAAATTGAATAGATGCCCTTCAATTGGAGAATGGCTGAATAAATTATGGTATATGAATATTATGGAATATTATTGTTCTGTAAGAAATGACCAGCAAGATGATTTCAGAGAGGTCTGGAGAGACTTACATGAACTGATGCTGAGTGAAATGAGCAGAACCAGGAGATCATTATACACGGCAACAACAGTACTATATGACAATTAATTCTGATGGACATGGCTCTCTTCAACAATGAAATGTTTCAAACCACCTCCAATTGTTCACTGAAGAAAGCCATATACACCCAGAGAGAGGGATGCGAAATGTGGACCACAACATAACATTCTCATACTCCTTGATTGATGTTTGCTTACATTGTGTTTCCTTTATCTGATATATCGTTCGTGTAGATAAGATTTTTCTTGCACAACAATGATAAGTTTGGAAATATGTATACATATATTCGATTTGCCAATATTTTAACATAATTAACATGTAGTGGATATCCTGCCATCTAGGGGAGGGGTGGGGAGTTGGGGGGAAAAATTTGTAACAGAAAGCTATGTAAGGGTTATTGTTGAAGAATTACCCACACATATGTTATGCAAATAAAATAAAATTTAAAAAAATAAAAATTTAAAAAAAAATTTAAAAAAAAAAATAAAAAAAATATATATCCCCAAACTTCTCTCTTTCCGAGATCCCTTGCACTAGCTCTGATTTTTCCTTCCCTCTAAACTCAGAGTACTTTGCAGCTTTCCTATGACACATGTCTTATTTTATAGCTGTTATTATACTTGTGTTACTTCTCCTATTTGATTGTAAGTTCCCTGAGAAATGTATCATTTTTGAAACCCTATAGCACTTAGCACAATGTATTGTGTATATAGGAGCATTCTATAAATGCTAGATGAATATGTAGATATCAGGTAGCCAAAACCCCTTCTGCAGAGGTATTCAATATATCAGTAGTAGCACTTATATTAAGAAATGATAAGTTAGATAACATCTTTTTTGAGCAATGTTTCATAGCACAAGAATAAGAATAGAGAATAGGTGATAGGTTTATTTACTAGGTCTCAACATTAGGGATTGGCAAAGGCAGATAACAGGAATGATAGAAAGTCAAGAATTCTTGTTTTCTAGCGAGAGCCTTTTGGAAATTAGATCTAGGATAGCTAGGAAGAGACTACCCTATAAACAATGAAGTTACTATATATAAATGTGAGTTGTTATCATTTAGAAGGATTAAGAATTCTAAACTTGATTTGATCACTAAAGGACTGATTTGTACATGTTAACTACTCTAGGCTCGAATTTATTCATCTGTAAAATGAAAGATTTATGTTAGATCAGTACTTTGCAAACTTTTTCCACTAACGGTCCCCTTTTTCCAGAGAAATCTTTACATGACACAGGCTATATAGGTATATAAAAGAAGTATACAAATCAAACATTTACTGATAATAAGTCACAATTTTGCAAACCCCCACATTCATTTACCAAACTCCATATGGGATTGAGAACCTCCATTTAAGAAACTGGATATTAGATGATATTACCAGTTCTGATAATCCATGATTCTGTGAAAGCAAAGGGAGTGGTAATAGTGGACAGGGGGGAAATGGAGAGTTCGGAGATTGGAAGCATTTGCTGAGGATAAAGAGTAGGTTCAGTCGAAATGGGAGAAGTGTAGAAAAATAGATATTCAAAAGGATTTCGATGTTTGGAAAATGGCCCTTCCTGGACCAGTTTCTCTGTGCTTGGTACAGATGTGCACCACCCACTACTTACTCTTGCCAACTTGGAATGGAAGGTGTAGAAAGCAATCCTCTTAACCAATCATCTTCCCTTAAAGAATACTAACACAATCGTTTTCTTGGTACCTGGGAAAGAAAGTGAGTTTTCCCTGCTCCCGTTTCCTTTCACTTCTGCACCATTCTTGGACTGTTTCTATTGACTCTTCAATTAAAAGACAAATATTCGCAAAGTGTTTCACAGAATACTTGGCATGTGTTAGGTACTTAATACATGCTTGTTCCCATCCTCCTTGCCTTCCCTTTCCCCAAACCCCCAGAGCAACTCTTGCTTTTTCCAGCTGGGTGTAGAACACCTCAACCATCTTCTTAGGACCGTGCAACTGTACAAATGTGGGTAGCCCTGGCTTCCCCAAACAAACAAACAAAAACCTCTTTGTCTTTATAAACGTGACATTATTATTTTTTAAAATGAACTTAAAAATACTAAATACAACATGTCAGAGAGACGGGCGACTGAACACACTTTCAGAACACAACAGTAAAGTACAGCAGTTAAACGTTCTCCTGTTTTCTTACAGAGACATGAGTTTTTAAGTTCTGATGGCCGTTTGGAAGAGGGAGTTTTTATGGGCAAATTAATGGGGCTCCAGGTTGAAAGAATTGCTAAAATGTCCGAATTCACCTTGTTTCTGCTTTAAACAATTCGAACCTGAAAGAAAAATGGAAAAAGTAGCTGGTTGTAAATGGAATTACTAAAAACATTGAGGATTTCCGGAGTGCTGCGCTAACGGACGTGTGTGTGTGTGTGTGTATATGTGTGTGCGTGTGTAATTGTGACATTTATACGTCAGTAGGAGTGTGTGTAATAATTGTGGCATTTCACATCACAAAACGCTTGGAGAATGCGGGCATCGATCCCGCTACCTCTCGCATGCTAAGCGAGCGCTCTACCATTTGAGCTAATTCCCCTATGTGAGAGATTTTAAAATTGACTCACACCTCACAGCCTCTCCGCCGCTCAGTAGGGGCAGTTTGCTGAAATGCCAGCAGCTTCTCGATGCACTCTTGCTGACTCATTCCACCACTCGCAGTCTCACAGCTGCCTATTAACTCCGAACGCTGGGGAAGGAAGAGGAGAAGGGGGGAGGAAGACTTGGGGAGTGGAAGACCGGGAACTTGTACTTTTCACTTTTACGACCTTCTCTTCCACATCCTTCCCAAATGAGCCGAAGAGGTGATTCTGCTCATCAAAGTGCCTAGGTGTAAAATCACCGGGTACACGCAACTTCTTTTGATCTTTGTATCTGAACGCCTCGATTGCTGTTTTGAATTCATCAGGGTCAAAGTAAGAAATAGCCAAAGACTTAGAGTTAGAATGCAAGAAATAAACGGTCTTAAAGCTCATTTGTGCACAGCTATTCTCTGAGCAGACGCTACTGTACATCTGAGCTGGAGGCTTTTAACTCTTTCAGCCATAGGATTGTAGGATTGAACTCATATCACAGGTACTCTTTGGGATAGAGAGAAGGAATTGTCCTGCCCCGTGCCTCTCTGATAAGTTGGTGCTAAGGCTCAAGCGGAGTTTCTAAAGATGCCGGAGAGTTTCTATGGCAACCCTCTGGATTCCTCCGTTCCAACACAACATCTGGGATCTTATATATGGGACTAGCCCCAGGTCACATGGTCGGTATTAGAAGCCAGAATGGAGGCTTTTCAGGCTCTCAGGCCCCGGGCTCTCTAACCTAGCTGACCTTCCCACGCTTCAGGAAAAGTAGATTTAATAGAAATATTTCCACCTCTTTCAATACCAAAGAATTGGAGAGCAAAAAGAAAAATCTTTACTATGTAAATGAACCCTTTGCCACCTCAATTAATAATTCCTCTTCTTGAAAAAGTGAAGAACCAACTGAAAATTCAGTTTTGCTGTTCCCAGCAGGGTTCCTTTAGTGATCTGGGGGCAGCTTATGCCTTTATTAATTTGTTCACGTTTTCACTTTAGCAATTTAGCTGGTTCTTCTTCAGGCTTTGGACACTTTTTCACTTATTCATCAACTGATCCAGTATTTATGAAGTACACACTATGTGCTAGTTTGGGATACAAACACAAAATGACAGCTCTTTCCTCAAAGATTTTGCATTCTAACGAAATTATACAACATGTACACATATGAATACAATATTTAAGGTAGCATGGTTTAGTTGGCTTTCAAGTCAAAAAGACCTAGGTTCGTATCTATGATGTTTCCTGGCACATGTGACCTCAAGAAAGATATGTAACTTTTTAAATGTTAAACAACTCTCTAAGACTAAGCTTTAAACTCAGCTTACTGTAGTGGGATATGGGCTCCAGTCCTAGGAGCATGAAATAGATTCTGCCTGATACCAGTCTGTGCAAGTGGGATTTGCAGAATCTACTTCTGGAAGTGTATGGAGGGGACCTGTTTCCTACTTCAGAGCACAGAGAGGACGGTTTCTTCTCAATTTATGAAAAGATAAAGAATAGTCTTTTAATTGGCTCCTGAGATAAGATTGAGCATGAATACAAAAGGCACTGTCCTTTTACTCCAAGCTCTGGGACCATGTGTGGTTTTAAACACATGATGCAGTTAATTTTCTGTATCTTTTATGTCTCCTACTCTCCTGCTCTTAGGTAAATAGATGCAGTAGGTGGAAAAGCAGAAGCTATACCACAGTACCTGCAAAGTAGTAGGTGCTTATATCAAAAACTTGTGGACTTGGATCAGAAGTCACCTAAGGTCTAAGAACTGAAGGTCACACCAGTTTGCCTGTTGCCAAGCCCAGTGAAAAGTGCAGCCTCCATGAAGCTGAAACTTCATGTCCAAAGGCTATGCCAAAACCAGAATTGAATTTCTTGGAGATGAATGTTGGTAGAAGCCAAATTGTATTTGAGGGCAAATATTGGGAAATATGTCTGGTTCAGGAAGATATTTTTCCCCCCTTTGGCTCTTTTGATATCATTTCATAGTTGAAGAGAGCCATGTCCATCAGACTAGATCACTCTTTGGGATATAGGCCCAGTAGAAACACTGCTGGGTCAAAGGGTATGCACAGTTTGACAACTTTTTGAGCATAGCTCCAAATTGTTCTCCAGAATGGTTGGATCCGTTTACAGTTCCACCAACAATGTATCAGTGTCCCAGTTTTCCCACATCCCCTCCAACATTTGTCATTATCTTTTCCTGTCATCTTAGCCAATCTGACAGGTGTGTAGTGGTATCTCAGAGTTGTCTTAATTTGCATTTCTCTGATCAATAGTGATTTGGAGCACCTTTTCATATGACTAGAAATAGTTTTCATTTCATCATCTGAAAATTGTCTGTTCATATCCTTTGACCATTTATCAATTGGAGAGTGGCATGAATTCTCATAAATATGAGACAATTCTCTACATATTTTAGAAATGAAGCCTTTATCAGAACCCTTAATTGTAAAGATGATTTCCCAATTTATTGCTTCCCTCCTAATCTTGTCTGCATTAGTTTTGTTGTACAAAAAAATTAATATAATCAAAATTATCTATCTGGTGTTCAATTCAGAGTTCCAGTTCTTCTTTGGACACAAATTCCTTCTTTCTCCACAGGTTTGAGAGGTAAACTATTCTATGTTCCTCTAATTTGCTTATAATATCACTCTTTATATTTAAATCATGAACCCATTTAGATCTTATCTTGGTACGTGGTGTTAGGTGTGGGTCAAGCCCTAATTTCTTCCATACTAGTTTCCAATTTTCCCAGCAGTTTTTGTCAAATAGTGAGTACTTATCCCAGAAGCTGGGATCTTTGGGTTTACTAACCACTAGATTGCTATAGTAATTGCTTGGTTTGTTCTGTGATCCTATCCTATTCCACTGATCGACTATTTCTTAGCCAGTACCAAATGTTTTGATGATGAAGCTAATTGATTTTAATTGCTTAATGATGATGAGAAATCAATTGGTTAAATTGATAGAGGTATGGATAATGTTGAGGTAATATCAATTGGCACTGAGCCAAAGGATATTGGGGAGAAATCATCAGATTGGAGGCTACAGCTGATAATATTAGAAGAACCTCAGTGTCACTTGGTAGACCCCTAAAATTCCAAGAGATAGATATAGCAAGCTGAGCCCTGGGAACCTGGCTCTGCTAGCAAATATGTTGGTTGGGAGAATAATTCTCATCTTGCCACATAGGCATGGGCACTATATGTGCAAAGATAGGGAGAACAAAGATAGAAAGTGTGAGGTCTATTTCAATGGAATCAAGTGTATGAAGAGGAGAAGTGTTTAGTAAACCTGGAAATATATTGTGGACACATATTGTGAAGGGCTCCTTCAAATGCTAAACAATAGTTTGTACCATTTACATTTGATCCTAGAGGCAATAGGAAATTCCTAGATTTTATTGGGCAGCAGAGTGACTGAGTCCAACCTGAGTTTTAGAAATATGACTTTGAAGGAAGGAAAGGGCCCCACATGTACAAGAATGTTTGTGGCAGCCCTTTTTGTAGTGGCTAGAAACTGGAAACTGAATGGATGCCCATCAATTGGAGAACGGCTGAACAAATTATGGTATATGAATGTTACGGAATATTATTGTTCTATAAGAAACGACCAGCAGGACGATTTCAGAGAGGCCTGGAGAGACTCTCATGGATTGATGCTGAGTGAAATGAAAAGAACCAGGAGATCATTATATACGGCAACAACAATACTATATGATGATCAATTCTGATGTACATGGCTCTCTTCAACAATGAAATGTTTCAAACCATTTCCAATTGTTCAGTGATGAAGAAAGCCATATACACCCAGAGAGAGGGATATGAAATGTGGACTACAACATAACATTTTCACGCTCTCCACTGATGTTTGCTTGCATTGTGTTTCCTTTCTCTGATTTTTCTTTCTTGTAGATACGATTTTTCTTGCACAAAAATGATAAGTGTGGAAATATGTATACATATATTTGATTTGTCAAGTATTTTAACATAATTAACATGTAGTGGATTTCCTGCCATCTAGGGGAGCATTGGGGGATAGGGGGGAAAAATTTAACAGAAAGCTTTGTAAGGGTCAATGTTGAAGAATTACCCATACATATGTTTTGCAAAAAAAAAGTTTTAATAAAAAAAAGAAAGAAAGAAAGAAGTATGACTTTGGCAACTATATGAAGAATGGATTGGGAAAGAGAAAGACAAGCCAGTGAGCTCACTTTGAAGGCTTTTGGAATAGTCCCCACAAAAACTTATGAGGACTTGAATGGAATGGTAGTTTTAAATTCATATCTTTAATTGTCCTTTTCTTAATCATCCCAATTGTTTTAAGGAATCATCTCTCAATAAATATTAGTTAGTTATTTGAGTGACATACAGATCACCTTCCAAACCTTAGTACAGTTTTAAACTACTGTCAGACAAAGTCTTTTAAATTGCACTAAGACTTTTGGGACCTCCTGTAACATCACAGAATTGGAAATGACCTCAGAAACCAAAAAGAGAGACAGGAAGGTGATTTGCTACTTTACACAGATGATCTTAAACCACTACTCAAGATCAGGCCTATCTGTTGGAAAATCCAGGGCTTTTTCCAGTACGGTATGCGTATTTCTTTCAAGGATCTGAGGATCTAGGAATCTGTAATGATTCCCTAGAAAGGAGCAGCCACTGGTGTGGACAGAGAGGACAACACTCAGGGACCCAACTTTTGGGGCTTTCATAGCTGGCTTGGTAACATTAATAAAGAATTTGAAGAATAACATAAATGAAAAGGATACTGGATTTGGAATCAAAAGAAAGAATCTAAAATCCAGTGCTCTGACATACTATTTTTGAGGCAGTAGAAAAACCATTTAACTATCTTAGAAGGAATAAAGCCATGGATACAACCTAAACTGTTTTGTACAAAAGGTTGGTTGACACTTGCTACCCTGGAATGTGCTCCTCTTTGCCCATTTGAAAATGTGCTATTTGTGTATATTTAATTACAATTTTGCTTGTGCTTGTTTTCAAATATTATATATTAGGCAATAAGATTAACAGAGTGAGGCACATTTGCTGATGTATTCATTTCAATAAGTATTTGTTAAGCATTTATTGTGACTCATGATCATGCAATTTTGTGAATTTGTTGCTTGATCAACAAGTTAATTAAGTAGTTTAATTTGGGGGTTTGTATCCAAAACCTAGCACAGGGCCAGATATATAAGTTTCTTCATAAATGTCTGTTGCTCAATTGAATGAATGAGTGAAAGTGTCTCAAACCTGAAGAAGAACCAAATAGTTATGCAAAGTGAAAAAAAAAATAGCTAAGTGAAAAACTGACAAATCATTAAAGGCACAAGCTGTCCTCCAGAGTTTTAAACAAATTCTGCTAAAAAACAGTAAAATTGAGTTTTTAGTTGTTTCCTCACATTTTCAAGAAGGGAATTATTAGTTGAGATGACAGTGTGCTTATTTAAATTGTAAAATGTAGATAGGGCTTATTGCCCCAGTTTTCTAAGATTTTCCTTTTACTCTCCAGTTCTTTGGTATTAAATAAGTAGTGATATTTCTTTCTCTTTTTTTAAAGCTTTTTTTCTTTTAGTATTTTTTTAAAGCTTTTTATTTTCAAAACATGTGCATGGATAAGTTTCAATATTCACCCTTGCAAAACCTTGTGTTCCAAATTTTTTTTCCCTCCCTTCCTACCACTCAGTCCCTTAGATGACAAGTAATTAAATATGTTAAATATGTGCAATTCTTCTAACATATTTCCACAATTATCATGCTGCACAAGAAAAATCAGATCAAAAAGGGAAAAAAATGAAAAAGAAAATAAAAAGCAAGCAAGCAAACAACAACAAAAAGAGTGAAAATACTATGTTGTGATCCACACAGTCCTTTCCCTGGGTGTAGATGGTTCTCTCCATCACAAATCCACTGGAACTGGCTTGAATCAATAGGGATATTTCTTTAGAATTTTCCTGAGCCAGGGAATGTCAGAATGGCTAGAGAGAGATCAAAGAACCTCCACGAAATTCTGGTCGGCTTTTTACAAGTACTGCCTAAGTGACCCTGGCCAAGGCCCATTGTATGAGATCCTAGGAAGGGGATTCAGAGGGGAGTAGACTACCTGGTGATTTTACACCTTGATAATTTAACGAGCAGAATCACATATTCTGCCTTTGATAAGGATGTAGAGGGAAAGGAAGAAAATGTGAAAAGTACAAGTCCCAGCTCTGCTCTTCTTCCTCTCCGCACCCATTCATTCTTACCCTTCGCCCTGTTGCCTTTCCTGCTCCCTCCTCCTTTTTTTTCCCCCTTCTCCCCTTCTTTCCCAGTTTGTTAATAACCGGTTGAGGGTCAGGTCGTAAGAGAAAGGGGGTGGTAGGACGAGAACAGCAAGATTGTCTCTGAGATCTGCCGGTATCACATACGGCAGTCCCTGATGGGCCACAGTGAGGCTGTGAGGTTTCAGTAGGTTTTGGAGCTTTTTCAGGGAGGGGAATTAGCTCAAATGGTAGAGCGCTCGCTTAGCATGTGAGAGGTAGCGGGATCGATACCCGCATTCTCCAAGAGTTTTATTGTGTCCAGTGTTGGAGATCTTTTCTTAAAAATGAATTCCTCAAAGGAGGGAAGGAAGGAAGCGGACTATAATTACTATAATTAAGCGGGATTAGGAAAGGCTTTCTGCGGAAACTGAATCTTTCACTGGGACCTGAAGGTTTCCAAGGAATTCAAGGCCCAAATTTAAGGAAACAATGAATTCCAGGCATGAAAATGAGAATTCACGCAGCTCGGGAAATTGTCTTGTTGAAATATGTGCCAAGAGGCCAGTGTCACTAGTGAATTGTGAGTAATTTAGAAAGGTAGGAGGGCAACCAAGTTATGACGACCTTTGAATGCTAAATAGACGTTTTTACATCCTGGAGACGATAGAATAAGGGGGCTAAGGATTCCAGAAGACACTGTGTAAAGTCGCGCTGAATTCATTCCATTAAGAAGTCTAGATAGAGGGGCAAGGAGAGCAGAATTTCAGAATTCGTGAAAAATGGAAATTTTTTGTGTGTGAGTTAAACGGTTCTTGGGTGTGGCTAAAGTGGGATGGACTTGGGAAAGATGAATGGGAGGTGGGAGTATTTCATGGGAAGAGAGTAAGTTAATTTGTGAAGTTAAATTTTTAGAAATATTATGTTTGGCTAAAATGACAGGAAAAGATAACGATGAATGCTGGAGGGGATGTGGGAAAGCTGGGACACTAATACATTGTTGGTGGAATTGTGAACGGATCCAACCATTCTGAAGAGCAATTTGGAGCTATGCTCAAAAAGTTGTCAAACTGTGCATACCCTTTGACCTAGCAGTGTTTCTATTGGACTTATATTCCAAAGAGATCTTAGAGGAGGGAAAGGGACCCACATGTGCAAGAATGTTTGTGGCAGCCCTTTTTGTAGTGGCTAGAAACTGGAAACTGAATGGATGCCCATCAATTGGAGAATGGCTGAATAAATTATGGTATATGAATGTTATGGAATATTATTGTTCTATAAGAAACGACCAGCAGGACGATTTCAGAGAGGCATGGAGAGACTTGCATGAACTGATGCTGAGTGAAATGAGCAGAACCAGGAGATCATCATACACAGCAACAACAATATTACATGATGATCAATTCTGATGGACATGGCTCTCTGCAACAAATAAATGTCTCAAACCAGTTCCAATTGTTCAGTGAAGAAAGCCATATACCCCCAGAGAGAGAGAGATGAAATGTGGACTACAACATAACATTTTCATGCTCTTTATTGATGTTTGCTTGCAGTGTTTCCTTTCTCTGATTTTCTTTTTTTTTTTTTTTTCTTGTAGACAGGATTTTTCTTGCACAACAACTTGTCAAGTATTTTATCATTATTAACATGTAATGGACTTCCTGCCATCTAGGGGAGGGGTGGGGACTGGGAGTAAAATGTGTAACGGAAAGCTTTGTAAAGATCAATGCTGAGGAACCACCCATACATATGTTATGCAAATAAAAAGCTTTAATAAAAAAAAAAAAAAAAAGAAATATTCTGTTTGATGAAGTAGAAGTTGAGTAGGGAAGACTGAGCCAGGGACTGAACTTATTGAAGAAAGGAGAGTCTTGTGTGGAGGTTGGTTGACAACAGTTAATACGATTTTGATTGAGTGGTAGTTATGGATTGAGGAAACATCAAAGGGTAAGTTAGTAAGTAATGGTGGGGAACAGCGATCTTCCCTTTGAGGAGGTCAAAATGATAATGTGTGGCAGGGGTGCAAGACCTTCCTTTCCTAAATTAACTAATCAGAGAACATCTTCAGGTACAAAGAGAAAGCAATTATTTAATTCCCATAGGAAAAGGCACAGACACACCTGGGAACCATCCCAACTTCCACCATGGGCTCCTGAACCCCATCAGCTGGAAGTAGAACAGCTGGTTAAATAGGAAAAGACCCAAGCCTTTTCATTGGATGGACTAAAAGGAAGTAACCATCCTTGACAATTGGTCAACAATGTTGTGTGCCTCCCACAGGTTATGTCACTTCCTACAACTTTACTAACTTCCTACAAACCAGGGCCTGACCCTCCAGAGGTCAAGTGACACACACACCCCCTCCCCCCCAGGGCCCCTCCCAGACCCAGAATACAAAGACCAATCTCCCAGTTCTGAAAACAGGGATCATGTGACTCAATACTGAGAAATACTTCATCCAATCAGTCCCATTCAGTAAGCTATAAATTAACGGTTATGTGAGGTAAGGGAAAATGGGGAGTCGAAATGTAGTAAAGCAACCTGAATGGTTACTTGGGAAGTTTAGAAAGGGGATGGGTTTAGTGGACCAAAACAGTGAGTTTGTTTGGAATTTCTTTGAGTTTGAACTTGAGAACTATACAATAAGTATAGGAAATGGGTGATTGGGGCTTTTGGAGAGGAATTAAGGCTGATTGTGTAAATTTCAGAGTCATTTGCATAGAAAAGATAAATCCTAGAGAAATGGAAGGTCATCTAGTGGGAAAGTGTAAAAAGAAGAGAGTCAAATAGCTTCACTGTAAAAGCTGTTTTGGGGTGTGATGTTGATGATGAGACAGCAAAGGAGACTAAAGAACTGTTTCGTAGGAACCTCCATCATAAAAACCCAAAGATGAAGGAGTTTCTAGAAGAGGGTAGTTAGTAGAATCAAGTATTACAAAGACCTTAAGGAATGAGAAATGGTCATCACATTTACATATTTTGAGGTTGATAGAAGGAAAAGAAAGTTTTAGTTAAGAAATTACAGAGAAGAAAAAATACCAAAATCAGCAAAACAAGAAGCCTAAATAGAACAATCTTAAAAGATGTCAGGCAGACCATTAAAAAGCTACCCTATGGATAAATACTGGACTCCTGACAAATTCATAAGCAAATTCTTATGTGCTTTTGAAAAGTACTTTTAAAATACCTTCAATGGAGAACAAAAGGTCAAGGATCTCAAGGGGATTAATGAAAAAAAAAGGCAGATGAAGGTGGCCTTGCTGTACCAGATCTAAAACTATATTATAAAGCAGCAGTCATCAAAACCGTTTGGTACTGGCTAAGAAATAGAGCAGTCAATCAGTGGCACAGGATAGGATATCAGGACAATCTAGGCAATAACCTTAACAATCTAGTATTCGATAAACACAAAGACCCCAGCTTTTGGGATAAATACTCACTATTCGGCAAAAACTGCTGGGAAAATTGGAAACTAGTGTGAAAGAAATTAGGGCTTGACCCATACCTAACACCACATACCAAGATAAGATCTAAATGGGTTCACGATCTAGATATAAAGAGGGACTTTGTAAGCAAGTTAGAGGAACGTAATATAGTTTATCTCTCAGACCTGTGGAGATGGAATAAATTTATGTCCAAAGAAGGCCTGGAACTCCAAATTGAACACCAGATGGATAATTTTGATTATATTAAGTTAAAAAGTTTCTGTACAAACAAAACAAATGCAGACAAGATTAGGAGGGAAGCATCAAATTGGGAAATCATCTTTACATTCAATGGTTCTGATAAAGGCCTCATTTCTAAAATATATAGAGAATTGTCTCATATATATAAGAATTCAAGCCACTCTTCAATAGATAAGTGGTCAAGGGATATGAACAGACAATTTTCAGATGATGAAATTAAAACCATCTCTAGTCATATGAAAAGTTGCTCCAAATCACTATTGATCAGAGAAATGCAAATTAAGACAACTCTGAGGTACCACTACACACCTGTCAGATTGGCTAAAATGACAGGAAAAGATAACGATGAATGTTGGAGGGGATGTGGGAAAACTGGGACACTAATACATTGTTGATGGAACTGTGAACGGATCCAACCATTCTGGAGAGCAATTTGGAGCTATGCTCAAAAAGTTGTCAAACTGTGCATACCCTTTGACCCAGCAGTGTTTCTACTGGGCCTATATTCCAAAGAGATCTTAGAGGAGGGAAAGGGACCCACCTGTACAAGAATGTTGGTGGCAGCCCTTTTTGTAGTGGCTAGAAACTGAAAACTGAAGGGATGCCCATCAATTGGAGAGTGGCTGAATAAATTATGGCATATGAATGTTATGGAATATTATTGCTCTGTAAGAAACGACCAGCAGGACGATCTCAGAGAGGCCTGGAGAGACTTGCATGAACTGATGCTGAGTGAAACGAGCAGAATCAGGAGATCATCATACACAGCAACAACAGTATTACATGACGATCAATTCTGATGGACATGGCTCTCTGCAACAAAGAGTTGTCTCAAACCAGTTCCAATTGTTCACTGAAGAAAACCATATACACCCAGAGAGAGGGAAATGAAATATGGACCACAACGTAACATTTTCATGATCTCTATTGACATTTGCTTGCATTGTGTTGCCTTTCTCTGATTCTTTTTTTTTTTTCTTGTAGATAGGATTTTTCTTACATAACTTCTCAAGCATTTCAACATTATTAACATGTAGTGGACTTCCTGCCATCTAGGGGAGGGGAGGGGACTGGGGGTAAAATTTGTAATGGAAAGCTTTGTAAAGATCAATGTTGGGGAACTACCCATACATATGTTATACAAATAAAAAGCTTTAATAAAAAAAAATGAAAAGAAACGACCAGCAGGACGATTTCAGAGAGGCCTGGAGGCACTTGCATGAACTGATGCTGAGTGAAACGAGCAGAACCAGGAGATCATCATACACAGCAACAACAGTATTACATGATGATCAATTCTGATGGACATGGCTCTCTGCAACAAAGAATTGTCTCAAACCAGTTCCAATTGTTCACTGAAGAAAACCATATACACCCAGAGAGAGGGAAATGAAATATGGACCACAACGTAACATTTTCATGATCTCTATAGACATTTGCTTGCATTGTGTTGCCTTTCTCTGATTCTTTTTTTTTCTTGTAGATAGGATTTTTCTTGCATAACTTCTCAAGCATTTCAACATTATTAACATGTAGTGTACTTCCTGCCATCTAGGGGAGGGGAGGGGACTGGGGGTAAAATTTGTAATGGAAAGCTTTGTAAAGATCAATGTTGGGAAACTACCCATATACATGTTATACAAATAAAAAGCTTTAATAAAGAGAAAAAAAATACCTTCAATGGTAAATTTTTTTCGTCAAAAAACTTATTGAGTTGGAAGGTAACATTAAAGGTTGCCTCCATCTGTCTTTTATAGACTAATATAGGTTTTGATTTTTCAAGTAGACAAAGAGAAAGCTGGGGAAAAAAAATAGTGTGTTGTGCCACAGTTCCCATGTCTCAGTTTCCCTCAGTTGCTGTTTCAGTTTCCCTTAATTGTTCTGCCCAAAAATAGCAATCCCCACTTCCTGACCATCAGAAATAATTGGACTCACATTCCAAAGGAGTAATAAAACCTCCAGATGGACAGCCTCGACATACCCCTTATTTTTTGACTTCAGACTTACTGTCTTCCTTTCCCAGTTTTTGTCTCAAGCATCCTTTCACTCCCTACCTGTCAGAATTGAATTTATAGTTTCCTTGGACACCAACCAGATGTGCTCAGCTGTTCCCATGAGTTCTTTGTCTCCTTGAGCTATGGAGAATATAAAAATCGTGATGCCCAACAATGAGGTACTGAATACTTTGTGACATTAGTCCTATTCAGTTGGCTGATATGTCTGTCAGTCTAACTCTCTGGGCTGGACCTGCCTGAGATCTAGTCGGCTGACATGTCTGTCAGTCTAAACTCACAATGGACTGCATGCTTTGAGACATGAATCCCAGCAGTCCCAATCCATAGCTATGGATTTTGAACTCTCAATTAACATCAATAAAGTATTATCTAATTTCCAATGTGTGATACTGCCTCAGTTTTTCCCTGAGCATTACAAGTGTTGTGTGGTTCCCCAAAATGACTACTCAGTGGCCTCTTCAGATACAAAGAGGAAGCATTTATGTGGTCCTTGCAAGGAGAGATCCAAGCAGACCAGCTGAGTTGAGCAGATCTAGAGCCCTTCAGCTCCCATCTCCCAACATGGTGCCTGGCCTAGTGAGCCAGAAATAGTGAATTTGGTTAAATAGCAAAAGACTGTTCATTGGATGGACTGAAAAGGAAGTAACCATTGACCAGTGGTCAGCAGTGTTGTCTACTTCCTGTGGGTCATGAAACTTCCTGCAACTAGGCCTAGGTCTGACTTATTCCATCTCATAGGCTTTTTGAGAAATCTTCATCTGGTCCCATTCAGTCCCTCCTCTTTCATAGTTTGAAGATTTCTCACACCAATCTTGCTCTATTTCTTTCACTAGGGAATCTTTTTTTATTTAGGCCATTAGGCTCCTCCCTCTCTTCAGTATTAACTGTAACCCTCCCTTTACCATTTAGAACCATTTAGAATTGCACATGAGTGGAAACTTTCAGCACTCATGTTACTAGCTAAGGAATCTTGAACTATTCTAGTGACTTAGTGCATAAACAAGTGGGTGATAGGAGAATGCTGCTTACAGCAACGATCAGCAGAGACTGCTTCCACCAACTCCCACTATCACAGACCAACAGATTGTCATCTGGCAGCCAGTGTGACCCACAGAACTACAGCATTGTTGAAGTCCAGGGGCTTCAGGACCATTATCCCATCATTCCCATTTCAAGCAGTCCAGACCCAGACTCATTTGGGATAAAGGGATGAAGGTCTCATCTTCTGGAGCTGCTTCAGATTGATAAGGGGCATGGAGCTGGCCCTGCCCTGTGGGGTCCAAACTGAGGAGGGGAGACAAGTGACTTGTAGCATCCAGTGCTGAATGTCAGAATCAGGTATCAGATAATTTCAGGTTGACCAAGTAGTTGGAATTTCATGGCTTACAATCTGGAAGAAACAACTCACGTGTAGATTAAAAATGCAAGGACCAGGCCGCGGGGCCCCCATGCCGGGCCGGCCGCTGCTGCTGCTGCGGAGCCCCAGGTGATTGGCAGCACCATGTCTGGCCACGATCGGGGCACCGAACCACTCTATATCAAGGCAGAACCTGCCAGCCCAGACAGTCCCCGGGGCTCCTCGGAGGCTGAGCCCGAGCCCCCACCTGCCCGGCCTCCTGGCCCTGCCCCCGCTCGGCGCCGACTCCCCCCAGGCCGGGAAGAGGATGAGGAAGGGGAGAGCACCGGGCTGGGCGAGAGGGGTGGCGGGGGCAGTGGGGGCAAGCTGGTGTTGAGCTCACTGCCCAAGCGCCTCTGCCTGGTGTGTGGGGATGTGGCTTCTGGCTACCACTACGGCGTGGCCTCCTGCGAGGCGTGCAAGGCCTTCTTCAAGCGGACCATCCAAGGTGAGCCTGGTCCCTCCCCACCAGGGCTTCCTGTAGTGGGATGGGGGGAGAGTCAGGGTCAGGGTGCAAAGAATCCCTGCCCTGTTGCTCACTGTGACCTTGGCCTTGACCTTCGGGACCTCAGTTTCTTCAGATCTGACAGTCCTGGTTCTAATTATACTATTCTCTGACAAAATGGGTCACA
The DNA here is from genome assembly GCA_023553655.1 of Myrmecobius fasciatus. Lineage (NCBI taxonomy): Eukaryota > Metazoa > Chordata > Mammalia > Dasyuromorphia > Myrmecobiidae > Myrmecobius > Myrmecobius fasciatus. The sequence continues at coordinate 70,215 of JAJPUD010000608.1, read as the reverse complement.
CACAGATGAAGCTTCTGGAGAGCCCCTGCTGGGAGGGATGGGAACCCCCAAGGGTTCTAGAAAGCAGGACCAAGGCTCTATGGCTACTGAAAGTCAAGCAGAACTGGAACTTGGGTCCTTTGGACTCTGTCCCTCCCTCTGGGTGGGTCCAAGCCCTAGGGAAGCTCTGTGGGGGGCTCTTGCTTCGTCTGAACCCCATCTCTCTTTGCCAGGGAGCATCGAGTACAGCTGCCCGGCCTCCAATGAGTGTGAGATCACTAAGCGGCGGAGGAAGGCCTGCCAAGCCTGCCGCTTCACCAAGTGCCTGCGGGTGGGCATGCTCAAGGAGGGTGAGTGAGGGGGGACGACCCCGCTGGCCTCTGGGAGGAGGCCGACTTGTGCTGAACGTCCTCTGCCCTTCCTCTCTCGTGCAGGGGTCCGTTTAGACCGGGTCCGGGGAGGAAGGCAGAAGTACAAGCGTCGGCCGGAGGTGGAGCCCCTGCCCTTTCCAGGACCCTTCCCTTCTGCTCCTCTGGCACCTGCAGGGGGGACTCGCAAGACAGGTGAGGAGCTACTTGCCCTGGGGTGGGGAGCCAAGCCTGGAGCCTGTGTGGAGGGCTCAGTACCCTGTCTGATAGCTCCCTGCTTTTGGTGCCAGTGTGAAAGACAGCTTTCTCCCTCTGGTGCCAGTGTGAAGGGCTCAATACCCTATCTGATAGCTCCCTGCCTCTGGTGCCAGTGTGGAGGGCTCAGTACCCTGTGTGACAGCTCCCTCCCTCTGGTGCCAGTGGGGAGGGCCCAGTACCCTGTCTGATAGCTCCCTGCTTTTGGTGCCAGTGTGAATGACAGCTCCCTTCCTCTGGTGCCAGTGTGGAGGGCTCAGTACCCTGATAGCTCCCTTCTTCTGGTGCCAGTGTGGAGGGCTCAGCACCCTGTCTGATAGCTCCCTCCCTCTGGTGCCAGTGTGGATGATAGCTCCCTGCCTCTGGTGCCAGTGTGGAGGGCTCAGCACCCTGTCTGACAGCTCCCTGCCTCTGTTCCTGCAGCCCCTGTCAATGCCCTGGTGTCGCATCTGCTGGTTGCAGAGCCGGAGAAACTGTACGCGATGCCTGACCCGGCGGGCCCCGACGGACACCTGCCAGCTGTAGCCACACTGTGTGACCTTTTTGACCGAGAGATTGTGGTCACCATCAGCTGGGCTAAGAGCATCCCAGGTGAGGAAGCCGCCCCCCTCCGCAGCCCCCCGTGGGCCTCCTGGGGGCCCCCAGTTCCTGACTGCGTTTCCTCGCCCCGATTGCAGGCTTCTCCGCCTTGTCCCTGTCGGACCAGATGTCGGTATTGCAGAGTGTGTGGATGGAGGTGCTGGTGTTGGGAGTGGCCCAACGCTCGCTGCCCCTTCGGGACGAGCTGGCTTTTGCCGAGGACCTGGTCCTGGATGAGGAGGGGGCCCGGGCGGCAGGACTGGGGGAGCTGGGGGCTGCCCTCCTGCAGCTGGTTCGACGGCTCCAGGCCCTTCGGCTGGAACGGGAGGAATACGTGCTGCTCAAGGCCTTGGCTCTGGCCAACTCGGGTGAGACGTGTGTGGGGCTGGGGGCAAAGGGGGTGGGGGTGGCCAGGGGTGAGCTGCCGAGGTGGTCCTCACTGTGGGCCCCACAGAGGTGAGCAGGCTGGGGCTCCCCCAGGAGAGGGGCCGGGCGCACGCTTTCTCCTGCTTAGCTTGCTTGCTGAGGTCCGAGCGGGAAGGACCGGAGCTGTCCCCTCAGCCAGCCCTCATCTCCCAGCTGAGCCCCGGAACAAGCAGGCCAGCCGGGTCAGTCCCAGGCTGGGCCCCCCAGATGACCAAGGGTGCTGCCGGGTGGGCTCCCCGACCCTGAGCCAGGCCCTTCCCCCCGCAGACTCGGTGCACATCGAGGACGCCGAGGCTGTGGAGCAGCTGCGGGAAGCCTTGCACGAAGCCTTGCTGGAGTACGAAGCTGGTCGGGCCGGCGGGGGCGCCGAGCGGCGCCGGGCCGGGCGGCTCCTGCTTACTCTCCCCCTCCTTCGCCAGACGGCGGGCAAAGTCTTGGCCCATTTCTATGGGGTGAAGCTGGAGGGGAAGGTCCCCATGCACAAGCTTTTCCTGGAGATGCTGGAGGCCATGATGGACTGATGGGGGAGGGCCCTTGTGGACATGTGTGTGGGGGGGTGCTGGCAGGACCGGCTGGGGTGGGAGGGAGGGGGTTGAGCCCCAGAAGAAACCCAGGGGAGGGCCTGGGCAGTGCCCACAGCCTGCTGGCAGTGCCAGGGCAGTGCCAACAGCCCATGGGAACCAGGCCTATGCCCACCCTGCTCCTTTCCATAGGCACCTAGAGGATCGAGGCTAGGCAGAGCAGCTCCGACCGCTAGGGGGAAGCACTGCCCCTTGCAAGCCATAATCTACCCCCGGGGTTGGGGGGG
>JAJPUD010000608.1:0-62800 GCA_023553655.1 Myrmecobius fasciatus | reverse complement strand
TTTGGGTTTATCAAACACTAGATTACAATTGTCATTGAGTATTTTGTCCTGTGAACCTAACCTATTCCACTGATCCACCACTCTATTTCTTATCCAGTACCAAATGGTTTTGGTGACCACTGCTTTATAATATAGTTTTAGATCTGGTGCAGCTAGGCCACCCTCATTTGCATTTTTTTTCATTAATTCCCTTGAAATTCTTGACCTTTTGTTTTTCCAGATGAATTTTGTGGTTATTTTTTCTAGGTCAGTTAAATAATCTCTTGGGAGTTTGATTGGTATAGCACTAAATAGATAGATTAGTTTAGGTAGTATTGCCATCTTTATTATATTCTCTCGACCTATCCAAGAGCACTTGATGTTTTTCCAATTGTTTAGATCTGACTTTATTTGTGTGGAGAGTATTTTGTAGTTTTGCTCATACAGATCCTGACTTTCCCTTGGCAGATATATTCCCAAATATTTTATACTATCGATAGTTATTTTGAATGGAATTTCTCTTTGTATCTCTTGCTGTTGCATTTTGTTGGTGATGTATAAAAATGCTGATGATTTATGTGGATTTATTTTGTATCCTGCAACTTTGCTAAAGTTGTGGATTAATTCTAATAGTTTTTTAGTTGATTCTCTAGGGTTCTCTAAGTAGACCATCATATCGTCTGCAAACAGTGATAATTTGGTTTCCTCATGACCTATTCTAATTCCTTTAATCTCTTTTCCTTGTCTTATTGCCAAGGCTAGCATTTCTAATACAATATTGAACAGTAATGGTGATAGCGGGCAACCTTGTTTCACCCCTGATCTTATTGGGAATGATTCCAGTTTATCACCATTACATATGATGCTAGCTGATGGTTTTAAATAGATGCTACTGACTATTTTAAGGAAAAGTCCATTAATTCCTATACTCTCTAATGTTTTTAATAGGAATGGATGTTGGATTTTATCAAATGCTTTTTCTGCATCTATTGAGATTATCATATGGTTTTTGTTAGTTTGGTTATTAATATAGTCAATTATGTTAATAGTTTTCCTAACATTGAACCATCCCTGCATTCCTGGTATAAATCCCACTTGGTCATGGTGTATTATTCTAGGAATGATTTTCTGTAATCTCTTTGCTAATATTTTATTTAAGATTTTTGCATCAATATTCATTAAGGAGATTGGTCTATAATTTTCTTTCTCTGTTTTTGTTTTACCTGGTTTAGGTATCAGTACCATGTCTGTATCATAAAAAGAGTTTGGTAGGAGTCCTTCATTCCCTATTTTTTCGAATAGTTTATATAATATTGGAGTTAACTGTTTTTTAAATGTTTGGTAAAATTCACATGTAAATCCATCTGGTCCTGGGGATTTTTTCTTAGGGAGTTGATTAATGACTTGTTCTATTTCTTTTTCTGAAATGGGACTAGTTAAGTAATTTATTTCCTCTTCTGTTAATCTGGGCAATCTATATTTTTGTAAATATTCCTCCATTTCACTTAGGTTATCAAATTTATTGGCATACAGTTGGGCAAAGTAACTCCTTATTATTGCTCTAATTTCCTCTTCATTGGTGGAAAGTTCTCCCTTTTCATTTTTGAGACTAACAATTTGATTTTCCTCTTTCCTTTTTCTAATTAAATTAACTAGAAGTTTATCTATTTTGTTGGTTTTTTCATAAAACCAACTTTTAGTTTTATTTATTAATTCAATAGTTTTTTTACTTTCAATTTTACTAATCTCTCCTTTTATTTTTAAGATTTCAAGTTTGGTATTTGATTGGGGGTTTTTAATTTGTTCTTTCTCTAGCTTTTTTAGTTGCAAGCCCAATTCATTGATTTTCTCTTTTTCTATTTTATGCAAGTAAGCATCTAGAGATATAAAATTTCCCCTTATTACCGCTTTGGCTGTATCCCACAAATTTTGGTATGTTGTCTCATTATTGTCATTCTCTTGAATGAAATTAGTAATTGTGTCTGTAATTTGCTGTTTCACCCAGTCATTCTTTAGGATGAAATTATTTAGTTTCCAATTGCTTTTTGGTCTATTTTCTCCTGGCCTTATATTGCATGTGATTTTTATTCCGTCATGATCTGAAAAAAATGCATTTATTATTTCTGCCTTCCTGCATTTGATTTTGAGGTTTTTGTGTCCTAAGACATGGTCAATTTTTGTATAAGTTCCATGGACTGCTGAGAAAAAAGTAAACTCCTTTCTGTCTCCATTTAATTTCCTCCAAAGATCTATCATACCTAACCTTTCTAACATTTTGTTTACCTCCTTAACTTCTTTCTTATTGATTTTGTGGTTTGATTTATCAAGTTCTGAGAGAGGGAGGTTGAGATCCCCCACTATTATAGTTTTGCTGTCTATTTCTTCTTGCATCTCTCTGAACCTTTCCTCTAGGAATTTCCATGCTATACCACCTAAGTTGTATTTTTTAACCCAACAACCTAAATATTTACTCTAATGAGAGAAACAAAGGCAAGATAATAGATGCAGGGAATTCCTTCAATAAAATACAGTATCCATTTGTTAAAAAAAAAAAAAAGAAAGAAAGAAAAAAAATATATACATTTGTAACCATGATCTCATATTACATTCACTGGAGGAACACTTGTGGAAATGGAATGTTTTATTTTAAAATTTATTTATTATTTTTTTTATTAAAGGTTTTTATTTGCAAAACATATGCATGGGTAATTTTTCAATATTGATCCTTGCAAAGCCTTCTGTTCCAAATTTTTCCCCTTTCCCCCCCACCCCTCCCCTAAATGGCAGGTAGTCCAATTCATGTTAACCATGTTAAAATTTGACAAATCCAATATATGTGTACATATTTATACAGCTATCTTGCTGTACAAGAAAAATCGGATCTAGAAAGAAAAAAAAAACCTGAGAAGAAAAACAAAATGCAAGCAAACATCAACAGAAAATGTGAAAATGCTATCTTGTATTCCATACTCAGATTCCACAGGCCTCTCTCTGGATGCAGATGGCTTTCTTCATCACTGAACAACTGGAACTGGTTTGAAACATCTCATTGTTGAAGAGAACCATGTCCTTCAGAATTGATCATCATATAGTCTTGTTTCCATGTACAATGATCTCCTGGTTCTGCTCATTTAATTCAGCAACAGTTCATGCAAGTCTCTCCAGGTCTCTCTCAAATCATCCTGCTGGTCGTTTCTTACAGAACAATAATATTCCATAACATTCATGTGCCATAATTTATTCAGTCATTCTCCAATTGATGGGCAACCATTCAGTTTCCAGTTTCTAGCCACTACAAAAAGAGCTGCCACAAACATCCTTGCACATGTGGGTCCCTTTCCTCCTTCAAGACCTCTTTGGGATGTAGGCCCAATAGAAATACTGCTGGGTCAAAGGGTATGCACAGTTTGATAACTTTTTGAGCATAGTTCCAAATTGCTCTCCAGGATGGTTGGATCCGTTCACAGTTCCACCAACAATGTATCAGTGTCCCAGTTTTCCCACATGTCCTCCAACATTTGTCATTACCTTTTCCTGTCATCTTAGCCAATCTGACAGGTGGTACCTGAGAGTTGTCTTAATTTGCATTTCTCTGATGAATTGTTGCAAAAAAAAAAAAAAGCTTTTTCTGCATCTATTGAAATAATCATATGGTTTTTGTTAATTTTGTTATTAATATAATTGATTATGCTGATAGTTTTCCTAATATTGAACTATTTCTGCATTCCTGGTATAAATCCTACTTGGTCATAGTGTATTATCCTGGGAATGACTTTCTGTAATCTCATTGTTATTATCTTATTTAAAATTTTTGCATCAATATTCATTAGGGAAATTGATCTATAGTTTTCTTTCTCTATTTTCACCCTACCTGATTTAACTATCAGCACCATATTGGTATCATAGAAAGAATTTGGTAGTATACCTTCTTTCCCTATTTTTTCAAATAGTTTATATAGTGTTGGAATTAATTGTTCTGTGAATGTTTGGTAGAATTAACATGTAAATCCATCTGACCCTGGAGATTTTTTCTTAGGGAGTTGATTAATAGCTTGTTCTATTTCTTTTTCTAAAATGGGGCTATTTAAATAATTTATTTCCTCTTCTGTTAACCTGGGCAATTTACATTTTTGTAGATATTCCTACATTTCATTTAGATTATCAAATTTATTGGCATAAAGTTGGGCAAAGTAACACCTAATTATTACTCTTATTTCTTCTTTATTGGAGGGAAGTTTTCCCTTATCATTTTTGAGACTAACAATTTGATTTTCCTCTTTCCTTTTTCTAATCAAATTAACTAAAGGCTTATCTATTTTGTTGATTTTTTCATAAAACCACCTCTTAGTTTTATTTATTAATTTAATGGTTTTCTTATTTTCAGTTTTATTAATCTCCCCTTTTATTTTCAGAATTTCCAATTTGGTATTTAATTGAGGGTTTTTAATTTGTTATTTTTCTAGTTTTTTTTTTTTTTAATAATAATCCCAATTTGTTGATCTTCTCTTTCTCTATTTTATGCAAGTAAGCATCTAGAGATATAAAACTACCCCCTATAACCGCTTTGGCCGTATCCCACAAATTTTGTTATGATGTCTCATTATTGTCATTATCCTGGATGAAATTATTGATTGTGTCTATAATTTGCTCTTTCACTCATTCATTCTTCAGGCTTAGATTATTTAATTTCCAATTAACTTTTGGTCTATTTTCTCCTGGCCTTATATTACATGTGAGTTTTATTGCATCATGATCTGAAAAGGATGCATTTACTATTTCCGCTTTTCTGCATTTGATTTTGAGGTTTTTATGCCCAACACATGATCAATTTTTGTATAAGTTCCATGAACCCCTGAGAAAAAGTAAACTCCCTTCTATCGCCATTCAATTTTTTCCAAAGATCTATCATACCTAACTTTTCTAACATTTTGTTTACCTCCCTAACTTTTCTTATTTATTTTGTGGCTTGATTCATCTAATTCCGAGAGAGCAAGGTTGAGATCCCCCATTAGTTTAGTATTACTGTCTATTTCTCCTTGCATCTGTTAGTTTCTCCTCTAGGAATTTGGATGCTATACCACTTGGTGAATCTATGTTTAGTATTGATACCGCTTCATTATCTATAGTACCCTTTAGAAAAATATAGTTTCTTTCCTTATCTCTTTTAATTAGATCTATTTTTGCTTTTACTTGATCTGAGATAAGGATTGCTACCCCTGCTTTTTTTTCTTCACCAGAAGCATAAAAGATTCTGCTCCAGCCCTTTACCTTCACTCTGTATGGATCTTTATGTTTTAGATGAGTTTCTTGTAAACAACATATTGTAGGATCCTAGCTTTTAATCCAGTCTGCTATCTGCTTCCGTTTTATGGGAGAGTTTATCCCATTCACATTCAGTTAAAATAACTTTATCTGTATTTCCTGCTATCTTATTTACCCAAAGTTAGGTTTTTCTTTTCCCTTTTCTCCCTTCCCCCTCCCCAGTATTTTGTTTTTGATGACCATCTCCCTGCAACAGTCCTCCCCCCTTTAGAATCCCTCCCTCTTTTTTACACCTTTCCCCTAATTTTTCTATTTTCCCTTCTATTAGTCTATCCTTTTCTTTTCCTCCTTTCCCTACTTCCCTATAAGGAGGGACAAGTTTTTCTGTGAAGCCAAATGTGTCTGATATACTCTTAGAGCCAATTTGATTAGAGCAAGATTCACACAATGCTCATCGCCCTCCCTTCTTTCCCTCAATTATATTAGATTTTGTCTCTTCATGAGATTTTACCTTTTTTTAAACTTTATTTTACCTCCTTTCCCCTTTTTTCCCAGTATGATAGCCTTTCCACCTCTAATTTCTTTTCCATTATTATCAAAGTAAAATCAAATTATACCCCCATTCTTTAAGGATACTCATAGTAGAAATATAGTTCTCAAGAGTTCTTTCCTTTTTACCTTTTTTATGCTTTTCTTGAGTTCTGTGTTTGGAGGTCAAATTTTTTGTTCAGATCTGGTCTTTTCATTAGAAATAGGTGAAATTCTCCTGTATCATTGAATGACCATTTTCTTCCCTGTTAGAGAATGCTCATTCTAGTTGCATAACTTATTCTTTGCTGTAATCCAAGTTCCTTTGCCTTTCGGAATATGATTCCAGGCCCTTCGATCCTTTAATGTGGAAGCTGACAGATCTTGTGTGATTCTAATTACAGTTCCTCGGTATTTGAATTGTTTCTTTCCAGCTGCTTGCAATATATTTTCCTTGGTGCCATAGTCCTGAAATTTGGCCACGCTATTCCTTGGGGGTTTAATTTTGGAGTCTCTTTCAGGAGGTGATCGGTGAATTCTTTCAATGGTGATTTTGCCTTCTGATTCTAAAACATCAGGGCAATTTTCTTTCATGATTTCCTGGAAGATAGTATCTATATTCTTTTTTTCATTGTGGCTTTCAGGGAGTCCAATAATCCTTAGATTTTCTTTCCTAGATCTGTTTTCCAAATCAATTGTTTTTCCTAGAAGATATTTCATATTTTTTTTTCATTTTTTTGTTTTTATTTGACTGATTCTTGAAGTCTTCAGTCATTCACTTCTATTTGTTCAATTTTAATTTTTAAAGTATTATTTTCTATTAAAGTATTAGCTCCTTTTGTAACTGGCCAATTGAATTTTTTGGTTCATTGCATTCTTTTTCCATTTTACCAATTTTATTTTTCAGTTAATTGTTGTCTTTTTCCAATTCACCGGGGGGGTGGGGTGGAGCCAAGATGGCGGAGTGAAAACGTGACTCTGTGTCCTCCTCCGATCTTCTCTCAAATCAACAATAAAATAAGCCTCTGAACTGATCTTCAAGTCAACGAATCCAGAAATATTTGGACACTGCTTTCAGATATCTCTGAAGAACTTCATATCAGGTTTATTTAACTCGCAGAGGAATAAACAGTCCACTAGGTGAAGCCCAGATGTGAGGGTGGGACTCAGCTCAGTGTGGCAGAAACTCCAAACACCTGGAGTTTATCTGAGGCACTCGGGACACTCTGCCCTGACTGGGGACAGGTGTTCTGACAGATTTGCCTTTTTTTAAGGAGTAATTCAGACTTAGTCCTAGCCCCCACTAGCACAGCACCTTAAGTTAATTCGCGGAATTGCCCCAGGTCAAAGTACTTCAGCCGCCATTTTTCAAGTCTTAAAGAGACATCCAAGCAGTCTAAAAAAAATGAAGAAGCAAAAGAGAGCTCTCACCATAGACGGCTTCTATCGAGAGAAAGAAGGGCTGACCCCAGATCCTGAGGTTCCTTTAGACAAAACTCCAGAGGAAGTTATTAAGGACCATCACTGGTCCCCTTTTCAAAAGGCCTTTCTGGAAGATTGCATAAAGAACCTCAAAAGAGAGCTGGAGGATAAATGGAAAAATAAATTGAAATCAGTGCAAGAAGGATACAATATCTTGCAAGAAGGATATGATGCCCTGCAAAAGAGATATGAAAAAGAGAACAATTTATTGAAAAATAAAATTAGTGAAGTGGAAAAAGAGTGCAATGGACAAAAAGATTCAATTGGCCAGTTACAAAAGGAGCTTGAAAACAGCACTTTAAAAGAATCTAAACACTATCTTCCAGGAAATCCTGAAAGAAAACTTTTTCCAATTCACCATTTTTATTTTCCAGTGAATTGGTGATTTTTTCTATTTCACCAATTTTGTTTTCCAGTGAGTTGGTGACTTTTCCCACTTCACCAATTTTGTTTTTCAGTGAATTGGTGTTTTTTCCATATCTCTTTTGCAGGGCATTATATCCTTCTTCCACTGATCTCAATTCATTTCCCCATTTTTCTTCTAACTCTCTTTTGAGATTCTTTATGCAATCTTCCAGGAAAGCCTTGTGAAATGGGGTCCAGCTCATGTCCACCTTTGTGGCTTCCTCTGTAGTTGCTTTCCCTTTAGGAACTTCAGGATCTGGGGTCTGCCCTTCTTTCTCTCCATAAAAGTTGTCTATAGTGAGAGCTCTGTTCTGCTTCTTACTCATTTTTTAGAACTTGAGGTCTCATTAAAGCTGGGGATCCCTAGCTGTTTCAATTTGCCCTGGGGCAGTTCATGTAGTTGACTTCCAGTGCAGGACTAGTTGGACTAGGTCTGTGCTCTCAGATGCTCTTAATCCACCCTTTACCAAAGGCAGATCTGCCAAAGTACCTGCCTGCAAGCAGAGCAAAGTGGCCCAAGCGTCTCCCAGGGACTTCCTGGCTGCCTACAATCTGCCAACCTCCATCCCAGCCCGTTTTCTGCCCCGACTGTGCGCTAGCGCCTGAGTGTGGCAAGTGGCTCAATCCCCGGACTTTCTGTAACAGACCTGCTCCGGAGTTCTTTCAAGGTAATTTTTGATATTAGTGTGTTCTACTCCAAGTGTCTGACAGAGCCCTCACTCCAGAACCAGTTCAGAGGCTTAATTTGTTCTGGGTCTGAGGGAAGATCAGAGGAGTTCACAGAGAATGATGTCTGCAGTTCACCATCTTGGCTCTCCCCCCTCCCCCCACTCACTTTTGAATAAGGTATCCTTGTCCCTTAAAATTGAATATTCCCTTGAAACTAGCAAAAGGCAAAACCAAAACTGATTATCAAGTTATATTATTTGATAGTCAATGCAACTTTATGACCCTATATGGCCCCTGATCACCAGAAGCAATTATTCTCTTATGTGTTCTCTGGGACTTGATTACAATTGCTCAATTTAGCTTTTTTAAAAAAGTTCTTTTATTTTACATTATCGTATTGTACATACTCTTCTGGTTCTGATTGTTTTACCATGAAGTCTTCAAAGCTCCCTCTTTTTCTCTGAATTCCCATTGGTCACTATTGTTACATAACAAAATATCTTACATACAATTTCACTTTATCCACTCCTTGACTGTTGGGCAATCACTTTGCTTCCAGTTTTTTGCTGCTACAAAAAGTGTTGATATATACGTGGTTTTAAAATAAGAGGCAATGCACAGTTTGTGTGTGTCCTTATACCTCTGAGATATATAAAAAATTTACACAAAGCACTACCTCTAGCAGGGCCCATATTAAAGATCAATTTCAAAAGTACAGTGTACAGAAAGGGAAGATTTTTATTTAAAGCATTTCTAATGAATACATTTCATTATAAAAATGGATACCTAATTATTATTTGAAAAACAGGTTATTGCTTGGTACTATTTTAGAAATTAGCTATTTACATTGATAGCAATAGTGTTAAGTGACTGGCAAATAATGAATCAAAACCAGTAGTTTTGCCTAAGTAATCAAGCGAAACATTTGTGGAGAAAAGCAGGACATAATAATGCTCATATCTTCTTTCTTTCTTTCTTTTTCTTTTTTTTTTTTTGCTTTTTGCTAAGGCAACTGGGGTTAAGTGACTTGCCCAGGGTCACACAGCTAGGAAGTGTCTGAGACCAGATTTGAACTCAGGTCCTCCTGACTTCAGGGCTGGTGCTCTATCCACTGCGCCACCTAGCTTCCCCGCTCATATCTTATTTCTTCAGAGTAATCGAACAGTCTTTCCAGTAACGGTCAAGAAGTCATCATCAGCCAAAGCCCGTAGAGCTTCTTCAAACATATCCTTAGTAATTGCCTTGGGGAAATAGATAATAAATATTTTTTAAGTCAAAAAACAGGGCCAATCTTACCCATAATTGCTAAAGATGTGTCAATTTTCTAGTTAATTTACCATCCAATAGCATGTATCTTTAGAATCAAATTACCATTTTTCTCATTTCATTACTTTTTAAAATAAAAAAGCCCTTTTGTTAATAGGCCATTTTTTGTATTATAGATTAAAACTAAACTTACTTTCTCATTAAATTGTACTACTGAATGTTTAAATTTAGAAAAAGAGAAATTAAAATGGAAGTTTCCAAACATATGTAAAACACTTACTATGTCAGATTGTCCTCGAATATCTTCAAAGAGTTGCTGATATTTTAGAGCGGGTGTTTTGCCCTTTGATTGAATAAGCTTTTTCAAGGCCTCAGCTAATTCTTCTTTTCTTTTTCGAGATGTGGCACTCATTCCTAAAAATAATTTCAACTAAAGTAAATCTGGAAATCTCTTTTAAATAGAGAAACAATTTTTCCCCCCAAGTCTTAAGTATAGAGTACACTATAGCGAAGGAGAAGCTAATTGATTAGTCCAAGGTCACATAGCCAATTATCACCTGAATTGGGACTATACCGCTACTAACAGATTTGAAAGATAATTTCTTTCTTGTTATTTTAATTTATTTGCAATATGACAAAATTTAGGTGACTACCCATCTGGAACTTGGTATTTGGTGTGGAATACTGACTTAAATCTAATTTTTGTGAGACTATTGTCCAGTATTCCCAGAAAATTTGATCAAATACCAAATCATACATATTCCATACCCTTCAAAAAGATAGTAATATACGTAATAGTTAATATGTAAATCAAGAACAAGTATTTGTATTCTTATTTAAATTCCTTAGGCCTGTTTCTTAATTTGTAAAATTTAAAACTAGACTTCTAGCTTATGTTCATATAATCTCACTGGCTCAAAATAAAAAAATTTAAAAAGACTTACTACTCTCTTACTACATATTCTTTTATCTATGTCAAATTCAATTGACTAGGTTGACATTAGCCAACTCCCAAATGAAGGTCATTTTTGTCTCACTAACCATAAACTTAACACTTACTTTCCATGCTTCAAGCTTCTACTCCTACCTCTGAATTCCAAGTTTTTGTCTGTCTGGATCCTACTCAGACATTTCCCCTACTTTAATTGCTCAATAAAATAACAAAATGTATTAAAAATAAAGACCTATAATATCAAGGCAAATAATGAAGAGATAGGGATAATACGGTAATTCCAGACCTCAAAATATATTATAAATCAACAGTCATCAAAACTATCTATCTGAAAACTAAAACCCATATCTCAATAGATGGATTATCCTAATTCTGGCAGTTTTACCATCTATTGCTCAGGTCATTCAATCCCTCCAAGTTCCAGGTGTAAAGGGGGAAAAATACATTCTCCTGCTGGGTGTGCTGTATTCCTGTAATCCCTGCAATTGAGGAGGCTAAGGCCGGTGGATCACTTGATTTGGGAAGTTCTAAGATGAAGCAGGACTAAAATCAACTGGGTGTCTAAGTCTGGCACCAATACAGTGAATCTCTGGGGTAAAGAGTCACCAGGATAACTAAGGATGGTTGAACCAGTCCAGATTGGAAAATCGGAGGTTAAATTTTCCATTACAATCAGTATTGGGAGTAGGACTGTGATTAGCCATTATACTTCTAGCCTTGGTGAGTAAAGGAGATCTAATCTCACTGGCTTCCCTTCTAAGAAAACTCCACCCAACAGAGGGTTTTTCCCAAGTATTTATATTGATCGCTCCTTTCCTAGCATGCATTTCCTCATTTGTTTTTCCCAGTTTTCTTTTTCTTATGTTTAAAATGGAGTCTAAGCAGTTCCTGAATATTTTTGTATATAATTACATTTCAAAATACAAATAACTTATGGATTCTATGCAGTTTCAAATACCTATGCATCTGCACAACTAGTGCTGATAATACTATATACTGTTTAACAAATGTATCTTTCTTTAAAACAATTTTTTAAAACACAAAGGATAAATTATTTTCCCATTTAAAAAATTGCCAATTTGAGATTTTTATCACATATAAACCACAAACCTGTAGTGAGAATAGATATATCCACAATGCCAGTCCTTGGGTCGGTAGCAGATTGTTTGAGTGCTTCACGATGGAGGCGTTTTGCTTCTTCAACATCAATTGCTTCAACTTTGTTTGAAAATCGAACTTTGGCATGAGCTTCTGACAAACGTATCAATGACTCCAGCTGTCGGGGATAGGCAGAAACCATTCCTCTGCCACTTCCAATCTTCCTCATGTCCACATATGCCTAGTTTGGAGAGAACGTAAAGAAAAGCCTTGGTTACACCTTTAAAACTAGACATTAACACAAATTCTCCTCTATGAATTGTGTTTTTGCCTCACTGCAGGGTGAAAGTGGCCCCAGGGCTAGGGGAGTGTTCTACCACATTTGAACAGCTTACAACATGGTTCTGGGGACATAGTGTCCTAGTTTTCATTAACTGTCAAGTTTAGGATGGAGACAGGCTTTACTGCCTGGGTAAGGCAAGAAGGGAGCCAGGAACGCAATGACAAACCAATACCAGAAGACAGTTTTCAGTGTGTTGGATAGATCTCCTAAGAAGAATTTATGGAAGGAAATGGAAGAGTTGTCAAGATACAGCAGATTCAGTCGATTAGGCATGGTTGGGCAGTGATCAATATTCTAAGGGGAGTTCCCACATCTATAAGATCAAATTCTGAAGAATCTATTTAAATGACCGAAATACTGTTTTCCTTTCTTTCTTTCTTTTTTTTTTTTGCATTTAAAATCTGTTTATATAGAAGCATTTCTTAAAATTTTTTTCCCAAAATATTACAAGTGGCCATGTTTTCCTTTAAATAAGGACAGTTTCATCTGCAATCATATGCAAATATTATAAACATGACATATTTTCATGGCTCTGTATGATCCATTGAAATACAATTCTTTGCTTTATGTAACATAATATAAGATGAAATCATTTTACATGTTGTTTTAAAATCATAATGAAGTGTTAGATTATTTTGGATAAAATGTAAAAATGTAATTAATTTAATACCACCATAGAGTAAAATGTTATATACTCTGCATGTATTTTGATATGTAGAATTTGATTCTATGGCCTAGGCAAAAATTTAAATAGCAGAATAACATGACACTGCCAATGCTTAGGTTTTAGTAATTCAGAAATCTTAACTCTTAACACATCTGCTTCAAAGATTTGTGTGTAGACATCGCAAATGTTTGATGACTAAAATTATTAATATGTATAACAGAGGATCGCAAAATATTCTATTCGAGAAACTATCTTAAAATAAAATATAAAAGATCCATTTTAAACTTTTCTTTAAATTTGGTTAGATT
Source organism: Myrmecobius fasciatus (assembly GCA_023553655.1). Taxonomy (NCBI): domain Eukaryota; kingdom Metazoa; phylum Chordata; class Mammalia; order Dasyuromorphia; family Myrmecobiidae; genus Myrmecobius; species Myrmecobius fasciatus. Next base: position 49,841 of record JAJPUD010000608.1, on the reverse strand, counting down.
TTCATCATGCAATTTATTAAGACCCTGGAAAAATTAGTAAAAATTATTATACAAACACAGAAATAGACGCCCAAGTGTACTTGCAAAACACTGTTCCAAATTAATTTTGTCAGTGTCTACATTTGATTATGGACACAACAGTTAAGTATCAAGTTACTAAATAATCTATATTTCTTAGTTCCAGAAGCAAATTTATATTCACCATCCATTTGGATTGCTATCTTTTAGCTGCAAATCTCTTCATTACAAATCCATCTTTACATTAGACTTTGCACCTGCCTCCTTTTATTAGACAATAAATAAGTTCCTTGAGGGCAAGGACTTTAAAAAAACAAACATTTGTATCCCTAGAACTTAGCACAGTACCTAGCATATAGCAGGCACTTAATATTTATTGGATTAAATTATCATTCCTTCCCTCACCTTTCAATTAAATATTACCCCATATTTCAGATATTATCTGATACTACTACTTCCACCTAAAATGTACACTATATTCTCACCAAGGTAGGCTACTTATCACCACCTTTATAACTTTCCCCACACTATTTCCTGGTTAGTTTCCTACCCATCTTTTAAAAGCCCAACTCAAATTCCTCCAGAAAGCCTTGTTCTTGCTTGTACTTCTAGCGTGTGTTGATTTTGTTATATTAAAACTGTATCTCACAATTCTTTTCCTAAGCTACAAACCATGCTGGCAGAGAGGTAGGCCTTATCTAACACCTGCAAGTTATTACTAAAAAATACTTAATAGCTCCTTACTACCCTTAAAATAAAATCCAACTCATTCATTTTATAGATGAGGAAATCAGGGTCATAAAACTAGTAAATGGTAAAGCTCAGGGCTAAAGCCAAAACTTTTGATTCCAAATCCATTGTTCCTGTTATCCCAAGTCAAAGAAATTAATACTTTTTACATGCCTTTGTCCCACTCTACCCAGTATGATACTTCATTGAGTACTTACATCTCCCCCCTCCCCCCACTAGATTCTAGAGCTTTTTAAAATAGGACTTACATTTTTTATGGCCCCTTAGCATTTAGCAAATATTCAACCCACATGTTTTTGGATGAAAAACAATAAACTTCTTTTCAGACTCCCCAAAGTCAATATATTACCTCGATTAAAGCCTGGCTTGCTTCTTCACTTAGTCTAGGAGTAATAGAGCTGTGAGCATATGCAATGTAGTCTTTCAGGACTGCCATGTCCATGAACTCCTCTTCTACTTGTGCTTCACTCTGGTAGTATAGAGAGACCAAATGGTGGGCAAGACGGCGGTCATAAGCTTCATCTTGAGGGTCCAACATGAGGAAAATCAAATCAAATCTGAAGAAGGTTGAACAGAAATATCTATTGGCTCCTTTTGTTTATCAACAACAACAAAAAAATGCTTTTAAAGTTCTTGGTCTTTGTTTTAGGCATGCCTATTGACATTGACTTTGGAGATAAGAATTTCTAATCAGGCTCTAGTGAGCCTTTACAGCACACTTTCTGGCCTCCTTCCTACTAGCTCTTAAAATGTCAGGTTCAAGAAATGCTGGTCAGTCAGTCATATAATAGCCAATAAAGTAAACTTTCTCCCGGAATGACATTACTATATACATACAACAGAAAAATTTAGGTAACTCGTGTGTGTGTGTGTGTGTGTGTGTGTAAATCCTTCCCCCTTCCCCTCAATAATGTTTGTCTTTCTTCTGCTACACCTCTCTGGGAGGGAAGAAAAATAAAACCCTCGCAACAGATATGCAGTGTTAAGTAAAAGAAATCCTGCAATGTCAAGCCAAATAAATCACCATCTGTCAAAAAAATGGATTTATTTGGCTTTTAAGTCTATCACCTCTCATTAGGAAGTAGATAGCATAAGGAAGTGCATTCAATTGGTAAAACAAAAATATAAGCTAAAATTTATCCATTAATTATGCAAAGACTTTTGACTGGCATTTGAGAGAAAATGTAGACTACATAAATATTCATCCTAAAATAGATATTCCTTATATTATAGGAAATTTTTATATTATTTTAAGACTAATAGAGAATATTTTAGTTAATGTAAGAAAAAAAGCATTTAGGGTCAGCTAGGTAGCGCAGTGGATAGAGCACCAGCCCTGAAGTCAGGAGGATCTGAGTTCAAATCTGGTCTCAGATTTACTTCCTAGCTGTGTGAGCTGGGGCAAGTCACTTTAAACCCCAATTACCTCAGTTAAAAAAAAAAAATGGATTTAGCATAGTATTAAAAGCAACATGTTATAGTATAGTTTCTAGCTTGTAAACATCCTTGACGATACCTTGATAATAAGGTATGGGGAAGCTGAATATTTTCAATGGTTGTTTTCTTAGGATTCCATTGGGACTCTATAGGATTAGCTGCTGCTAAGATAGAAGTTCGAGCATTCAGTTGACAAATGATTCCAGCCTGAAAAAAGAAAATAAGTATGTGAGTGGAGTTTCATTTAATATGTTGTCTTCAGGACCCATGACAAGTACAGACTTTTATGTAACAGAACCATGAGCTCTATAAAATGGTGGCATATGCTGTAAATAAACAAGAGGAAATAAATATAAATAATCAGAAATGTGCCCTAACCAAACACATTTAGAATCAAAAGAAAAAGTTGCTCCCAGATACACTAATTTCATGTCCACAATAATCTATTTCCTATTGCATGCATTATAACAGACAAAAGAAGCCTTACCTTGGCAATTGAGAGAGTCTGTTGTTCCATTACTTCATGAAGTACTGATCTTGTACTTTCGTTCATCTTATCAAATTCATCAATACAGCAAACACCATTGTCACTCAAGACTAGGGCACCTGTCTGTAAGACCAACTGTCTTGTTTCTGGGTCTTTCATTACATATGCAGTAAGACCAACAGCACTAGAGCCTTTCCCAGATGTGTACTGTCCTCGGGGAACAAGGTTGTAGACATATTGTAGCAGCTGGGACTTACTGGTGCCAGGATCCCCACACAGAAGGATATTGATCTCAGCACGGAATTTGCCCCTTCCAGTGTGACTAAAATCCTTTCTTGTTCCTCCAAACAGCTGAAGCAAAATACCCTAGAAAGAATATGTGTGAGCATTATTTAAATTGAGATTTAAATACTAAATAGAATTTTATTATTTTCCCAAAATTAATTAAAAAATTTTCAGTTCCAAATTCTCTCATCTTTTACTCATGAGAAAGCAAGAAAAACAAAACCTGTTACAAATATGCAGTCATAAAGAACAAATTTTCTGCACTGGCCTCCCTCATCTCCCCAGAAAAGCAAGAAAATGAAGTCTGCTTCAATATGCACTGATTCCACCAGTTCTCTTTAGAATCAGGGAGCATCCTTCATCATGAGGCCTTTCAAATTGTGGCTGGTTGTTCTGTTGATCAGAGTTTAAAGCTTTTTATTTGTATAACATATGTATGGGTAGTTCCACAGCATTGATCTTTACAAAGCTTTCCATTACAAATTTTACCCCCAGTCCCCTCCCCTCCCCTAGATGGCAGGACGTCCACTACATGTTAATAATGTTGAAATGCTTGAGAAGTTATGCAAGAAAAATCCTGTCTACAAGAAAAAAAAAAAAAAAGAAAATCAGAGAAAGGAAACACAATGCAAGCAAACCTCAATAGAGAGCATGAAAATGTTATGTTGTGGTGCATATTTCATATCCCTCTCTCTGGGTGTATATGGTTTTCTTCAGTGAACAATTGGAACTGATTTGAAACAATTCTTTGTTGCAGAGAGCCATGTCCATCAGAATTGATCATCATGTAATATTGTTGTTGCTGTGTATAATGATCTCCTGGTTCCGCTTGTTTCACTCAGCATCAGTTCATGCAAGTCTCGCCAGGCCTCTCTGAAATCGTCCTGCTGGTCGTTTCTTACAGAGTAATAATATTCCATAACATTCATATACCATAATTTATTCAGCCATTCTCCAATTGATGGGCATCCCTTCAGTTTCCAGTTTCTAGCCACTACAAAAAGGGCTGCCACAAACATTCTTACACATGTGGGTCCCTTTCCCTCCTCTAAGATCTATTTGGGATATAGGCCAAATAGAAACACTGCTGGGTCAAAGGGTATGCAGTTTGATAATTATTTGAGCAAAGCTCCAAATTGCTCTCCAGAATGGTTGGATCCGTTCACAGTTCCACCAACAATGTATTAGTGTCCCAGCTTTCCCACACCCCCTCCGGCATTCATCGTTACCTTTTCTTGTCATTTTAGCCAATCTGACAGGTGTGTAGTGGTACCTCAGAGTTGTCTTAATTGGCATTTCTCTGATCAATAGTGATTTGGAGCAACTTTTCATATGATTAGAGATGGTTTTAATTTCATCATCTGAAAACTGTCTGTTCATATCCCTTGACCACTTATCTATTGAAGGGTGGCTTGGATTCTTATATGGATGAGACAATTCTCTATGTATTTTAGAAATGAGGCCTTTATCAGAACCATTAAATGTAAAGATGATTTCCCAATTTGATGCTTCCCTCCTAATCTCTGCATTTGTTTTGTTTGTACAGAAACTTTTTAACTCAATATAATCAAAATTATCCATCTGGTGTTGAATTAGGAGTTCCAGATCTTCTTTGGACATAAATTTATTCCATCTCCACAGGTCTGAGAGGTAAACTATACTACGTTCCTCTAATTTGCTTACAATATCACTCTTTATATCTAGATCATGAACCCATTTAGATCTTATTTTGGTATGTGATATTAGGTGTGGGTCAAGCCCTAATTTCTTCCACACTAGTTTCCAATTTTCCCAGCAGTTTTTGACGAATAGTGAATACTTATCCCAAAAGCTGGGGTCTTTGGGTTTATCAAACACTAAATTGTTAAAGTTACTGCCTAGATTATCCTGATAATCTATCCTATGCCACTGATCGACTGCTCTATTTCTTAGCCAGTACCAAATGGTTTTAATGACCACTGCTTTGTAATATAGTTTTATATCTGGTACAGCAAGGCCACCTTCATCTGCCTTTTTTTTCATTATTGATCAGTTCTTAAGACTTTTACAATTCAATATTTTAATAATACTGCTTTACTGAATAAACTATTTTGTTCAATTTGCATCAGCTCATATAAGTCTACCCATATTTTTCTGAAACTATCATCTTTCATTATTTCTTATAGCAGAAGTGTTCTAATTGCATGCATATATATCTTGTTCAGTCTCTAAACACAAAGAGTTGCAATAAATATATTTTTTATATGTGGGTCTGTCTCTTCTTTCTTTGATCTCTGTGGTATTGGCTTCATAGAAGTATTACTGGATCAAAGATCAAAGAGAATGCACAATTTAATATTTTTTTTGAGTATACTTCTAAATTATTCTCCAGAATGGTTGGAACATTTATAATTCCACCCACCTACAATCCATTAATGTTCTTCTACATCACCACCAACATTTGCCATTTTTCTTTTTTGTCATCTTAATCTGATGGATGTGAGGTGGTATTATAAGTGATTTAGAACATTTTTTCACGTGACTATGACTAACTTAGATTTCTTCTTTTGAAAACTGTCTATTCCCGAGCAGAACCAGGAGATCATTATACACAGCAACAACAATATTATATGATGATCAATTCTGATGGACATGGCTCTCTTCAACAATGAAATGTCTCAAACCAGTTCCAACTGTTCAGTGAAGAAAGCCATATACACCCAGAGAGAAGGATATGAAATGTGGACCACAACATAGCATTTTCATGGTCTCTATAGACGTTTGCTTGCATTGGGTTTCCTTTCCCAGATATTTTTTGTTCATGTAGATACGATTGTTCTAGCACAGCAAGATAAGTATGGAAATATGTATACATATATTCGATTTGTCAAGTATTTTAATTATATTAACATGTAGTGGACTTCCTGCCATTTAGGAGAGGGGAGGGGACTAGGGGGAAAATTTGTAACAGAAAGCTTTTTAAGGATCAATGTTGAGGAACTACCTCCACATGTTATGCAAATAAAAAGCTTTAATAAAAAAAACAAAACAAAACAACTGTCTATTCCTAATAGCTCTGCCATCTGTCAATGAGAAATTGCTGCTCTTCTTGTAAATTTGTATCTTTGAAATGAGACCTTTATCAGAGAAACTTGCTACAAAGATTTTTGCACTAGTTTCCTGTTTTTCTTCTGCACTGGTTGTTTACAAAAATCTCAATTTTATATGACTAAAACTATCCATTTTGCTTTCTACTTTCTGGCTATAGATTTGAGAGGTAATTTGTCTTTATCACCCTTTATGTTTTTTTTTTGGTTTGTTTGTTTGTTTTGTTTTTTTGCTTTTTGCTAAGGCAATTGAGGTTAAGTGACTTGCCCAGGGTCACACAGCTAGGGAATATTAAGTGTCTGAGACCAGATTTGAACTCAGGTTCTCCTGACTTCAGGGCTGGTGCTCTAACCACTGTGCCATCTAGCTGCCCCTATCACCCTTTATGTTTGAATCATATCTTATCTTGGATCATGGTGAGATGTTGATCCATATCTAGTTTCTGGCAGACCATAATTTTCTCAACAATTTTTTGCACTCAACAGTGAGTTTTTGTCCCAATAGTTGAGATATTTGGGTTTACAATGGTCATTTTTTCGTGTAAATTGTGTACTTCATTTGTTCCACTGGCCAACATTTATTTCTTACCCAGTACCAAATTGTTTTTGACAATTATACCTTTGTAGTGAAATTTAATATTTACTAGGCCCCCTTCCTTTCTATTTTTTTGTTTCCTTTGATATTCTTAATCTTTAGTTTCTCCAGATGAATTTTGTTATTGTTTTTTTTTTCCCTCCTAGTTCTATAAAGGAATTCTTTGGTAGTTTGACTGAACAACAAATATTTGCCTAGTTACTTCAATTTGTATTTATATGAAGTGTTTTCTAATTATGTTCATGTATGAGCTTTCTCATTTTAAAGGTGATTAATTTTGATAAGTTAGTTATGGCTTGTATACTTGAGGCAGCTGGGTGGCATACATAACAGAGACCTAGACCTCAAAGTCAGGAAGACCTGAATTCGAATCTAGCCTAGGACACTTACAAGCTGTGTGTACCTAGGCAGGTCATCTTATTTTTGTGGGCCTAAATGAACTCATTTGTAAAATGGGCTATTTATAGGAACACTTATCTCTCCCAGGGTTGTTGTAAAGGTAATATTATGAGGCACTCTGCAAACATCAAAGCACTATGTTGTATCTATTACTTATCATTATCATACTTAAATTTCCTATATACCTTTTTGATATCTTCATGTTCATAAATGCTTGGAGCCAATGCTGAAGAAAGTCTCTCATAAATGTCTGGTTTTCTGGAGAGCTCCTTCAGCATTTCTACACGATTCTCTGAAAAAAGCTTTTGTTCAGCTTCTTCATCAAGACCATGCAGACGCTTGGCATCAGTCTTGCGATAGTGGATGACGTCAATGTGGGTCTTATAGACAGATTTGACATTGCTCATCCTTGGATTGACTCTAACAGGAACAGCTCTATAAATTCCTGAGGAAAAGCACAAACAGAATATTACCATGGATGCTTCCCCGGATATATCTCGATCTACTACCCCCCCCTTTTCTTTCTTTCTTTTTTTTTTTTTGCTGAGGCAATTGGGATTAAGTGACTTGCCCAGGGTCACACAGCTAGGGAATGTTGTGTCTGAGACCAGATTTGAACTCAGATCCTCCTGACTTCAGGGCTGGTGCTCTATCCACTGCGCCACCTAGCTGCCCCCTACTACCCCTTTTTTCTTGGTACACATTTGAAAAAAAAAAAAAAAAAAAAAAAAGTACTTTGTCATTGCCAGATCATTTAAGCTATGATTAAAAAAGAAGTTGATGTGTTTTAAAGGAGTTGGTTAAGATCAAGGTATCACTTTTTCTTCTTCCTTCACTTAAGTGCCTGCAATTTCACTCTCCTTCTTAGTTCTCCTGGACTGTCTGTAAGATAACAACCTTATACAGTTTAAGGAAAACAAAGGATGACAATGGAATTACAGGTAGTTAAGTGATGGCAAGAAGCCATCCGAGTTGTCTGGTTCATTTCAAACTCCCTGGACCAAAGGCATACTTAGAGCTGTCAAGATCTGTTCTCCTACCCCAATATATCAGCGTCACACTGTGGTATTTTATTGGCTAGTGGTAATTTTTTTTCATATTTATCTTCCCACAAAAGTTATCAGTGGAAAAAACACTCCCGGTTCATGTACCTTGATAGGGATATTGGGTATACATTCCATGCAGACCAAAATTTAGCTTCTATTGGATATTGAGCTTTTAGTCCATTTCCAACCCTTTACCCTCTTTTGAAAACATGAATAGCCATACACCTCCCATCTGGTGTCTACACAACTGATTTCTATTTTTTTAACCCAAGTGTAAAGATTTACATTTGTTAACTTATTGGAGAGGACCCATGATTCTGCTTTCGTATTCAAGACTAAACCACCTTGATATTTTACTGGTTGTGCTGGAACAAAAGCATATCCCTCTTACCTGTAACGTTCACCCTATCACCAGGCTGAACCTTATCAACGAGGTCATTATGAGCAAAGAGAACTACAGTGTGAGGAGTCTGTCCTGCTGGCATATCCTCAGGAGATTCCTGCAGTTTGATCTGATTAAAAAACACACACACATACCATCATAAAAAAACACAAACAAAAAAAAACACACCTAGATTTAATACAGTAATTCTAAGCAAAATCTAAGTAACTATTTCTTACTCTACTAAAGATGGATAAGAGAAAGCCAAACTTACTAAATAATCAAGAAACTGGGAAAATAATTTTTGAATTTAACTTTAAATGGACAAATATTCTACAATTCAAATTCATACTATTTTAAAAAATCAGCACAAAAACAAAAATCAAATTTCAACATTTATTTTTCATTGGCCTATAAGAATTACAACATATAAAAGTGAATCAAAATACCAAAAATTGAAAAGGAATTTGGTTGGGACAGTAATGTATGCACAGTAATTGGAAATAAACTATTCAATCATTTAAAATTACTACAATTTTCAGAAATTATATAGGAAAACAATTACAATTCTCTTAATATGCAAAACTCTTCAAAATTTTTGTTCTACCTAGAACAAGACAAAAACACAACCTCAGAAAAGGAGTAATTTTGGGTTGAGACAACAAATCACTATTTAGAAGGGTGGTGGTGACGCATAAGGGTCAGAGTAAGTGAAGTTAAACTTGACTTTTTCTAGTTATGAGGATGGGCAGAAAAATTCTCTATAACTATATAGCAAGAAAAGGCTGTAACATACCATCTGTTTGTCAGAAAACATGGAGCGATTATGGATCAGTGCCATACTGTGTTTCGTGTTACAGTGCTTGCAAACAGATGGTTCAGCAATCCGGCCACGATCGATTTCGACTCTCGTGGTAAAGGCACAAACCTGACACTGGAAAAATGCTTCCTGCATCTCTGGAATTAACTGGGATGACCTGATTACCATGCCACTGATGGTAATTAGTTGATCAATATCTATAATAAGGGGGAAAAAGTTTATCATGGTTTAATTACTTTAATCCTTTATTCTACTTCTTTTGGAGGCTTCTGCACAGGCCACCCTCAGACACTTTTCTCACATATCCACCCGTTAGAATTTGGAGTATTTTTTAAAAGTTCAACTGAAGAGGTACCATCTATTTAATTCCTCTAAACTGCTGGTGCTGTCTTCCCCCAAACTACAGGGTGCTTATTTTGTATGTACTTTTATATATTTTTATTTCATTTCTGTGTTTGTATTATCAGTACCTAACTCACCATAGGTGCTTAACAAATGCTGAATGAATGAGAACTAAAGTAAAAGGGAGGTAGCAGATGATTAGGAAATATTTTTCTTGGATTCTATTTCTAAGATCCATTTAACATATTATAATATTCTAACAACCAGAGACTCCTTCCTGCATAATTAAGACCTGAGAAGGCCTTTCCAACTTCACCAGGACCTACCTATCACTAGGTTTCTACTATGATACCTGTGCAGAGATCAGGGCTTTCCTTTGTCTGGGTTACATTTTATTTTCTGAGGTACATTCTAACACACAAATATTCTATTTGGAGCAGGCTTCACTGTTCTGCCTGAATCTGACTCTACTCTGTATTAATATGTATCTGTACTTCATAGTAATCTTTATCTTTTCATTTCCTGTCTTCCCCTGCCCCTCCCCTTTAACCTAGGTAAACTAGGCTATATATCCTTCAAATTTACCCCACTCTCACCCACCTAATTACTTTGTTGTTTGTTCCTAACTCTATTTGGTCAAATTCTCCTGCATTTTGAGCTTTTCTTCTTGAAATAACGAAAATTTGACCTGTTTCTGTAGACAATGTTAACACCTAGCTGGTCCTTTTCCATGAAATGTCTTTTCCTAAGGAATAAATCAGTAATTTACTTCATCTATTTATATTCTCATTTTTTTTTCTTCTTTTTTTGTGGGGTGAGGCAATTTGAGTTAAGTGACTTGCCCAGGCCACATAGCTAGTTAAGTGTCTGAGGTCACATCTGAATTCAGATCCTGATTTCTAGGGTCAGTGCTCTATCTAATGTAATCACTAACTCTCCCTCATCTTATTTATATTCTACAGGCCTTCATCATTACTCTACTATCTGAATACTTTGTGGTTCAAATAGGAGAAGCCCTCAGTCTGGAGTTCAAACCTTCAACAGTTTGGTCCCAATACATTTTTTTTGTTTTGTTTGTTTTGTTTTGCTTTTTGCTGAGGCAATTGGGGTTAAGTGACTTGCCCAGAGTCACATAGCTAGGGAATGTTAAGTGTCTGAGACCAGATTTGAACTCAGGTCCTCCTGACTTCAGGGCTGGTGCTCTGTCCACTGCACTACCTAGCTGCCCCTCCCAATACATTTTTGAAGCCTTCTTTTCAAATATTTAATTTGGTGAACAGTATCCTCCAGTCAATACTACTTTCATTACCCGCACTTGTAATGCTTGTTTTACTTCTTTCTGCCTTTTCAAATTCTGGCTAACTTTCAAGATTAGCTAATGGCTTATCTATTATATGAAGCTGTTCCAAGCCCTCAGAGAACTCTCTTCTTCCTCTGAGTGACTATAAACACATGTATATACTGTCTGAGGACATCTTTTACCATTTATTATTTTGCTGTGCACAATATTGGATTTTGCTCCAGGAGACCTGGATCTGCATCCTTATCAGCTACTTGTTATATATGTGAACTTGGGCAAATCCAAAACTTCTTTGGACCTTTGTTTCCTCACCTGGAAAATGAAGGAAATGGACCATATGATTTCTCTGAAGGCTCCCTTCCAGCTTCAGCTTCTTGTGTTATTTATTAACTTTCAGATTTTTAGCTTTTCTCCCCAACTAGAATGTAAACTTTTTAAGGACAGGAACTATACATAGTACATGTTTTTTATACTTGCAACAGTATAGAAATATTTTGCACAATGCTTGGAACATAGGTAGTTCAAAAATTACTTTTTGACTTGTTTTCATTTAGTTGGGTTTCTTCAAGACAGACACAACAGTCAACAACAAAAAATAAACTTAACTGACAGATAATTTTAGTCAGAGATTAAACTTGAAGTAATGGTAGGTGAGTTTATGTGAATTCAGTATGAGACAGAGAAAAAACAATACCATCCCACATCTTACTCAAACCCTTAGAAGAAACCATTAAAAAAAACTCAGAAGAAATTCTGGATCATCTTAGGATCCTGAGTTTGAATAAAAAAAACTTTAAAAATCATCATAAAACCCAATTGGGAAAAGGTAATATTATTTGATAATTTTTTACTAACTCCCCCGGTTGAGTTGAGTACACTTTCCAATTATGAAAATGTTACCTTCTGGATTTAGATTTCTCATGTTCCTAGTCTTCAGTGCATTGAATGGTCGAACTTGTATCTGATGTTCTAATATTGAGTCAGGATAACGATCAAAGAAGATTTCATTGACAGCCATATCAAATGTTGGAATAACTTCCTATATAAAAAGGGAAAAAAAAGTATTTTAAAAACATGAAAATTTATGTCTATTTTTAACTAGTATAAAGAATTGATGATTTTATAGTAATAGAACATGCCCAGAACTAATTACTATATAATGAATCTGTTCTCTTAATGTGAATTCTTCAAAGGTATAAAATGAAACCCATCCATACTGTCAATGGATTCTTGCCTATGCTTTCCAATAAATTATTCATGGTAAACCTACCCAACGAATTGTAAATGCGCTTTTGGGCAATATTCTGTGAGATCAGCGATTGTTTAGTTGCTTTTCACGTGTTCATTATTTAACAGCTCAATCTTCTTTTCCAATCACACATTTCCTGGATGATGAGATTATTTATGCTCACCATATATCACTTCATTGCTTTTTGAGTGATCTGTGATTCTGATTCTTTAGCAACATATACTCAACGGAAAAATTATTAGCGTTAAAAGGCATGACTTTGTGTGAAGGAATACATGGGGGATCACTAAAGACTATTCAATTTATCAAATGGAACAGAGGCTCTCTCTTTAATTCTGAATGCAGTTCAATGACTATCTACAATGCTTATCCAAGACCTGTGTCTGTCTCTTTTCTAATTAAACTTTTATATTCATCTCGTGTATGTGAGAGACAATGTGGTGAGAAGTGAGGAGGAATTAGGTATGTACTATTTTTCCTAAGAGGTTTGTTGAAGAGGACAAAAATATTAGTTCAAAAGGAATCCATGCTTAATTAGAAATAGTAAATCAGATGAATAGACAGGGCCCGATATAGGCAAATATGTAATAGTGACAAGATGCAACTCAGGGAACAAACAAAAAATATAAAGAGAAAATAAAGTTATTGTAAAACACAGAAAATTGGGGTCATCAGGAAGGGTTAATAAATAGCCTTATATCTTTGAATAAAACCTGAGGGAATCACTCTCCCGAGCAATTATTTATATTATATTAACATTCTCAAATCAACAAAAAGAAAACTGAAATGCATGGCTTTAATATGGATTATTCAGGAGCAAAACCAAATTTATTTTTAAAGCATTTCTTTCTTACCTGTGGATAGGAGATAAGTTGTCTGTACAAAGTTTTGTCAAATGCTTTTAGATGTTCGCAATTTACATTTAAAAATGGTTCCCCAATAATGTTGATCTACAATATTAAAAATCAAAGTTAATAATTACTCATTTAAGCTAAAGCATAATACATAAAATCATTGGCTTGTAAAGGAAAAAAAAATCTTGTTACCTCTGCAAGTCGCTGCATGTACACAGGCTCAGTGAGATCTATTCCTATATTCTCTTCTTCTTTGGCCAAGGGATCAATAAAATGTTGAAGAAATCGCTAAGCAATGGCAAAAAATAAAAGAAAATTAGCTCAGTTATAATTTGGGTAATGAATATCATACTTTACTCATTATAGCCCCAAATAATTATTTTTGGACTTGAGGTTTCACTAGTCTAAGGAGCTCTTCCATGAGAAATACTCTATATCAATATAAATCATACCTATTCTCAGACTTAAAGAGTCAATGAGATTAAATGATTTGTTCATGCATGGTCACATAGTTATTTGTATCAGTTGTGGGACTTGATTCCAGATCTTCCCAATTCTCTCTCCATTACAACATGTTGTTTCTATCGAAATTTTAACCAAATATGTTCTTTATCAAGTATGCATTAAAAGTATAGATTAAAAGGTTTGAGAGTGAACAAATATTAGCAATAATTTCATTTGCTCAACTCAATAACATTAAATCCTCTTCCTTATATTTGAATGTCATTCCAAAATTTACAAAATTATGGAATTTAGAGCTGAAAGGGACCTTAATTTAATTGCTACACACTGTCCGTTAATTTCTTTTTGTTTTTTGCTGAGGCAATTGGGGTTAAGTGACTTGCCCAGGGTCACACAGCTAGTAAGTGTTAAGTGTCTGAGGCCATATTTGAACTTGGGTCCTCCTGAATTCAGGGCTGGTGCTCTATCCACTGCACCACCTAGCTGCCCCTGTCCATTAATTTCTTATGTTTTTAGAGACCAAAAAGTGATGACATTCTAAAAATATAGATATTTATCTCAAATAGCTTACCTGGAAATTTTCTTTGCATGCAGCTACATTTACATCTGTCCCCCATATCACAAGTTTTTGGCCAAGAGACTGTTCACTAGCGACTGTATCTTCTGCAGCTGGCTATTGGGAAGAAAACAAATCCCTCAACGCTCTCTAGCAATAACTCAATACATGAATCTTTGCTTTTTTTCTTTTCAAAGTTTTATTTTGCTAGAAATTCCCGAATTACATGCAAAAAATTATTTTTAAACAATTTTTTAAAAATCCAAATTTCTCTCCCTCTCAACCTTCCTTTATCCATTTAGAGGGCAAGCAATGATATTGATCATACATGTGAAATCTTGTGTAACATATTTACATATTAGTCATGTTGCAAAAGAAAACAAACACACTCAAAAAAAGAAAAATAAGAAAAGTAAATTTAAAAAAGAACTTCAGGTATTGGAGACAATAAATATTTCCATAAAATGACTAGTCACATTTTCACTAGATAGCCTTAATTTGTTGTAAACTTCAGTTGTGTACTCAGATCTACTGAGAAATTTACTGTGAGATCAAATCATGTTCTTTGACCAAACTTTCATTATAGAACTTTTTCCCCCCCAGACAGAATTGTGTCATTTATCATTTAAGTTACAAAATTAATTTTAAATAAAAATTCAAAGTTCATTATCTCTTTCTTTGGAAGTAGACAACATTTTTCAGCATGTGTCCTTTCAAAGTTTATTGTTACAATAATGCTGTTATGGCATATATGACATCTCTAAATTAGCCAATGAGAAAAATAGGATTTATATACCTACCCCATCAGAGTGCAGATCAACTTGACGACCCTTACGAGCAGATCCAAGATCAGGTCTTTGTCTCACTGGTGTTCCCCTAACACCACTCCTCGGAGTTCCTTCTACCCGTGAACTGGGAGTACCATATGTCAAAGGTGAACTGAGATCAAATTCAAGAGGAATAGCTACAGAAATCAAAACAAGTTGAACTGAGAATTTTAAATGGTAGCATGTCTAACTGAAAATTAAAGTATGTTGATGGCCAATGAAAAGCTCTTCTATAGAAGATTAGGAATTTTTTTTTGACTAAGGCTAGTTCAGGTATTGGAGACAATAAATATTTCCATAAAATGACTAATCACATTTTCACTAGATAGCCTTAATTTGTTGTAAACTTCAGTTGTATATTCAGATTTACTAAGAAATTTACTGTGAGATCAAATCATGTTCTTTGACCAAACTTTCATTATAGATTTTTTTTCCCAGACAGAATTGTGTCATTTATCATTTAAGTTACAAAGTTAATTTTAGATAAAAATTTAAGAGATTACTCTTCTCAAAATTCAGAACAAAAAATGAAATTAAAAAGTAAAATTAGGCAATGTCAAGAAAGACAATATAAAACCAAGCAAAAGTTAAGAGCCAAGGTTCTGTCAGTTTAAGAAAAATTAGTCATTTGAAATGGCATCTCTACACAAACTGCTCATCAAAAAACAAATATAGACTTTACTTCACTTTGCCACAACACTGTGGCAGAAAAAGCCCCCTAAACTGCCTAAACAGGTATAGCTACAGAATCAACCACTATCTGTCCCAAAGACCACACTAATCAGAAATCCAACTATCTTAGCTGTCCCTCTAAATAATAATGATATTCAATGAAGGCTTTCTTTTACACAATCTCAGAAAGAGCTAGTATGTCCAATTTTCTGTGCTCTGTTGGTGTAAAAAGCACGAAATAAAAAGTACCTAGTAGTTACTTAAAAAAAAAAAATAACACCATAACTATTTCAAATATTTATGAAGTAGTAACGCATGGCTGAGTCATTTCCAGAATGACATTCCTGCAGCCTGGGCTACAATGCAATTCCTCAAGGAATTTACCCGAAGAACGAAATGGTGGTGGGCTGGAAAACAAAGCATCCTGGGTTGCCGGGCTCTGCAGGTCAGCCCCAGGTGAGGTGGGCATCGGCTGTAGCTCTCCTGTGGAGGTGGAATCTTCTGGACGACGCCTCTGAGATGGAGAAGACTTGGCATTCTCACTTCGAGCTTTGGCACAAAAACAGAAATACAAAATGACTTATGACAGAGTATAAAGATATGTTTGTGTGTGTAAAATTGTCTAAGATCTGCTTTTAAAATATAAATCGATGTCAAGATTTTAGTTTTTTTTTTTTTTTAAATATTACTGAGGGAGTTTTTCATTAATAAAGATTGCAACCCTGCTTCTTCATAGAAAGCATTGTTTCTCATATCTCTGCCTTTGCACTGGCTGTCTCCCATGCAAAAGATGTTCTTCTAACCTCTGACAGAATACTTGGTTTCCTTTAAAACTCAGCTTAAGGGGCATTTTGTGCAGAGACCCATCCTTGTGTCTTACCTGCTTCCCCCCCAATTCCCCTTGTTTCTACCCCAAGACTCTTTTCCATTTACTCTTGGTTTATCTTACTTGTACCATTTCAGATATTTTCTGCTGGTATGTGAACATGTAATTTCCTTGGGGCCAAAAGCTATTTTCCTTTTTTTAATAGTCTGAGTTTTTAGTGTGGTGTCTAGCTCATAAGTTCCTAATAAATGCTTGTAAACTTATTACATACTTATCCTACATACACCTGTATATGTACCTGCAATTTCCTCCACTCAAAATGAGAACAGCAGTTTCTTTTTTTTGTATCCCCAGTGCTAGCATGTAGAAGACCCTGAATTAAAATTGCTATTAATTAATTCCCTATCACATCATTTTCAAGAACTGCCCTAGGGCTTAGAAATTAAATGACATGGCTCAGAGCCACAGACTTTTGTTCAGTGCCAGAAGAATTTGATCTTGAGTCTTGATTCCAATTGCCAACACCGAAAGCATTAGTGCACACTGTTCCTCTAAAATAAATAGGTAAATAACTACAAAGTTTGGCATTTATTTTTAATCGATAAATATTTTGTTGCTATTCTTCCTTGAGTGCATTCCATTTCTGATGTCTTAAAATTCCTCTTCAGCAGAAAAAACAGACAAAAGGGCATGACATTCTGCTATCATGGAGCTTATAATATATTGGCTGTTTTTGAATCATGTCTGAATCCTAATATAAAACGCAATCTGAAGAAATATTTACAGTTTAATTTCACTGCCATCAGGGCATTTCTACCTACAAATCCTACTTCATGTATTTTAAGTTGACAATCTCGTCACATAAATCTGCTATTTTCTCTCCAAATGGTACTCATGTTCACTTTTAAAAATTTTAAATTTTTTGGTATAATCCATTTAAAATTAAATTCTAAAAAAATACATAAAAAATGGTGTAACCTCATTTAAAAATGCTTGGTGTAATCTTTGGATATGAGGAGTAAAAAAAAGTCAGTTATCAAATCCTGTTAATTTTCTCTTTGTTATCACTGCCAGTAGTCTTAAAACACATTTTATGGTTACTAAATGTCAAGACTATTCTAAGAGGTCACCTTTTAGTGTGTAACTGAACTCCCTGCAGCAGTGTGGCTTCAAACAGATCCCACCACTTCCCAACATCACATTCTCAATTTATACAGCTTCCATTACACTAAAGTTCCATTACACTACCAGTTTTAATCTCTCTCCCAAATTTGTGCTGTTTGAATGTAGCATATATCTAAGAAAACAGCATCTCTCATTCCCCCCCACCCCATCCTCCTTTCATTTGTGGAGGGCACCTTTATCTTTCTATTCACTCAAAATTACAATTTTAGAGTTTTCCCAGGTGGCAAAGCAGGCAGAATGACAGGCCTGAGACACTTACTAGCTATGTGATCTTGGGCAAGTCACTTAACCCTGTTTCAGTTTCCTCATCTATAAAATGAACTAGAGAAGGCAATGGCAAACCACTGCAATATCTTTGCCAAGAAAACCCCAAAGAGGGTCATAGGGGTCAAACAAGGCTGAAATGACTAAATATCAAAAAAATCAAGTCTAATTTCCATCTCAGTTTTACTAAACTGTAAAATGGGGATAACAGAACCTACCTCAACAGGTATAGCCTAATACCTAGCACATAGTAGGCACTTAATGCTTATTATTTTTTCTTCCCCAAATAAAATTTTTCATATTGCTATTAGATTAATCCTTTTCCTGGATAGATCTAGTCATGTCGTATTTCCTTTCAAACAACTTAAATGGTTCAAAGCACTTTGCAGTGTCTGACACATACTAAGTACTCAATAAATGCTCATTCCCTTTTTTGCCTCCTTAATAAATTAAAACTCCTTTGCCTGGTATTCAAGTCCTGCTTTAGTCAATATCACTATACAGTTTTATGACATATTACTTCCCTCCATGCAAGTTATACATAGACAAGTGGTACTAGAGGAAAGGACTGAAATTAGCAAGGATGTAGCTTTAATTGCTGCCCAGTTGCTTCAGGTGATCTCAGTTTCCTTCTCCATAAACTAGAGACGATGGCTTTAGGTTCAAGTGCTGCTTCTGACACTGTCTTTACAATCCTGCAACAATCAAGCTCACTGTGTCCTAAGGCAATGTCAATGTATCAAATAGCCTTATCCAGTGCTAAGAAAAAAGATGACTTTGTCATAAGAAAAATTGTTAACAAAATAAAATGATAAAATACAAAAGATGTTTGTGTTTTTCTAAGCCATTATGAAATCTTCAGATCCTCATTCTATGTGACTGACACCAAAGTCTGGGTGGAAGGAGTTCCTTAATTTACCAATTCCCTCCATCAATCAAATCATAATTCTAATTCCTATCCCTATGCAAGAAATTACATCACTAATGTTGCTTCCCCACTCAAATTCTATGGCTCTCAGCTACCTCTTCAGCCAAAAAAATGTAATAAACATTTAAAATTCTTTACCACATAGCTAAAACCACCTTCAAGCCTTTTTACACATAATCTTCCTTTATGTTCCAACCAAAATGGTCTTTTTGCTGATCCTCACAAACAAAATTCCATTCCCTGTCTCTGTGACATAGGTCCTATCCCCATGACTGGTATGCAAGACCTTTTCATCCTCCTCTCCCTAGAACAATTCTTCATAGAACAACTCTTGAGTTACCTGTTTCATGAAGCCTTTTCTGATAAACTAATATCCCTCCCAATTATTTTATATTTAATTTTTATAAACTATATGCCTCCATGTGTTCTCTACAAATGGAACGTAAGTTCTTTGAGGGATAGAGAATTTCATTTTTGACTTTGTAAAATAGATCATCTAGCACAGTGCTTGAAAACATCATAGGTGTTTCTATATGCCCCCTCTCAGCATAACTAAAATGATTAGGCATCATTAATACTGTTTCCTCAATCCAGTGTACTCTCCTTTCTATCTGTTGATTTTCTGACCATCTTTGAGTTCTCTTTCTTGATTCCCTTTTTTGATAATTTTCTAGGAGTTTTTGACCTGGAGGGAGTTAACTTATTCAATGTTCTGATGCTGTCATTTTACACACACACACACACACACAAATATAATTTTATGCAGTTAAAAAGATTATTGTGAGGAATCCATAAGCTTCAGACTGATCCAAAGAACCTCTACTGTGGGATTTCACATACTTTCTTTGGTTTTCTCTTAAGCAAGTTACTACTCTACGTTTTAGTAAATCTAGTCTTATCTGTCAACTAACATAAAACACTTGAGAACAGGAAGTGTTTTATCTTCTCCAACACTTCTCAAGTTACTTTTGATAACTCAATTTTAATAAAATTTCCTTTGTATTTTAGTTTAATGCATTTTAAAAGACTGCTGTGAAAAGGATTTCATCAAATTCAAAGGGGGGTGTCTCCCAAAATGTTAAGGACATTTCTGCTTTGGGAATTCGCAAGGTGCTTGGTGCTTTATTTGATTTTTTTTTCTTGCTTTTTTTTTGGGGGGGGGGATGCTTTCTCTATAAAAATCTTTTTTTCTCAATTTCATGAAAACAAAAATTTTTAAAACTTTAAAAAAATTTTTTTAGTTCCAAATTCTCTGTAGACCAAAAACAAACAAAGAAAAAAAAAAGGTAAACAATTGCATGTTTCAATCTGCATTCAGAGACCTTCAGTTCTTTATTTGGAAGTGGATAGCATTTTTATCATTAATTCCTTTGGAACAGTCTTACATCATAATTGTATTGCTGAGAATAGCTAAGTGATTCACAAATGATTTTCTCACAATATTGCCAGTACTCTGTACAAAGTTCTCTTGGTTCTGCTCACTTTACTCTGCATTAACTCTTCTCTTTCCAGGTTTTTCCTGAAAGCATCCTGCTCATCATTGCTTATAGCACAATCATTTACTCAAACTTGTTCACCCATTCTGAAGTTGATGGGCAGCTCCTCAAATTCCAATTTTTTGCCACCACAAAAAAGAACTGCTATAAATATTTTTTGTAACATATGTTTTCATTTTTCTTTGATATATCTGGGGTACAGACCAAGTAGTGGTATTGCTTCATCAAGAGATATACATACTTATGGAGCTCTCTGGGCACAGTACCAAAATGCTTTCCACCAAAAGTGTCATTTCCAGTTGTGTCCAATTCTTCATGACCCCATTTGGGGTTTTCTTGGCAGAGATATTGGAGTGGTTTGCCATCTCCTTCTCTACCTCATTTTACAGACGAGGAAATTGAGGTAAACAGAATTAAGTGATCTGCTTAGGGTCATACTGCTAGTATCTGAAGACAAATTTGAACTTGGGGAGATGTTTTCTTGACTTCAGACCTGATATTTACTTACTCCATCACAAAGCTGCCCAGAAGAGGACTTGTGTTTCGACCCATTTGAGACCTTTCCTGTGTTAGGCAAAGATGTTAACTACTACACTATGGAAACTAATCCTGGGAAGTATTACTGTGCTTTAAGAAATGACTTACTTGGACTGAGGAAAAGTGAAATGAGCACAACCAGGAGAACTTTGTATCGGCTAACATACATAAGATGATCAACTTTGAATGACTTAGGTACTCTCAGGCAATATAATAACCTAAGACAACTTCAAAGTACTTAAAATGAAAAATACCATTCATTTCCAGAGAAAGAATTGATGTCATCTAAAGTCTGATCAAAGCACACCTTTTAAAACTCTAATTTTCTGGGGAGTTGAGCCTGTATTTTCTTTTACAAAATGGCTAATACAGAAATATGCTTTGCATGACTGTACATGTATAATTCACAAACTGCCTGCCTTCTCAAGTAGGGGAGGAGAGAATATGGAACCCAGAATTTTAAAAAATCAAAGTTTAAAATGTTTTTGCATGTGATTAAGAAAAAAAAACATGCCATTTTTTTTGTTTACATGTAACTGAGGAAAAAAACTAAAAAAAATACAAAGTTAATTGTATTTAACTAAAAAACAAAGGTCAATCTGGAAAGTTTTACATCTACTACTCCTGGAAAAAAAAATCTGAGTAATATATCGCATCCTATCTTTCAACTATCAAACACTTCTCTCCCCTTACCCCCCCTCCCCCCAGCTGACCACAGTGGTCTGGCAAACAGCAAGTATACAATTTAAAAAAAAAACTGAATTTAATTGTAAATTAATTGTGGCAGGTCTATTGGAGACCTTGTAAAAACAGACAAAGGCCCAGGCCGTGACTCATAACTCGTTTCTAATAGACTCGACATGGCGGGGAAGAATGCCAGAGGTCCGAACCCGGCGGTGGGGGAAGAGAAACAGTTTCAGACTTACGCGTGGAAGGATTGCTGGCCCGGCCACGCCGGCTGCTTCTGCGGCTTGGAGTCGAGGCGGGAGACGAGGACATGTCGAAGAGTGGCCGCGTTACGCGAGGGACTCACCTGCCTCGGGGAAGGAGGCCACAAGTCAGCTCAAGAGGCCGACTAGGAGGAGCCCTCTCGCCCTCGTCCCGCTAGAAGAAGCTGCCCTAGTCGCCCGCTACCGACCTCTAACTCCCTTTCGTTCCAACTTAGTTTCCACCCTCCATCTTATTAGCTTTGCGAGGCTTAAATCGGAAGCCAATGCTGTGTACCTTAGCTACGAAAGCGCCTTACCTGACCCGCGGGTACCCCAAATCCTTAGAGAAAATGCCGAATCCAGACGATATTTCGCGGGAATTTGTAGCACCGCCCCTAAGGATTCCCGCCAATCCTCGCAGTCACCCTTCGTAAAAAAACGTACCTCCGGGAGGTACCACTGAACATAACAATAGGGGAAATTAATTTACCTCCTTACCCAACCAGTAGGGATCGGAACTTAACATTATCATATTCCCCCTCCATATTGTGCAGATGGTTTCATCTCAATTTGACCCTTGTTTCGCGGGAATACTAGGGGTTTAGAGAAGATTATTCTCCTATGAAGGGTTGTTTTTATGTTGTGTACCTACAAATCCGTTTTCTTGAATATTGGGGGAGTGATATTTTGGAAGAATGTTTTCATTCTTAGTTTTATTCATTTTGGTCTCTAGTTTATGTCTAAAAAGAATGAAGAGATGCATATCCAGCTGCATAATCTTCCAAAAATACCCCTTTGAAATTCCAATAGTTGAGTCCAACCTTGGTCTCTTGGATTCGGTTTCATTCTTCTCTGGACCCTACCACTGAGTAATCTGTCGTTGTGTTGCTTAATATTTTCCTGCTCAACAGAACATTTTCCTTTCACTTGCCCAACCTTGCTTCAATCACTACTTTAATTCAGAGTTTAATCGGGTCACACTGCCCAAATTCCCTTTAATCCTTTTATTTGTGTTACCCTTCCCAATTTGGGCTTTATTTCTCCTTCCCCCTTCCCGAGAGAAAGGTTTCGTCCTGCATCTCAGCCTCTCTTTCCCTCCCTCCGCCCGGCTAGTGCCCTCCTTCCGCTTCGTGATTGGCCCAGTCGAGTCTTGTTGTGCAGTCCCTCGTTCCTTCGAGTAGCTTCTTCTCTGTAGCGGCCGCTACGGCGTCTGCGGCGGCAGCGGTAGCGGCAGCGGCAGCATGTCTGGCTCCGGCGGCACTGGCCCTGCGGGGCTGCAGGGCTCCTTGTTGCAGTTGCAGGAGTTATTGTCTGGCGGGGACCCGGGCAGCGCTGCGCTGGCCGCTTACCATCTCATCCGCGCCATAGGCCAGGAGGGCGTGCTCTGCACCAGCCCCGCCGTCCTGGGTGGGTCTACGAAGCGCCGGTTTCCGGCCATAGGGTTCCCCGGGCTGGCGGCGAGAAAAGCCATTTCTCCCCCTTCCTCCCCCCCCCCCCCCATTCCTCCGCTATCTATGTAGGCCCTGCCGGGTACCGGGTTTAGGAAAAGGCCTCTCCTGCCGGGCCTCGGAGAATGAGGTTTGCGGAGTGCGGATCCTCCGGCTGCCCGTGGGGAACCTGTTACCCCCAACCCACGGGGCTTTGGTGTCACCCTGGCTTCACATTTAACCTCTTCCTGCAGTCTCTGTAGCTGTTTACTGGTGATTAATTCTGAGGCGTCTTTTACTTGGGCAACATATTCATTCATCTTTCGTGACATGTTTAAAAATTTTTTTGTGTGTTTTTAATTTCCCTCCTTGATATAAAGACCATCTATTTGTTTTTGGGGCAAATTCAATGTGTGCTCAGCACACATTAATAATCTATTGGCACATCGTGAGTCCTTCATAAATAATGATTCTAAAAGGTAGAGTCTTAGGATCAGTTATAGAGACCAAAGGAACCTCAGAAGCCATCTGCCTCAATTTTTCCCTTTCCCCTCTTTTCCTTGTGAGCGTGTAATGCTTTTTTTTTTTTAATCGGCAGCTGTTCCCCTCCCCCCCCCAATTACATGTAAAGACAATTTTCAGCATTTATTTTGATTTCCCATTTTTTTTTCCTCTTCCTTTCTTCTTCCCCAAAGCTACAAGCAATCTGATAAAGGTTATATTTGGGATGAGTGCTATTGACTTGAATAAGCTAAATACTTACTAAGTTTACTAATTTCTAGGTTCGTGCTAAATTCTAGAGATCCAAAGCAAGGCAGTTCCCCCCTCAAAAAAAAGCCCCAACGCCTAGGGTTCTTTTTAAGGAGCTCCCAATCAAATAAGTAGGCCACATGCAAAAGCATTATATCCTAGCAAGAGAGCAATATAGTGTAAATGGAAGTTAATTTCAAAAGGAAAGGTATTGGGCCTTAAGGGAGGAATAGGGGGAGGGGGAGAAAATCTCACTGAAAGTTAGAATTTGAGCTGAGTCTGGATGGAAGGTAAGTACAGTTGAGGGAGGGATCCCAAAGGGTAGAGTCAGGAAATGAGGTCTCCTAGGCTAAGGAAGGCCAGTCTTTGGGGTGGTGTTGTAGAGTACATGGAGTAGAGTAAATTTTAACAACAGTGGAAAATTTGTGAAGAGGTTTTTCCCCCTTAGATAACTGGAGTTACTGAGTATTTTAGTACCCCCTCCCTTCCACCACTCTCATTTTCAAAAGCCTGCATTAAAATGGGGAGGGGGGAGGGTTAAGCAACTTGCCCAAGTTTATACAAACAGTAATCACTAGATTTGGGATTTGAATACAAGTTTAATGATTTTCAATCCAGTCAGTGTTCTATCTAGGGTTCAGGGCTGTATATAAGTAGTGATGTCTAGTTGTAGTTTTTCTGATTTGGCACTGGCTCCAGTGATCTCAGTGGGATTATGCAATTTTTGTAGTGAAAAAAAAAAGACTTTAAAAATTTATGGTAATTCATTATAATTGAATAAATGTGGCAGACAGTTGTTTTTTTGTTTTTGTTTTTT
Source organism: Myrmecobius fasciatus (assembly GCA_023553655.1). Lineage (NCBI taxonomy): Eukaryota > Metazoa > Chordata > Mammalia > Dasyuromorphia > Myrmecobiidae > Myrmecobius > Myrmecobius fasciatus. Next base: position 25,115 of record JAJPUD010000608.1, on the reverse strand, counting down.
GCCCATGGTGCTGTAGGGGATGGGAAATAGGGAGAATTTTAGTAGTGGAAAGTCAAGATAAGATGAAGGAATTGCTCTTCTCCCCCCCCCCCCCATCATCTTTGTCTTTGTATCAAAGACATTTTGCCACAGTTATTTTTTGATGAATCTACTAAAAAAAAAAATTGTGTTTATGGAATGAGGTTTTGTTCTTTAAAATTTTTGTCAACTTTATTAGCATAAGAATTTTGTCAATTTGCCATTGTAATAATGCCTCACTAATTTATTTAGAAACATTTACATTTTGGATCATCAAAGGATTAAAGTCACTAAATGTTTCTATTTAAACACAACTGGGTTCAAGTCTGTTGCTGAAACATAGTGACTAAATCTGGACAAATCACCTGCTTGGTGCTATAGGCAGCTCTTGCAAAAGTTGCCAGTCTGGAGGTATAGAGAAAATAGCTTCACTCTATAGACAACCATGAAATTGTGGATTTAGTCCTCCCCAAAAATCATATACATGGTAAATAGTGTCCACTGGGTTATATAGCAAAGTCCCTCAAACTGTTCTTAGGGAGAAACTAGAGAAATATGGACTAGGTATAAATACTGTTACGTGGATTTAGAATTTTTGAGGGACTTGATGAAAGGAGTACTCTTGAATGTCAACTTCACCAGGAAGACTATCCCAAGGAATCTGTACTTTATTGTGTAGTACCGGCAGGCCCCAACAATCTTGTACCTTCTATTTTTCTTAACATTGAATTGAATAGGGGCAGCTAGGTGGCGCAGTGGATAGAGCACCAGCCCTGAAGTCAGGAGGAAATGAAGCACCTAACAGGTTGAATGACAAGATCCAAACAGGTCTTGATAGGCCAGAATATTGGGAAAATTAAATAAGATCAAGTTTAATAGAGATAAATTTTTTAAAAATCACATTCATGGTTCATAACCCTTTTAAAATCCATTCTAGTGTCCCCTTTTTGCTTCTAGGCTCCAATATAAAATCCTCTTATTGGCTTTTAAAACTGGGTTTCATAACTGGGTTTCCTATTTTGCCGGTTTTTTATAGCTAACTTCCCTCTACAGACTGTGCATTCCAGTGACACTGGTGTCCTTGATCCTCAAAGAAGATATTCTGTCTTCTGACTGGTCATTTTCACTGCTACCCTCTCATGCTCATAATTCTCTCCATTATCGGGTTTCCCTCACTTTATTCATGTCCCAGCAGAAATCCCATCTTCTGGAAGAAGCTTTTCTTGTTCTGCCTTAATGCTAGTACCTTCCCTCTCGATTATTTCCTATTTATTCTGTATATATCTTATTTGTACATGTTGGTTGGTTTGTATGCTGTTTTTCCCATGAGATCGTGAACTCTTTCAAGGCAGAGAACCCTGCGTTTTTGTTTTTGCCTCTTTGTGTATCCCCAGAGCTTTATACTGTACCTGGTTAAGCATCAAGTGCTTTTTAAATGGTTCTGACATGGTTGGGGAGAGCAAGGGAGGAACAGAGAACATGTGCTTATACTGCAATTAGTCTTAAAAAGATTTGGGGGTTTCAGTGTATTGCTTAATTTGAGTAAATAGCATGATCCAATAATTAAAAAGTTTATAGGATCTTAGCTTGCTGCCCTGCATAATATCCACTTATTAGAGAAGTCAAATCATATTTGGAGGTTATGCATGATTCTCATGTTTAGTTTTGGGTGTCCTATTTTAGAAAGGTTGTTAATGAATGAGGAGAGTGATCAGAAGAGGGTATCAGGATGGTGAAAGGCCTGAGAATTGGGCAAAAGGAATTTGAAATGTTTAGCTTGGAGAAGGAAGTTGTTTTCAAGTGTTGGAAGTACTTCTGCTTGACCCTAGAAGGAAGAGCTAAAAACAAGGGAGTGAGAGTTATAAAGGCAAAATTAGGATTGCTGGGAAAAATTGACTAACTGAAATATACATAAGTAGATTAAGCTGCTTTAAGATAAAAAAAAAAAGCTGGATAACTTAGAAATGGGGTAGAAAAAAATTTCAGGTGTGGGTTGTATTGGTGGTCATCAGGATCCCTTTTAAAACAGATTTCTTTAATTTTCATTAAGATACCTCATTAACAATGTAACTTCAAGTCTCAAAATTAAAAAAAAAAAAACCCAAAAAACCCAACATTCTTTTATGGTCATAGAGTCTATTTGCTAAAAAAGTAGTTTCATACTTCTGTGTTGCTTGTCCATTGTTATACATCAGTGAAATTCCAAGTGTAACTCATTAAAGGACTAGAGAATTGGATTGATGCAAAAATGTTATTTTTGTTGTGGTTAAGATAAATCTGGGAAATTTAATGCCTGTCTTTTGGCTCAAAAAAGGATATCATAAGAGATTCTGTTCAACTATTTACCATGTTTACAGAAGAAAGGATTTAGTTTAACTACAAAGAATTGCTTGTCATTGAAGGTAGTACCAGAGTAAGTCAAGGTTGTGGAATTTGTTTCTCCAGGGAATTTTGGCCCAATTTTGGCATAATTATACTTGAAAGAAGGGGACTTGACTAAATAAATGCCCTCTTCAGGTCCAGTTTTATTTTTTTGGTATTCTATCTACACATCAAAGCTATTGCTTCATTAAGATTTTAAGAATATTGGTTGTGAAAGACTGATTAATATGATTTCACATGTGAAATTTATAGTGTAACTGAGAAAATTGATTTTAAAAATAGAGTTTATTGTGTAGACTATCAGCTGTTAGTGTATATTTCTTTTCCTAATGTCAGTTGAATTGAATGAACATTTACCAAGATACTGTAGGCAGGATATTTTGCTAGATCATTAGGGATCTGAACTAAACACAGTAACTTGCCCTCAAGAAGTTTACTAACATTGGTGGGGAGATGTCATAGATAAGGGTTACACATATAAGTGAAGGAGAATGTGATAGAGCCAAAGACTGATTCCATACAGTGTTATAAGAGCCAAGGAAAGAACAAGGAGCATCGAGGAGGAACAAGAAGTTACCTAAAAGACCTATGTAGGCTTGACATAAGAGAATTCTTCTTTATTCAAAATGGGCTGCCTTGAAGTTGGTAGTTTCCCCCTTATTCGAGGTCTGGTCTTTTAATATTTGCTGAATAAGTCAGTACTATGTGTTATGGACATTATGTCACAATTGGCCTTCAAGTAGATGGTAAGGATACCTGCCAGACAGATCTAATATCTTAAACAATTTTTTTCCTTACATATTGTTAAAGGAACACCTCTTAGTTTCCTATGTTTAATAAAATTTTTGAACTTCAATTGAAAAATGTATATGAATGTAAAAACTATATATTAAGAGACAATTAAAATAACAGTGAATGCATATATTTTAAAAATGTGTTTGGGCCTTAAAAGGCAATTTGATGTAGAGACTAGTAAACTGATCTTGAAACCAGGGAGACTTGAGTTCAAGTTCTGTCTGTGACATATTTTAGTATGCACTCAGATCTCTCCCTTAACTCTTTAAATGTTCTAAGCAATTTTCTAAGATTGTCAGGTGCATTGAAGTTCAGAGACTGTAAGTTAAAAGTGCTGACCTGCATTGGAAGGAGTTTTCCCCCTGAGAATTCTGTACCAGCTTTTATCTTTGTATCCCTCCTAATTTGAGTTTTACCTAAAGTTAATAAATCTTTTCACATTCTCTCAGCAGAAGTAAGAACATATGATTGTGTATTTTATTTTATATAATATACAGCTTGTGTATCATGATACTGCACTTAGAGTACTTACTTTGGTTTCTGGAGAAGGCTTAATGTGTTTAATGAAACCCTGTGTGATATTTCCTCTCCTAGTATCCCCTAGGATGTCTAGTGATTATAGTGAGATTATTATACATTCTTTAGAAAACCAAGAAAGCAAAAAAAAAATTTCTTTAAAATTGAATAAGTATAAATAAAATTCATTTAGTTTCTTTTTGTTGTCCTTATACAGTAGCCTTGGTTTGAATTTATATTAGGTTTTTCCCCCTAAATCATTTTTTTCAGCTCTGATTTTCTTTCTTCTCTTCCCCATTGAGGAAACAAAAAAACAAAACTTTTACAAACATGTTAAGTAATATAAACCCCCAAATCAGCTATGCCCAGAAAAAATGCTCTGAATCCATCAGTGCTCTATCAAGAGAGTGAATAGCAAGTTTAATTGTAAGTTCTTTGGAATCATGGAATCATTATTGCATTAATCAGAGATTTTATGTCTTTTAAGGTTGTTTGTCTCTACCATATCATTGTTATCTTATAATTTGTTCTACTTCTTCTCTTTTCACTTTGTATCAGTTCATATAAGTTTGAGGTTTTTCTGAAACTATCCTCTTCATCTTTTCTTACAGCACAATAGCAGTCCATCATATTCAGATCACATAACTTTGTCCAGTCTTTCCACAATTGATGGGAGCCCCTATGGTGTCTAATTCTTTGCTACCATGAAAAGAGCTGCTATAAATGCTTTTTATATACATGTCCTTTTCTTCTTTCATGTAGACCTAGTATCAGTACTTCTGGATAAGAGGGGGTAAACTTTTGGACGGAATTTAAATTGTTCTCCAGATTGGCTGATCACTTCATAGCTCCATCAACTATATAATACTTGTTTTCTGACAGTTCCTCTAGTATTTCTCATTGATTTTGTATTGACCACCTACATTTAATTTTTTTAAATTTTGATTTAATTTTAAAAATATGATATTCTTACGTACATTAGCTCCTTTATCTCATCCAAAATAATTACTTATTAAATGTCTACTATACAAAAGGTACTATGACAATATTATCCCTATTTTACAGGTAAGAAGTGACACTCAAGGCGATAATATTAAAATCCTAGAATTACACAGTTAATAATAGTACCAGAACTCAATTCCTGTCTGGTTCTCTTTCCTTTTTCCATTGCTTGCAAATTGCTAAAAAGTTATATTCAAATTGAATTTTTCCAAGAAATTACTGAGTACATGAGATGGCAGTGACAGAAAATTTCTACAACCAAATATAATAGAAAGCCACTGCATTTAAAATTGACAAATCTATCTCTGTAATCTGGTCCCAAAAATATTAAGAAATTTGACCAAGATTATTTTTTATTCCTTTGTAGCCTTTCTTTAATGCTAGTATACTTCTGCTTCTTAACAGTAGGTATGATTTGCAGAGTACTTCCCTGGAACTTTCTTAATGATTTACTGTGTTCTTTGTGCAGCTTTACAGACTTCCTTGATTTTTTCCAAGGAGTTTGGTTTACTTGTATTTATTCGAGAATCTGTAAGCATTGAAGAAGTAAGTTAAAAATTATTTTGTCTTCTTTGTATAGTTCTCTATATTGAAAAAGCTCAATTTTCCATTTTAAAATAAATACAGATATTCTTTTTTTTCTAGTTTCGGGATTGCAGAGAAGAAGCTTTAAAATTTTTATGCATTTTTTTAGAAAAAATTGGCCAGAAAATTGAGCCTTATTCTCTTGGAATTAAGGTAAGAAAAAAAAATTTAGTTGTAATTTGCCTTCTTATAAAAACTGTTTTGTTTTCTAAAATAATTGAACATAAGTTGTTTTTCTTATGTTTTCCTGTTTGGGAAATTTCCTCACTTATGTATTTTTACATTAAAAATTCAGTGATTATGCCATTTTTTAGTTTTTTACTTTGATCTTTTCATTATTTAAAAATTGAAGATATGTTGAATATAATTGTGTGCATATGATATATATGTGTGTGTGTGTGTGTGTGTGCATATGCATATACATGAGTATTTACACACGTGTGAGTTTTAAAAATACTTCTAAAAAACTTTTGGTTTTTGGCTAGATCACAAAATGATCCAAAAGAAAAAATCAGTGATTTCTGTAGTAGATGAGATCCATCTTCCCTCTTAATCCAGTATTTTTCTTTTCATAATGACACCAAGGAACATATTGTGATTATCTCATGTGGGCCTTATATTCTGGATGTCAAAATGCAATTTTTAGTTGTTAAAAGTATATTCATAATGTAAGTTCATGTTACTTTTCCTTATGATCTAATTTGGTTCATCACTGAATCTTGATTCTTCCAGCTTGTTGATGGTTTTGGTGTCTCATTTTAAACCTAGAGCTTGTGCACCAGTGTTTACACAAAAGATAAAGCTGCAAAATGTAAGATTCCAGCCCTGGAGCTTCTAATTGAGGTAATCCTTTTATTTATAAGAGCATTAATCTTAGGTCATATGTATAATTTATGAAGTAGGAAATTTGTGAATTTTTTTGTTTGGGGCAGAGGGATGGAGAGAGCATTGTAATAGATTGTAACTCTAATGAAAACAATTCAGAAAACATACCCATTTGTCAAACTTCTATTCCTTGCACCTTGATAACTTGTCTTCTAATACTTCCTTAGAATAACAGTGAAGTAAAGGGAACTTCGAGGATTTTTCTTAACCTCTGTGAAAGTGAAAGTTGGTCTAATTTATCCAGAAGTTCCATAAATTACTTATTTCATTGTGGTCTATGAGGATCAATAGAATTTTTTTTTTTAATTGAAGCTTTTTATTTGCAAAATATATTCATGGGTGATTTTTCATCATTGACCCTTGCAAAGCTTTCTGTTACAAATTTTTCCTTCCTTCCCCCCCATCCTCTCCCCTAGATGGCAGGAAGTCCAATACATGTTAATTATGTTAAAATACTTGACAAATCGAATATGTGTATACATATTTATACAGTTATCTTGCTGTACAAGAACAATCGGATCTATAAGAAAAAAAAAAAACTTGAGAAGGAAAACATAATGCAAGCAAACATTAATAGAGAGTGTGAAAATGCTTTGTTGTGGTCCACCCTCAGATCCCATAGGCCTCTCCCTGGATGTATATAGCTTTCTTCATCACTGAACAACTGGAACTGGTTTGAAACATCTCATTGTTGAAGAGAACCATGTCCATGAGAACTGGTGGATCAATAGAATTAAAACTGGCTAAGATTCTCAGAGGTGATCAGATCCAGTCTTCTCATTTTGAAGGTGAAGAAACTGGAGCCCACAACTAGAGAGGTTGAGATTTGTCATGTAGGCCACATAAATAGGAAGTGATGGAGCCTGAATTTGAACCTGGGTCTTTGAATCCAAATTCAGTACTCTTCCCATAACTATCTTTCTGAATCCTAGCAGTTGGAATGCTAAGAGTCTCTGCTGTCATCTGCGTTTTTTCTTTGGTTTTAGATATTTGAACCTTATAAGCACTTGAGAAATATTTTTAATTAATTGAATTACCATTGAATACATACTTGAGTAGGTAGAGAGTTTTAGGGCTTCTGTAGGGTAGTATCTATATTCTTATCTTCATTTTGCCGATATGGAGACTGAGGCTCAAGGAAATTAAGTCATTTGAGTATCACAAGAGTGCCACTCAGGCATTGAATTTAGAATCAGAGGATCTTGGTTTGAAATCTAGTTTTGTTAATAATCAGTGTCAGTTTGGGTAAGCAAGTCTCTTGACATAAGCCTTAGTTGCCTTATCTAAAAAATTTAAAGTAAATTGGAGTAGATGATGTCTGAGGTCTCTTTCCGCTCTAAATCTGTGATCCTGGAACTTTCCTTGGTGTCATCCATCTGATAAATAGCAAGTCAGACATAAATAATTTCAAATCAAGTGCCCTTTCTATGATGTCATCCTGTATCTCTAGTCCATTCTTAGAGCCACATCATTCTTTACTTGACTGATTTATGAACTCTACTTTTTTATTTCCCATTCTTTTCTTTAAAAGTGCTATTTTATGTATTCTCAGTTGCTCAAAACTTTGCGAAGTTCTAGACATATGGAAGAGTTCCAACTTGGAGAACTCTTTAGCAAATTCTATGGAGAACTTGCTTTGAAAACAAAAATAGCAGATACAGGTGAGAGGCTTTTCTTTTTTTCCTACTAAATTTAAGATACTTTAATTAGCTCTAGTGAGCATTATAAAGATATGTGTATGTGTGTAATATATGTGTTTGTATATATGTACATATATCTGTTCCTTGTAAAGGAGCATATATTTTATTTTAAAATCTGTTTATTTTGAGCAAAACAGATATTGCTGAATTAAACTTTCTAAGAAAATTGTTAAGGAATAATTGTTCACTTTTTAATGATTGTTCTTTGGAATATTTTAACTAAGGATTTCTTTAACAAATTTTTCAAGGCTTTTAGATTATTTAATTTTTTCCCCCCAAAATTAATTTGGACAAATCTTTTCAAGAATTTGTTGTGTCAAGTTCAAGCTAAGTGTGCTTGTATGTCTTCCTGTAGTTTATTAGGGTAAAACTGAATTTATTTTTTGGCTCATTTCTTTGTATTTGTTACTTTTGTAAAATTTTATATACTAATTTATTTAGTTATCAATTTATTTCATTTAAAATTTTTTTTTTTTTTAGTATTAGAAAAGATATATGAGCTCCTAGGAGTCTTAGGGGAAGTTCATCCTAGTGTTATGGTGAACAACTCAGAAAAACTCTTCCGTGCTTTCTTGGGTGAACTAAAAACACAGGTAAGACATGACAAACCACAAAATTTGAGCAGCCCTGTTTTTCAAAAACATGGTTACATTATAATGTTACTTCTTTACAATCTTTCTTCCAGATGACATCAACAACCAGAGAGCCCAAACTCCCTGTGGTAGCAGGATGCCTGAAGGGATTGTCTTCTCTTATGTATAATTTTACTAAAACTATGGATGAAGGTATGTCATTCACTTGAACACTAAGTCACTACTCTGTGCAAGGAACTGAAGATAAAAAATAAAGAGAAAATAGCCCAATCCTTACAAAGCATTAGGAGATTTGGAGGAGGGAGCAAGTAGGAATACAATGTATAGATAAATAAATATAAAGTAATTCCAGGAGGGAAAATGGTAGGAAGGTTTGGAGTGGAGGTGGAGAAATAAGTTTAGAAAAGGCTTTGTGTGGGAGTTGACGTTTAAACTGAGCCTTAGTACAAGTCTCTAAGATTCCTAAAAGGTACAAATGAAGAGAGGAGGAGTGTATTTTATTTTGTTTTATTTTTAAATTTAATTTTAATTTATGGAATAAAACAAGCATTTCAATAACATAGTATAATAAAAAAATTTGACTCTCTGTGGTAATATATAATATAGGGATGAGAGCCTAGAATCCTTGGTTTGCCATAGGAATGTTCTTAATATTCTCCACTAAGGAGATGGAACTATTATTACTTCAGTCAAGTCCTCTTGACTTGTGATAAATTTCTTTGCAGTCATATATTAACTGAAAAATAAACAACTCAATAACTAGATATAGTTTCAAAGCTCTTTAAGATTGTTGGATAAAAAATTAAATACTATTTCCAAATACTCATGGTTTGGACACAGATATTCTCTTGTGTTTTTAGATCCTCAGATGTCAAAAGAGATTTTTGATTTTGCACTGAAGGCTATCAGTCCTCAGGTAGGAGGATATTTGTGGTTACTTTGGTAACTTTGTTTTATTTAAATTAATTTCGGTTGGGAAAGATTCCTTCATGGAAAATTTTTTGCTTTAAATAGGTTGATCTGAAGAGATATGCTGTACCTTTAGGTAAGATTATGACTTTCATTTAATTATAAATTGATTTCTTTACCAAGTTCAGTCCTTTTTTGGCTTTTGGATTATACTACTGGCATCAAGAAGGTGTGATCATAACAAGGCCAAAAAATCACATTCACAATAGACTTGAGGAATTTCTGTATTTCTTCTATAGTAGATAGAATTCATTGTCTTCTATAGCTTTCATCACTTAAATCTTGATATTTGATACTTGTTTGTTTTTCTTTTACAAGAACAGTGGCATGAACTGAATAGAAGCACATCTTTTTTACTTTTAGATTTCTCTCTGAGAATAGTTAGTATTTCCATTAGTTGTATTCTGTTCCTGTAGAAGTTTGAGGCGACTCTAAAAATTAAAGAGATTTAGCTTAGTGTAGTGACTAGAGAGTTGGTCTTTTGTTAAGGTAAAGTCTAGAGGTTAAAGTCCTCCCTCTGATGCATACATATATGGGTAGTTCTCTATTATTATTATTATTATTGCTCCAAGGCATTTGGGGTTAAGTGACTTGCCCAGGGTCATACAGCTTGCAAGGATTAAGAGTCTGAGGCTACATTTGACCTCAGGTTCTCTTGACTTCAGGGCTGGTGCTCTGTCCATTGTGCCATGTAGCTGTGCCCCCATTCCTTCTTTTTACTCTTTCCCCTCTCTTCCTCCCTCTCCCTGTTCCCTGCCTCAGCCAGTTAATTCTCTAAGACTATGAATTGGAGAGCATGCACCAGTCTGTATTGACAAAGACATGTCCTCCCTGGGAATCTCCTAGACTGAGAAAATCACTGAGGGGGTTAAAAAAAATAACAACTTCCTAGGTAGTTTTTAAAATAATAGTTTACATTTCCCTTAATTTTAAATAACATTTGCCTTTTTCCTCTAATTTCAGCTGGTTTGCGCCTATTTAGTTTACATGCATCTCAGTTTAGCACCTGTCTTCTGGACAATTACATTTCCCTATTTGAAATAATGTCTAAGTGGTGTGGCCACACAAATGGAGAATTGAAGAAAGTTGCACATTCAGCCTTAGATTCCTTCCTTAAACAGGTACTGAAACTTCAACATCTGTTTTTAAAATTGCTTTAAAGAGACCTCAGTCTGGGTAGTGTCAGATTCCCTTATCAGGCGGACCCAGGAAGATCTGAAGTATGAGCATAACCTGGGGCTGGGTATGATGCTGTAATGAAATCAAAGGAGCCCCAAGCCTGGAGCTTTGGAGACCAGATGTATGTCCCTAGGATTCTTTTTTTTTTTTTTTTTAATGAAAAGTCTCGGCATCCTCAACTCACTGGGCTTTTATCATAGAACTACGCCTTGCTCTTCCTGGTCTCCTGATTCCCATGCTTGTGAGACTTTGAGAAATGTAATATGTGTTTACATGATAAAGGTTGCTTGCTTTATCTAGTCTTTGACTTTAGTGAATGGCCTTTTTTTCTTCTTTGTTATCTGTATATTATATTAGGATATGGGTAATGTTGGATCAGGACTTACAATGGGAATAAGCCAGGTGTCAGCGAAGAAATGAAGCTGAGAACTAGTGCAGGTTGAGGACCCACAGTCCTTAATATCCTCTGGGAAGGACAAACAAGTTTTCGGGTTTGAGGTTGGCAGTAATGAGGTCATTTGAAAATTAATGGAATTGGCCCTCAGAATACAACAGAATGAACCTGGTCTCCAGGCTGAGGCTGTTGGCAGCTTTCATTTTTTTTTTTTTTTTTATTGCCCCCTTCCTCCCACTTCAGTCTCTCTGGGTTGGATCTACACACAGTTGGTAAGGAATAGTGGAGGAAAGCTGTGACTTAAGTTAGTATTCTCATCACTGATTAAGCAGTTTTTAAGGATCAATGATATGGTAACCATTAGGAGTATCTCAGAAAAATTTTGGTGACCAGGTTAACTAGTGAAGAAAATCAAATAAGTAGAGGTAGTGTGCCAACTTAAGAAGAGATGGTATTTTTAAAAGTACCTTTCTAGACCAGGTGCTTAAAACTCAGAGGGTTATGAGGCTAGCATACAAAAACTACTTAATTTTCAATATAGCTGAACTATATAATATTAATAATGGTTGTAATCATATATTAAGGAGGGAAGAGGAGGAAAAATTTGTTCCTTCATCCTTTTCCTAATTTCATATCTATCCTTAGTCAAATTTTGAAATAGGTGAAATTTGTTTTGTTTCTCTTCACCTCCTAGTTGTTATCCTTCCATTTTTAGTGCTCATTCCACAGGGTAACAATGCACTGATGAATGCACTCTTGACTCCTCATGAGGCCAGTCCTAATGCTGTGTCATGCCCTTTCCTTCCCCCTGCTTCCTTATTATTTTACTCAGTCAAAAAAAATTGACTTCTCCTCTTAACTGTCTCAACTATGCTATTATCATAGAAGCAGAGTGGGAAAGGTCAAACATAGTATGATCTCTAATGAAATGATGAGTTCATGTTTCTTAGCATATCTCCATCAAATGGTTTATCAAGCTTCTATTTTAAGACCCTTAGTGTTAGAGAAGTCACTACCTCTTCGGACAATCTGTTCTGTTTTTGGAGAACTCCAAAGAAGGTTTTTTTTTTTTTTCCCTTTTTGCTGAGGCAATTGGGGTTAAGTGACTTGCCCAGGGTCACACAGCTAGAAAGTGTTAAGTGTCTGAGGCCAGATTTGAACTCAAGTCCTCCTGACTTTAGGGCTGATGCTCTATCCACTGCGCCACCTAGCTGCCCAGAAGGTTGTTTTTTATATTGAGCCAAAATCTGCTTCTGGAACTTCCACCAATTACTAAGAAATTTAAAGCATAATTCTTCCACTTAAACCTATCTCTGGTGCCTTTTCTCAGCATGGAGGTTATCCTGGATTTTTGAAAGCTATGCCGATGGAGGACAAGCTGTGGGTATAGCAATACAAATGAAACTGGAAATGTTTCATTTTTAAGGCTTGTGATCAATTATGCCTGTCACCTAAAGGCCAGACTAAATTCAAGGAGACCTTTTTATCCATCACAATAAATCATGAAGGTCATCTAGAATATTCATACCAATAAAGTCACAGATCTTTTCAATGTTATAGTGAGATTCTGTATGAGATAGCTATATGAGGATCATTTGATGCCTTGGGGTGACATTTTGGAAAATTTAGAGGAATACCATAAGCTTAAATATTTAAATGGTTGTCCTATGAAAGGAAAACTAGTCTTTTCTACATAACCATAAGACAGGGTTAATGAATAGAAGTTGTAGGAACACTGATTTTATTTTGGCATATATAAAGGGTTATTTCTAACAATTAGAGTTATCCAAAAACATAATGGATTTCTCTAGAGGCATTGAGCCCCTTTCTTTGAAAAGTCTTCATGTATAGACTTCATGACTATTTGTTGAAGATTATTATAAAGAGGATTGGACTAGATAATATTTTTAGATCACTTCCAAGCCTTAGTTTTTACAATTTTGTGATTGTATAATTTAGGAAAAAGTAAATTAATAACAATGTAGCACTGACAAAATAAATATGAATACATTTGGAATATATAGCTTTTATTTGGAGTTGATACACCATTCAAATTGAAAAATGTAACTGTTAATTATCTAATTTCAGGTTTCTTTAATGGTAGCCAAAGATGCAGAAGCACATACGAGCACCCTTCGGTACTTCACAGAACAGTTCTATGGAATCATCAGGAATGTGGATTCAAGTAGCAAGGAGTTATCCATTGCCATTCGTGGATATGGGATGTTTGCAGGAGTATGCCTCACTGAATTGCCTTACCTTAACTATCTTTCATAATAGTAGAAGTATAGAAAGGAATATAGCTGCTCAAATACTTTTTCTAAGTAATTGTTTATGATTAAAGTAAATGATACAAAGTACTGTGTACTTTATATACTAAGAACTATACTAAGTAAATGATACAAAGTTAAAATTCAAAGAGACTATAGAAATAAATTTGTGTGACTGGAAGGAAGACTATTCTAAAATCAAATTTCTAGCAGTAGGAAAATAGAGAATTCTCCATAGACTATTTTGGGAGTCCTTTATCAATAATAATTAGCTGATTTTAAATAGGAGGCCTTTCTACATATTACTAAATTTGACAATCTTCAGATTGTGGTATAAGTTTCAGTATTTCATAGTGTATATTAAATATTGTACTCCAAGAATATAGGGAGGTTAATAAATACTAACCTTGTGTTTTTATTCTCATTAAAGCCTTGTAAAGCTATAAATGCAAAGGATGTTGACTTCATGTATATTGAGCTCATTCAGCGCTGTAAGCAAATGTTCCTCACTGAAACAGATACGATAGATGATCACATGTACCAGCTCCCAAGTTTTCTCCAATCTATCGCAAGTATCTTGCTTCACCTTGATACTGTAAGTGGACTATTTATTGTTGTTGATATTTGGTCATGTCTTCTCAGTCCAAGCAGAACAAGTCTAATCCCTCTTCCAGATGAAGGCCTTTTAGATATTTGAAGACAGCCATCATGTGCCCACCAAGCTTTTTTATAATCTTCCAGTTACTTTGTGTATCTTTAAAAAAGTTGATTCTTTCAGTAGAGTAAGACCTGTCAAAAACACTTATTTTGCTTTCAGTAACCACAGTGACTGAAATAAAACCTAGGGGAATAAAAAATATATCTGGCTAATCCTATCTTGAATTACCTTAAAGTTTGAATTATTTGATTATAATGAACTATTTTAATTAAGTTAATTTAAAGTTTTCTATTAGCTGAATTCCTCTGTTTTTTGTAGGTTCCTGAGGTATATACTCCAGTTCTTGAGCGTCTAATAGTGGTTCAAATAGACAGTTTTCCACAGTACAGTATTAAAATGCAAACAGTCTGTTGCCGAGCTATAATAAAAGTTTTTCTCGCTTTGGCAGAAAAAGGACCTATCCTCTGGAATTTTATTAGTACTGTGGGTAAGTTTTGGATATTTATTTTCCTTTTTTTATGATTATGAGAAATCTTATATACATCCATATATATACACATACACACATATGTTCATATACACGTATGTATGTGTGTATGTATTTTTCAATTAAAAAAACTAGTTGGGAGCTTCTGTGAACTTTTGTATGTCATTAATTATTTGTAGAACAGATTACACAGACTCTTATTTCTTGTTTAAGGCTATATTGCTATTTCATAGAATTAGTTAAACAACAAATATTTGTTTAAATATCTGTGTGTACAACAATGTGTACAACAAGGGGATGAAAAGCTAAGTTTCTGTCCTCAAGGAGCTTAGTGTAATCTCATATAATAGACCAATATTATTAACAACAAGAATTTACAATATATTCTCTGATTAGAAATGTTGATAATGATTAAGGTGAAATAGGAAAATATATTTGTATCTCAAAAATGGTATTGTTTGTTAATTTTATATATGTTTTGATTTTTTTAATTTAATTTTTAATTTTTTTTAGTGCATCAGGGCTTAATCAGAGTATGTTCCAAACCAGTCATCCTTCAAAAGGTAAATTGTGAATCAGATATTTTAAAATATTAATTTCTGGATACTCTCAAATATATGAGTGGACTTTGATGTCATCATTTTGGGGATTCCCTCCAGTGATGAAGATTGCAACTCTCTCTTTCCTCATTTATGTTCTCCCAGAAGTTTGTCACACAGGGCATTCAGTCAATGTACTAGAGGCCTTTCTTGCTTTCTTTTGATTTTGTAAGAATACAGTGAAACATTCTGGCCATCTACATAGTACCACTTTTATTACCACATAACCAGTTTATTTCAATGTCATACAATTCCTTAATGATTTTATTCTTGTTCTTTACATTTGCTCATTGGTTGTATGTTGCTTCCTGCTTATCTCTTTCCAGTGGTCTTTGATGCTCATTCATTTTTAGTTTTTCAAAGGCAGGAATGTTCTAGATCTTACTACCATACAACATTGGTAAAATGATTTTTCCCATAAGGGAAGCTTGGGCTCAGTAAAAGTACTTTGTAATTTCATGCAAGTAATCTAGTTTGTTCTCCTTTTCTTCTCTTGTTAGTTTTGGTAACTTAAATATGTTTGAGATTTTTAATACTAAATCTGGTGTTAATACTTTGTTATGCATTTTATTAATTATTAACTATAACAGGTTAAAAACTGTATGGCATTTTGAAGAATGGGCAGACTTGTGATGTGTTGGAAAGTATCAAACAATAACTTCATGCTTACTATAAGATTTTGACCCTTCACAAAAATATGCTGTTTGGAAAATACTTGACCAACACATGAAAATATTTCATCCAAAAGGCTTTCTTTTCTCTCTTTCTACTCATCCCATTTAGAGTTGTGATTTATTTTTCTTTGACTTCAAATTTAAGATTTTATGCTTATTCTTATTAAATTTCACCTTAACAGCCTATCATTTTAGCTTCTTAAAATCTTTTGCAACCTTTTTCTTTTATCCATTGTGTTAACTATTCCTTTCAGTTCCTTGCCATCTGCAAAGTTAATAAGCATGTTATCTATACCTTAATCTGAACAATTGTTAAAATATGTTTAATAGAATAAGACAAAGGATAAACACCTGGACTATTTCACTAAGGTCTCCTGGGATAGCACTGATTCATTAATTGATGCTCTTTTGTTCTATTTCTTTCCAGTTACTTTCTTCTCAAGAGAACTATAACCTAGTTCATATCTCTCTGTATGGTACATAATGATATTAGGAAAGTCTTTGTCAGAAAGATTTTGTTAAGTTATGTGTTTATAATTGCTTTTTCAACTACTTATTAATATGATTCTGTAGCAAATGACGCTAATATATAATTTTCTTTTTAGGAGGCCTTTGGTAAAGAGGTTTCTTTGTCTGAAGAATATCCTTTATCCGGGGAGGTTAAAACAGGAAAATGGAAAGTACCTACATGTAAGGACTATTTAGATCTTTTCAGAAATCTACTGAGCTGTGATCAAATGAAGGTAAAAATAGCATTGAAATCATGAAAAGAATCTTTTTTGTTTTAATAATTTTGAACTTTTAGATAAATATTAATAAGATTAATGAACCATTTTGGTCAACCTAAGTACAGTATTAAAATAGTAAGTACTTTATATTTTTCTTTTTTAATGCACATTCTGACACCTCCCCAGATTTATCTTGATTACTTTATCTTGTTTTTCACAATTAGTATTTCCTTTATATGTCTTGTCTCATTGAAGACTTCCAAAAATTCTTAGTGCAGTGATTAGTGTGAGAAGTAAATGCTGGTGCTTTTTGTTATAATGTTCCACTAGGGAAAACGATGAAATGATTGTAGACATGATTTCCTAGTAATTAACATGATATCCAGGCTTCATAGCTAGAAAATTTCATTAGTGAAAAGTAATAGCTGACAAAATTTGAAAATTAGACCTAAAGGGGCATATCAAGCAAAGATACTATTTTTAAAATTTTAATGGAAATAGTAAATTTTAAGAGTAAACAAATTTTAAATTTGTTTTTATTTTTATTTTTTGCTTTTTGCTAAGGCATTTGGGGTTAAGTGACTTGCCCAGGGTCACACAGCTAGGAAGTATCTGAGACCAGATTTGAACTCAAGTCCTCCTGACTTCAGGGCTGTTGCTCTATCCACTGCGCCACCTAACTGCCCATTTTAAATAATTTGAACTTTGTTCTTATGTTTGATTTTTATAAAATTTGGCTGTTTATTTTTGTTGGTGATTTAGCATAACAGATAATTTAGAATGATTCTAAATTTAAAATCACAAATTTCAAAAAGAAGTAATGAAAAAAGTTCAGTCCTACTTTTATAAAGTAATATTTTAATTTACCTTATTTCCATTTTCTCAATTAAAGTGCTTATATTTTTATATAAGGGAAATGCATTTTATATATTTATGGAAAACTTCTGTGGTATTCACACATACATTTGGGGTTCAGGCTCTTTTTATTTTTATTTATTCCAAAGGACTCTCTTCTAGCAGATGAAACATTTCTGTTGGTGAGTTCACCTCTTCAGTCTCTGAATCGTTTGCTATATGATGAACTGATAAAGTCAATCTTGAAGATTGTTGAGAAATTAGATCTTAAACTAGAAAAGCAGAATGTTGGCGACCAGGAGGTAAGAAGTGTTCCCATGCTTTTAACTCTGTAACTTTTCTGTAACTGTAACTTCATGCTGCTAATAATCCTTCTTTTTTGTTCCTGATAAATAAAATGGAGACAGTAAGATTTATGCCACCTACCTTGTAGAGTTGTTTAGAGGAAAGTGTTTGATAAAACCTTAAAGTGCCATATTAATTCAAGCTATTATTTCTTATTTTTGCATTATATGTTGTATTTTTTGATGTAAAACTTTTATTACATCTTAACATTTGAGTATTCAGAAGTTAAAATAACAGCATTTACATAGCATTTTAAGATGCTATAACATATCTCATTTGATATGATATGGTATGTTATGATACATAGCACCTTAAAATGCTATGTAAATGCTCTTATTTGATACATTTCATTTGATAAATTATCAAATTTCATTTGATAAATGAAAAAAATCCACATAGATTATGAAATATTTCAAAACATCATGGTGGTATGATATATTAGCTTAGATGTTATTTAGCATGAACTAAATCTTAGATTTAGCATAGTTGAATATGGAGGAAAATATTAATATGTTTAAAATGTTAAAATGTTAAAAAACATGAGAAGTTTTTGACAACAGATTTGTCTAATAGTTCTAACAGTAGTAGGCATAAAATGGATTTATCAAATAAGATAGCACATGCAAAGCATTGTACACATCTTAAATGCTTAAAATGCTATTTTAGTTCTGTGGAAATCCAGATGTTAAAATATGATGGAAGTTTTGCCTAGCAAAACGCAGCATAGTAGTTGCAACATGCTAGAGGTTTAGTCTTCTTAGGGATCTTTGGAAAGGAGAAAGGGAAGAAGATTTTATTTTGAATTACTGGGTTAGGAGTTGGGAAATTTCAGAGGAATAATTTAACCATGACATGGTTAGCTGAAGTTTAAAGAAAATAAGCATATCTGTTTTAAGTTTAATTTGATTTAGAGTAATAGTAATTATGATAATTTTTTTAGACAAAAATACATTAAAAGTTTGCATTTTATTTTTTAATTCTTTTCATTATATTATCTCCTATCACAGGTGCAGGGTTCTTGTTATATAACGGCTAAACTCTTGTATTATAGCTCTGATTAGTCTGTATTCTATTTATTCAAAGAACTGTAGCTTCTTAATCTCTGGTATATAATGACATTTTTATTTAGTGGCAACTCCTTCAAATCTCAGATATGGTCCCTGAATCTTGGAGAATGTTCTTAGTGCAAGAGTATCTTACAGTAAATTACTTTTGATGACTTGCTTTATTGTATTTTAAAGTTTATATTCATTGGAATGATTCCTTATATCCCAAGAAAAAGACTCAATATAGGATTGTTCTTGTTCCTACTGTGGCCTAATAGAAGAACAGTATTGTGGCTCAGAAGATCTAGGTGTGTCTTATCTTTGCTGTTTACTGGTTATATGAATTTTTAGGTAAATCACTTAGTTCCATTAGACTTTAGTTGCCTCATCTATAAATTATAGTGGTTAAATGGTTGACTTTTAGCTTTTTTTTGATGATATGCTATTTTTCCTTTTTTTTTTTTGCTTTTTGCTGAGGCAGTTGGGGTTAAGTGACTTGCCCAGGGTCACACAGCTAGGGAATGTTAAGTGTATGAGACCAGATTTGAACTCAGTCCCTCCTGACTTCAGGGCTGGTACTCTAACCACTGCGCCACCTAGCTGCCCCTATTTTTCCTTTTTTAAAAAATTCTCTAGTAATATATTTTTTTCACTAAAGCCTCACTTTGATAATTCATGACAAGGAAGAAGCCCTGGGTTTCAGCTAAGAAACTGAAAGCTTTTCAATAACAGGGTTCCAGAGAAGGTAAAGACAGCTTATTGGGCAGAAAAGGTCTGGTCATGTCCTCCTACTGTCAAGCAAGTTGTTTGGGGGGCCTTCTACATAGTAAGAGCTCAATAAATATTTGTTTTATGAATGGTACAATGATATTTTTCAGGATGAGAGTGAAGCTAATGGTGTATGGGTAATTCCAACCTCAGATCCAGCTGCAAACTTGCATCCTTCTAAACCTAAAGATTTTACTGCCTTCATTAATCTGGTGGAGTTTTGCAGGTATTTATTTTAGCTACTTGTTTAAGTGTTAAATACTACTATTAAATTATATTTATATTATGTATATCTATATTTATTAATTATATTAAATACTATTATAAGTAGTAGCCATGATGTAGAGTAACAAGCATCCAGAGCCTTGCAACTGATCATTTAAAATAATTTTAGAATATTAATCATTAAGATAAACAGTTTAATATACTTAAAACAGCCTAAAGTTTGAAGGTTTCATGGACAGTCTTTTGGTATCAGCCATTTTTCTTTCTATAGTTCAGAATAGTGCTGAAATACTAAATGGGAAGGATGATATAATTTCCTCAGACACATTCCCCTTAAGTTTGTCAGTTGTCATACTTACATAATGAAATAGATTTGTTTCAAGTTATGTCCCCAAGTTATATTCAAATTTGGATAATTTCAAAATTTGGATAAAAAAAACACTTGTGCTTAACTAAGTTCCTACATACATGTTTGAGTCTATGTATTATTTTTTGCAGAGAAATCCTTCCCGAGAAACACATTCAGTATTTTGAACCATGGATATACTCATTTGGATATGAGTTGATTTTACAATCTACACGATTACCTCTCATTAGCGGATTCTACAAATTACTTGCTATTGCAATAAGAAATGCCAAAAAATTAAGATACTTTGAGGTGAGACATTTATAAGAAATTTCATTGTTTTACAGCTATCATAACATTTTAACATATGTTCTATTTATATTCATTGCCACTCAATATAGTAAGAATTCACATCAGTGAAATACCAAATTTCACGAGTTTTTGCTTGGGTTCTAGTTTATTTCTAAAGCATTTCTACTGAATGTGAATATGAATATGATGAGCCGGTTTGTGTATGTGTGTAATTTTTTGTAATATGTAACTCTTCCACATTTTTTTTTTGTTTACCAATCTTCTTATAAGTGTAATTATGCCTGATAGTGATTTTAGCCAACATGTAATAATTTATTTTAGCTTCATTGCCATGTTCCTCAGTGATTAACTATCGGTGTTTATGGTGTAGATTTTTTTTTTCTTCCAGGCACAAGATTGATATGTTATGAAACATTAGATTAGAACTCCTGAACTGGTTAGTAGCAAAGTCTGCATGGTTTTCCTGCAGCATCTTTTCTCACCTCTGGGGTTTTTCTACACTACTCTCTCCTGGGACAACTCCTATTTCTCTGAACTCCCGTTCTCTCTTTTGTTGTATTATTATTATTATAGCCTCATTTGTGGCTATATCCCAGGGTCTCTTCTGGACTCTCTTTCTTAGTTGAAGAGCTTATCAACTCTCATGATGTTAATTATTATCTCTACATCTATATATCTGGTCAGGTCTACTGAACTCCATCACATCTCTACATGGTGATTAGGGATTAGTCAGCACACATTAAGTACCTATTATATTTATATTCCAGGCACTTTGCTAAGTACAGAGGTTATGAAGAAGTCACAGCAAAAACATGCAGGCCCACAAATAGCATTACACTCTTTTTTTCCCCCCTACATTGTATTTTGTTTTTAATTAGTAGGTATTTGTTTTCTCTCTTTTTCCTACACACCTTCAATTTAAAAGCAAAATTGAAAAGCTCTTTGGGGATTTTTTGGCGTTTTTTTTTTTTTTTTTAATTGTTTTTATGTTTGGCTAAAGGGAGGAGTTTGTATTTGATTCTTTTTTTTTTTTTAATTAAAGCTTTTTATTTGTATAACATATGTAGGGGTAGTTCCCCAGCATTGATCTTTACAAAGCTTTCCATTACAAATTTTGCCCCCAGCCCCCTCCCCTCCCCTAGATGGCAGGAAGTCCACTACATGTTAATAATGTTGAAATACTTGACAACTTGTGAAAGAAAAATCCTATCTATAAGAAAAAAAAAGAAAATCAGAGAAAGGAAACACAATGCAAGAAAACCTCAATAGAGAGCATGAAAATGTTATGTTGTTGTCCATATTTCATATCCCTCTCTCTGGGTATATATGGTTTTCTTCAGTGAACAATTGGAACTGGTTTGAGACAGTACTTTGTTGCGGAGAGCCATGTCCATCAGAATTGATCATCATGCAATATTGTTGTTGCTGTGTATGATGATCTCCTGGTTCTGCTCGTTTCACTCAGCATCAGTTCATGCAAGTCTCTCCAGGCCTCTCTGAAATCATCCTGCTGGTCATTTCTTACAGAGCAATAATATTCCATAACATTCATATTTTGTATTTGATTCTTATGGTAATTGGAAGCAACTGAAATTTATTTGTTTTTATTTAGTATTGTTATTTTCCATATGCATCATGGTGGAAGAGAAAAATCAGAACAAAAGGGAAAAACCAGGACGAAGGGGGGAAAAATGGTGATAATAGTATGTGTCAATCTACATTCTGTCTACATAATTCTCTCTCTGGATATGGATGATGTTTTCCATCCAAAGTTTATTGGGATTGTATCACTTAGGAACCGTTGAGAAGAGCTAACTCTATCATACTTGATGATTGCACAATCCTGCTATCACTGTGTCCAATGTTTCCTCTTTCTACTTGCTTCATTCAGCATCAATTCATGTAACATCTTTGCAGGCTTGAAAAGACCCTTGTAACAAATGCACATGGTTGGGCAAAAGAACCCCCCAAAAAACCAAATCATCTGTATCCAACAATATTTATTTCATTCTGCATCTTGAACCCCTTACTTCTGCCTTTTAGACTCTTTAAATTAAACGTCCCTACAGACATCTGGCACTTCTCCATGTTTGAAATAGAGCTCATTATCTTCCTCTTCCTCTATTTCTCAAATTTACTCTTCTTCCAAATACCTCTCTCCCCTCTTAAATTGTAATTCCTTGAGGGCAGAGGTTATCATTTGATTCTCTTTGTATCTCATTGCTTAGCATAGTGCCTGGCACACAGTAGATAATAAATGCTGATGGAATTGAATTTTTCTGTCATGAGCATTATCATTTTTCTAGTCACCCAGGTTAATTATCCTGGATTCCCCATTGTCCTTCATCCCACATATAACAATTGCCCTCTGCCATTATTTACTTCCCTAACAATTCTTGCATTTGATTTCTCACCCCTCATATAGTCACCTTTGTTCAGGTCCTCATCATCTTTTATCTGAACCGTTGCAGTGGTCTTCTAAGGGATTTTTCTGTCTTAAGCCTTTTCACCTTGCCAGGCCATCCTCTGGATAGTTATCAGAATGATTTTTTTCATACTTTCAGGTCTGACCAGGTTATGTCCTTTCTCAGTAAATTCCAGTGGCTATTAATCCCAGGCTTATCATATATTGTTCCTTTTCCTACATGGTGACAGAACCACAGTGGTCTTTTCTAATAACCTCACATACTAATACCTTCCCTTCCAAAACAGTTTTGTATATATTCTGAATACACACACACACACACACACACACACACACACACACACGTTGTCCTCCTTAATAGAATGTTAACTTTTTGAGAGCAAGACCCTAATTTAGTTTCGTTTTTGTTTTTTTGATTCTCAGCATGTAGCACAGTAACTGGCTAATACTAGGTACTTAATAAATTAATGTTCATTGATAGAATACTGGGCCTGGAGTCATGAAGATATAAGTTCAAATGCATTTTCAGACACTTACTGGCTGTGTGAGTACAAGGGCAAGGGACTTAACCTTTCCCAGTTTCCTCAAGTGGAAAACCAGAATAATAATAGCATCTCCCTTTGCATGGTGATTTTTGAGGGACACATGAAGTAATATATGCATGGTGGCATGTAGTAGGTATTTATGGTTATTCCTCCTACCTTTCACTTCTCTACAACCTTACATCTTCCTAGAAATTGATCAGGATGTATGAGTGTAGTCATGTGGAAAGAATCATTTTCGTGAAGTTAAGATGTTGGGTAAATTTTTTTAATATTTCTGAACCTCAGTTTCCTTAACTCCAAATGAAGATGTTTGAAACTATGGAACAAAAAGTTCCCTTTTAATTCTAAAAATATGATCTTATGTACTCTTTATCTAGCCTCAAAAATCTTAAGCTTAAAAAAATTACATTAAAAAATTTTTGAATGAACAAAAATCTATCTTCTCTCTCCCATTTCTTTACTACTTCATAGAGGCAGGGATGGGAGTATAGTGGGAGCAGATGGGAGGGTAGGGAGAAGAGAAAACCCTTATAACAAAAATAGTCAATTTCTTTATTAGCCATGTTCAAAAAAAGTCTTATTTTGTACCTTGAGTTCATCTCTTTTGTTAAGAAGTAGATAACATACTTCATCTGTTTACAAATAAAAATCATTTTCTTTCTCTGAAAAAAAAAATTGGCAACTTCAAGGTTATAGTAGGCTTTCAGAGTATGAAGATCCCTTCATAAATATCAAAAAATTAATAGTTGTCTTCCTGGTAGTAGTTGCATTGCATATATTTATTTGAGAATATAATTGACAGAAAGCTACTACTGTGAATTGTCTTTTTAAATGAATTTGTATTTTATTAATCACAATGGAATTTACATACAAAAATAATAATACATGTATGTGCAAGATATTTATTCAGCCTACAGAAATTTTATTTTCTTATTTATTATGCTGAGTCATTTAATGAATTGGTTCACATGTAGTAATTTTCTTATCAGTTGGCATGTATGACATGATTTTGTACTTTATTTGACAGGGACTAAGTCCAAAGAGCCATAAAAAATCTCCTGAAGACCCTGAAAAGTATTCTTGTTTTGCATTATTTGCAAAGTTTGGGAAAGAGGTAACTTTTTAAAAAGTTTCACACATGTTATACTAATTGTTGTATAGGAGTGACCCTGAATTCTCAAAGGTTAAACTCGTGGAGTGTAAAATTTCATAGATTCTAGCAGTTGGAGAGTTTTTAGATGTGTGACTGGTGATATCTATCATCTGAAGACTTAATTAGATTCAGAGAGATTTATAACAAAATTGGTTTGGATGATAAATTTTTCATTTGCTGTAACTCACAGTGGTCATAAATTCATTAAGTTATTGTGATCTGCTTTGATGGAGGTAGAATTGTTGAAATCATAGATTTTTAAAAAGCTATTTTCCTCTCTTGTCATCATGGATTATTTTAAAATTAGCAATATATGGAAAAAATCCTAATCGCCAAGAACAGGGTTCTGTTAATTATTTAAAAATTTACCTGTGAATCCAGGTGAGAATATATTAAATAGCATTGGCAATTGTAATGAAAACATTTATACTTTGTATCCAGATTCTCTAAATAACATGTTACTTATCCTTTGTAATTGTCAGATTACCTACAGCTATGATGTTATAGTCTTTTCAGCTTTTTTGTAATAAGTAATTTGGGTTGTGATAATTAAATTTATAGTTTAAAATCTTATTCGGATGATCTAGAATTTGTTACTAAGTCTGCCACAAATAGGAAAAATGTTTACTTTTAAGTATGTCCTCAGATGACAGCCTACATT